>PVIW01000986.1:0-358635 GCA_004026585.1 Noctilio leporinus
TATTTATTTATTTTTGTTCTTTCCTTGGGTTAACCTGCTTTGCTTCCTTGCCTTAGTTGAGCACCCTTCTGTGATAGGAGATTTGTGGAGTTCAATGTTGCCGTCTCCCAGATTTTCTCCACTTGCTGTTCTTGGTGTGTCCTTTATTTGGGCTGTCTGGTTGTATTCTGGGCCTGTGGGCTTTTAGCAGAAACAAAAATAAAAACAAACAACCAAAAAAAACAAAAACAAAAACACAAACCAAACAAAAAAAATGCAAAAGGAAAAAAGTAATACAAACAATAATAATAATAAGAAGAAAAGGTTTAGATGGCTGTTCACCCTTAATAATCCCTGACTGGTCCAGATGGAGCCTGGACCTGAGGGCTTTTAGCAGAGGAAAAAAAGAAAAAAAAAAAAAAAAAAAGAGAGAGCGAGAGAGAGAAAAAGTGAGAAAGTCACAAGAGAAAGAGAAATCAATATTAATAAAGAAAAGGTTTAGGTGTCTGTTCACCCTTTATGGTCTCTGTTTGGTCCAGGTGGGGCCAGGACCAGTGGGTTTTATCAGGGAGAAAAGAAAGGAGAAAGAAAGAAAGGAAAAACAAAAAATAAGGCGGGGGTAGAAAGTCACAAGACAAAGAGAAATCAATATTAATAAAGAAAGGTTTAGGTGTCTGTTCACCCTTTATGGTCTCTGTTTGGTCCAGGTGGGGCCAGGACCAGTGGGTTTTATCAGGGAGAAAAGAAAGGAGAAAGAAAGAAAGGAAAAACAAAAAATAAGGCGGGGGGGAGAAAGTCACAAGACAAAGAGAAATCAATATTAATAAAGAAAGGTTTTAGCTGTCTGTTCCCCCTTTATGATTTCTGATTGGTCCAGGTGGAGCCAGAACCTGTGGGCTACTGTCCTGCTGGCCTCCTCTGCCTCTGGGCTGTGCTCCCCTGTGTCCAGATGCTGCCCGCTCCAATTCCTAGGGTCCTGAAGACATCTCATGCTACCTATCTTGTCCTCTAGCTGCTTTGGTATTCAAGGACACCATCAGCACTGCTCTCTACTCTGTCACCATCTTCTCTCAGCCCCATTAAATTTTAGAATTGTTGAGTGTACTTGACAGAATGATACAAAAAAGTGCTAGACTTGACTCTAAGGATAATACTAATTGAATGAAGTAAAAGCTTTGATAATTGCATATCAGTAATAGAGTTCTCTACAATCTAGATTAATGGCTTTGAAAGCTTTCTGACCATTATGAACGTGTATCATTAGATACATGCACATACATATAACTAAAAACAACTTGATTATAGAGGGTTTCTTTCCACCTGTGATAATTTTGGATTGATTTCAAGGTTTCAAATGAACTCTAAATCACACTTTACATCATGCTAAGTTGACCTATGATATTTTCCTTTTCGTTATTTCAATTAAAAAAGAAATTGATTACAACCCATTTAACTGATTTTATGATCAACTAATAGTTTGTAATCTGTAAGTTTGACAACCACTATAGTAGGGCTATAAAGTATCTGTTTTAAATTGGTACCAATATTTTGCTTTCTTTATTATTTTATTTTAAAAAATCATTTGTTTATTTGACTTTTTTAAAATTCTTATTTATTCTATTACAGTTGTCTCAATTTTTCTCCCTTTGCCCTCTTCTGTCCAGCCCCCCACCCCCATTCCCACAGTCCATTTCCATATTGTGTCCACGTCCATGGGTCACTGATACATGTTCTTTGACTAATACCTACATCTCCTTTCCACTATTCCCTCTCCCTCATTTTCTTTTGCAACTGTCAGTCTGTTCCCTATTTCCATGGCTCTGGTTCTGTTTTGCTTATTAATATATTTTGTTCATTAGATTCTTACAAGTGAGGTCATATGTTATTTCTCTTTCACTGATTGGCTTATTTCACTTAGCAAAATAGTCTCCAATTTCATCCATGCTGTTGCAAAAGGTAGGAGTTCCTTCTTTCTTTCTACTGTGTAATATTCTATTGTGTAAATGTACCACATTTTTTTAATCCATTCATCTCCTGATAGTCACTTAGGCTATTTCCAACATTTGACTATTATAAATAGTGCTACTATGAACATAAGAGTGTGTTAAGTTTTTTGAATTGGCATTTCAGCATTCTTAGGGTATATTCCCAGCAGTGGAATTGCTGGTTCAAAAGGCAGCTCCATTTTAAATTTTTTGAAAAAAAATCCATACTGTTTTCCACAGAATGCACCAATCTTCATTCCTACAGTCCAACAGTGCACTAGGGTTTGTTGATTTATCAATGATAGCTATTCTAACAGGTGTAAAGTAGTATATCATTGTGGTTTTAATTTGTATCTCTCTGATGGCTAGTGATGTTGAGCATTTTTTTCATGCCTATTAACCATCTGTATGTTCTCCTTTTATTTTTTTAAAGATTTTATTTCATTATTTTTAGAAAGAGGAGAAGAGAGAGAGGCAGAGAGGGAGAGAGACATCAATGTATGGTTGCCTTTCACCTGCCTCTAGCCACAGACCTGATTGGAGACCTGGTTTGCAACCTTGCTATGTGCCCTGTGTATGTTCTCCTTAAAGAAGTATCTATTCAGGTCCTTTCCCCATTTCTTAATGGGATTGTTTTGTCTTTCTGGTGTTGAGTCATATGATTTCTTTAGGATCAAACCCTTTTCTGAGATATCTTTGACAAATATGTTCTCCCATACAGTCAGTTCCCTTTTCATTTTGATAATGGTTTCCTAATCCTTGCAGATGCCTTTTAGTTTGATGTAGTACCTTTTGTTTATTTTTTTCTTTATTTCCCTTTTCCTAGGACAGAGGTCCCCAACACCCAGGCTGAGGACCAGTACTGGTCTGTGGCCTGTTAGGAACTGGGTTGCACAGCAGGAGGTGAATTACTATAGCCAGTGGAGCTTTGCCCACATTACTGCCTGAGCTCAGCCTATCTCCTGCCCTACCCCCATCCTGCCCTGTCATGGGAAATATGGCTTCCAAGAAACTGGCCTCTGGTGCCAAGAAGGTTAGGGACTGCTGCCCTAGGAGATATACTGGTAAAAATATTGCTACATTGGATATCTGAAATGTTCCTGCCTATGTTTATTCATAGTTTGCTTTTTAAAAGTAGTATTCAATAAAGATCTTAGAGAGTAGTCAGTATTTGATGGCTTTTTTAGTTAATCACTGATGGTAATATCTGTCATCAACAAACTTTTAAGATGGCCCCCAAGGTTTCCTCCCTCCTGGTGTTCATGCCCAGCATTATCCCTGGAACAGTTGAGTATCATGGATTTTACACCTATGATTATGTTGTTATATGGTAAAGTTGGTCTTAAGAAGATCTATATAGTGGCCTGACCTAATCACATGAGCTGTTTAAAAGCCAAGTCTTTTCTTAGCTAATGAATGAAAGAGAGGAGAACAGAGATTCAAAACATGAGAATTTGATGCCCCATTACTGATTTGAAGATGGGAAGAACCACATGGTAAGGAAAATTTTATTTCCAATCTCAGCATGTGTGACATTTGACTTGGACCTTGTATAGTACATTTTTAAGCAAAGATCCCAGCTATGTCATGCCAGAGTTCTGACTTGCAGAACTGTGAGCGAATACATTTGTGTTGTTTTTTGTTGCAAGTTTGTGGTCATTTGTTATGTAGCAATACAAAATGAATATAACAACCAAGGTGCTTTGCCATTTTTGCCATAAAAAACTCTCCTTAGCATGATCTTCTACAAGGCAAGGAAATGTCTAATCCATTTTAGATTATTCCTTAATTATAAAGTATAGGATTAAGCAAGAAAGGTTTTATTCATTCTTCAATCATTCTGGTTAATTAAGATATTGCTATGTGAATCCTTCTGTCAAAAATATTTTTCCATTTATAAAGGCTGTCACATAAAATTGAAATGTCTCATTTATACTCCTCAACAGCCTGATAAAAATTGTAGAACAGATACTTGCCATATTTTACAAATGAGGATTGAGATATGTAAAGTAGGAAGCCTGGATCAATGTGGTAAACCTTGGAAAAGGTAGACATAGCTAGAACATAGATATTATGTTAATTTATGCTTTAATTTATTCACTTGTTCAACAGTATTTATCATAACAAATATTTTTCTAGGTGCAGGGAATGTAATTGTCAAAATAGAAAAGTATTGCTCTAATGGAGCTTACATTCAAACTTGACAATTAAAATATACTTTCACTATAATATAGTGCTTTGTTAAACTTGTGAAATATCACAAACATATATGCAGAAAATTGCACAAACCAAAGATGCACAGATTAGTGTTCTATAACATGGAAAACACTAAGTGGTTCAAAATATAGTACAGAGACACATACAGGGTACACGTGATAAATTGGCAAAATTTTAGTAAAATAAATATATATATCTATATTTAAAGAATTTATTTATTATTTCCAGAAAGAGAGAGGGAAGGAGAAAGGCAGAGAGGGAGAGAAACATCAATGTATGGTTGCCTTTCACCTGCCTCCAGCTACAGACCTGGCTGGAGACCTGGCTTGCAACCTGGTTATATGCCCTGGCTGGGAATCAAACCAGCGACCTTTTGGTTCTCAGGCTGGCACCTTATTCACTGTGCTACCAGCCAGGGTTATTTTTCAAATTGTTCAAAAAAGTCTCCATTTGCTGCAATAATAGACTCGATTATTAAAAAAATGACTATGTTTATGTATTTATATAGAAGAATAAATTTATTTAAAATATAACACTTTTGTAGTATGTTGTTTATTTTACTAAAATTTGGCCAATTGATTGTACTCACCATATATAGTGAGCATGCATTTCTCATCTCTCTTTGTTATATGCCCAGGACTAAAATGACCAGGTCAAAGGGTATGGGTTCAGGTTTAATGGAAAAATGTTTATACATTTTTCAAAATTATTTTGTGGACAGGTTTTAGGTGACTCTCAACATATTCTATGTCCTGGTGTTCATGCCTTGTGTGTCTTCTTTCCTTGAGTGTGAGCAGAATCTGTCAGTTTCTTCCAACCAATGTGATATGGCAAATGACACTTTCTTGATTAGATTATGCTATGTAGCAAAGCTGATATGATGTCACTTCATGACTGCTATGTTACATAAGATTCTGTCCCAGTATACTGGAGCCAGAGACAACCTTGCTGGCTTAACAGAAGTATGCTTCCATGTTTTGAGAGGGCTGTGTGACAGGAAACTCTGGGTAGCCCCTATGAGCTAAGAGGTGTCTACCAGCTGAGAATCAGCAAGAAAATAGAGACCTCAGTCTATGAGGAAATGAACGCTTCCAACAAGTTGAATGAGTCTAGATTCATGAATAATAACTTAGCAAAACTGGGTCAGATTTACACAAACTATAAGTCTCTAACTTCTGAAATATAAGCTGAAATCATTAATTTTCATCCTTTATTCTTTCCTAGTTTATGCATGCTATGTTATAAATTACTTTCTAAGTACACAAGTTTTTACGTGTCATATTTTCATTATTAGACACTTTAAATGTTTTCTAATCTTATTGTTGACTCACCTTTTTGATGCCTGTAAGTTCCTTAATTTGTATTTTAGAAAATTTTCATCGTCTTCAATGCCTTTAAGCAACTTAAAAAAAATCTTTGTCCAGCTTTTTAGCTGTCCTCAACTGGAGTGTTGGCTCAAATTGTCTACCATTACCAGAAATAGATGTTTGCAAAAATCCTTAATTATCCTTTATATCTTGTTATAATGACTGCTCATGACAGAAACTATGTATAAATAGAAAGATGTATTTATTCTGATAGATATTTTTGACTTGAAGATCTGTTTAGTTCTCTTTTGAGTAAGAATTTTTGAATTGTTTTCCCTGGAGAAGTACTCTCCTTTGGATGATAATTCCTTTTTCTCCTCCAAACTGATGTAAACTCTGGTGTTCATTCTGCTAGTAAAACTTGTAGCCTATATAGAGCTGGATTTCTTTTCTTTTCTTTTTTTCTCAGAGTATTGCATTAAAAACTCTATGCAAAATTACTGTCATCCTGGAGGAAGTAGCTGGTTTCTGATTTTACATTTAATGTGTTTCCTTTGGATGTCATCCTGTGTATACTTTTTCTTTGACATTTTCCCATTAAAACTTTTGGTTTTATTTCTTTGTAATTACAATGAAGATCCATGACAGAAAAATAGTTGTGATTTTATTGAGGTATAGACTTGACTCATGACCTTTTTGAAGTTTATATGGTGACCTGTCAGCCAGTATTTGAACCCAGTTGACAATCCAACACTCATCAATACTAATTTTTGTGTAGTGTTTTGGTTCTTTTTGGTGATATTTTAAAGTTTGGGATTGTGAAAAGTTCCAGGAATATCTGATATAAATGTCAAGGGCCTGGTATTTAATTTTAATTAGTAGAGAGAATGTGTTTTTCTTATTTAAGTTTTGAAATCTTATCACAGCTTTCATTAAAAAAAAAAAGTTGGAATTTGGGGTAGTAAAACATTTTAAGAAATACGATTATGAGTTAAAAATTGTACATATGGGAAACTCTAGCCTAATTTACTTTGGAAGTCAACCATAATAGACCATTTGTAAATATGTGCGTCTTCACCTAGAAATATCTCCACATCCTTTAATATATCAAAGCAAAGGAAGAATCGACTCTTGTCCTTCAAGATATGCAGGTTGATATTTAGAATGTCAAAAAACATTTTGATCTTGGCACTAAAAGCTAAGTTCTTAAAATATGATTTGATAATTTAGTTAAAAACCTTTATTAGAATGATGTAGTATAATTATTACAAAGTTTTTGAGCCATTTTTAATTTTTTTATTATAATATTTCTGACTTTAAAAGCTTAACGAAAGTCTTAGAGAATAGGAGTTTTGGTTTCATGAATTTTCTGATTAATTAGCACTCAAACATATATTTTTTATGTCAATGGGAATATAAATGTATCCATTTGAATGACTTAGTAAAATATGAACATAACTGAATTTCTTTTTTTTTTTTATTAAGACAATAAGTGATTCATGGTGATCATTCAGAATAGCAGTTTCTTTTGTTGTTTATGAAACAACTAAATTTCTTCTCACTTTTGGAGTCACTAGAAATGATTTTCTCAAATAACGTGATATCAGCTTGTTTTCTTGCAATTTGACTTTGTCCCTTAGGGTTGTAGATTATGAGAATGTAATAGCATGAAAATAATAGTTAATAGAGGTAGTACATCTAAGTATAGAGATGGATTTATTTATATTAATTTTGGGAGGTAGAATATTTTTATGACAAATTTTAGAGAATCAAGCTAAAATGTCTAAACATATCTGAAGTAAAATTTACATAATTTGATATAATATTAATGTAAGTTTGGTATCATTTCTGGCTTGCTAAATGATTGATACTTAATCTGTAAGTGAAAAAGCTATAGCAGCAGTTTTCTGTAATAGCTGACAAGCTGTATCTAATTTCTCTATTGGGGGAGAATTTTAATTTTATATTCCTCAAATATGGACAAATTTGGCTTCCAGCTCTTCCTTGAATCTGGTATTAATC
This sequence comes from Noctilio leporinus, assembly GCA_004026585.1. Classification (NCBI taxonomy): domain Eukaryota; kingdom Metazoa; phylum Chordata; class Mammalia; order Chiroptera; family Noctilionidae; genus Noctilio; species Noctilio leporinus. Next base: position 7,511 of record PVIW01000986.1, read on the forward strand.
TTTCTACTGAGCCTGAAGTTTTTATCTGTTTATCACAATTATTTTTAATGTGAAGACATAACCAAACCTTTTGATATTTTTATATCCAGGAGGTAACATCTTGGTTTAAGAAAAATTTACAGCAAACATAAAAATGAATCTTCTTGTTCAAAGTCTCTGAGTTCAGCTTTCAATGTCAACAATCATAATCATAATCATAATTATTTAATAGAGGGTTATTGAGATCCTGCTGTTTTTCTATGTCAGGCACTATGATAAGCAGTTCCATGGATAGATTGTAGAACCTGATAAATGGAGCTCTAGTTCGCATGTATTATCAGTGATACCATTATGTGGGTTTCTACATTTCTAAAAGCTTTTAGCATCTCATTTGCCCCTCAGAAAATATAATAGTTCTAAAAGTGAAATTTAGAAATCTGCTAAGGTTCTTGTTTATATTACAGGTGTGGCGCCTGCCTGTCCATTGCTGTGCGCTTTCTGGTGACTCCAACAATGACTACTTTTCTTATACTGTATGACATATAAGAGAAACCAGAGTTGAAATGTAGTGGGTATTTGTTGCTTGCCTTTCTTTTAGGGAAGTGCAGTGACTGAGAACATGAGTTCAAGACTTTGCCCTAGTTCTGTCAGATGAGGAAAACATGGTGAAAACAATTCTGTTTTTGATTCTTAACTTCTTTAACTGTAAAATGGGTTAAGTGGGAAATAAGATTTAGTTGAGAGAATGTGAGGATTTAAATTACTGATGACCATTGTAGGTCTAACATTCTGGAATTTCTTATATTGCTCATCAGATTACATTGCCAACTCAAGGGACTTTTTATCTGCAGAAAAACTTATGGTCAAAAATAATTTTTTTTCCTGTATAATTTAACTTTGTTAACACAAAACATATTTTTAAAGAGCATGTTTAACCAGTAGAAAATTACAAAGGTTCAGTGAAAAACAATCAACAAACCTGTTTCTGTTCAGGGATTCATTACTAAGGTGATGAAGATGAACACCTTGGAGACAGAGAAGGTAACAGGTGGTGGTCCTCATCCATGATAAGTGGTGAGTTCTACTGATTTTGAAATTTAAGGTAACTTTAAGGAAATTTACATCTAACTCCAACCCTACCTTCTTTAATGTGATCCTTATCCTGTTTTAGAACCTTATCTTAAGCTCCCATTTATACCTTACATCTGCCTCTTTGCTCTCTGGATTGCTCTTGGATCTGGTCTTCCTACCCTTGACTTTGTCTTCCTCCCTTCCCTCATTCACTGTGGGCTCTTAAATTAAATTCATAGCACTAGGCTCTCCCAGGGCTAGAATTGAGACATACAATTCACTCTGAGGTATGGTTTGGTTTTTTAACTTTGTTCTCTTTGCTGATTTTATTTTTGTTTCTTTGTGAGATATAATTGACATATATCAATTGTTGTTAAGTAGGCAGACAGTGTTGAAATGCTGGTTCTGATTCAGCCATCTAGAGCACAGCCTGAGGTTCTGCATTTTTAACAAGTTTCCTGGGAGCTGATGATGCTTTTAGTTCTGAGATGATACTTGGTGTAGCAAGGCTCGCTTTAGCCAGGGTTTTGTTTCTCATCACCCCTGCAACCCCCTCTCAGGACATTCTATCACTGTCGGAGAGCCACACGCTGTACTTCTGCTTATGGGAAAGACTGTTGAATATGTGTCTCATGCCTATAAACACACCAAAGTGAACCAACTTAGATTGGTTCTCTGAAATTGTAACCTTTTCTGTATTAGATCATTAAAATGATCCCGTTTTTATGACTTTGATGTAAATGTGTTAAGAGCTCTCTAGCCACTGGCTACATATGTATCTTAAAAATCAACTGAATTTCTGTTCATTTAAAATATGCTTAGACGGCTCTAGCTGGTGGCACAGTAGATAAGGCACCAGCCTGCAAAGCCAAAGGTCGCTGATTCCCCAGCCAGGGCGCATAACCAGGTTGCAAGCCAGGTCTCCAGGCAGGCCTCCAGCCAGGCCTTCAGCCAGGTGCGTAGGTGAAGGCAGGTGAAAGGCAACAATACATTGATCTCTCTTTCCCTCTCTGCTTCTTTCCCTTCCCCTCTCTCTAACTAATAAATAAAATCTTTTAAAAATATAAAAATAAATAAAATAAAATATGCTTAGAAGAACTAAAATCCTGTACCTATACATTCTCTTAGACATGAATAATACAGTCAAGACTAAATTGCAACTGTTAGGAAGCCCACACTCACTGAAAAGGAGAATCTGAAACAAAAGATCCCTATAGAAGCTTATGAGATTTCTGAAGGTGCCTATTTTTCTGCTGATAGTCAGATGAGGGTACTTGGAAATGTCATTGAGGTGGAATTATTATTTTTTTTTCTTTTAAGATTACCTCAATGAAAGGATGGGATAAGAGTGTTGTTCTTGTGATGATACAAGTTGTATGCATGAACCTGGAGTCAAGGGTAAAACCCAGAATTTAAATTCTGACTTCAACTTTCTATTGGCCCCAGTGACCATATACAATGCTTACACTAGAAAAGTAGTACCTGACATCTACTTACTTCTCTCTTCATGTATGACAATTTCTGTCCCCCATTGCTACGCTGCCCTTTGTTTATATATATAGATGCAGGAGTTAATTGATAATTTGTAAATTCAGTAATGTTCCATGTGGTATTAATTGCCCCAGTTTACGTCACCCCATAAATCGGATTTATATATTTTAAAATGACATAAATGAAAAAGCAATTCAGGAAAAGGAATAATGTTTTCTTTGACCTTCACAGAAAAATTTAATATACATGTAAGAGACAGAATGGCAACCAAGGCTTTAATTCCACTTCACTTGTCATGATTATTTTGCCACAAGCAGATTTCATTGTGTATATGTTGTTATCTGACCCAAGGAGCTGCTTCTGGGACTGTCATTTATTTGACGGGAATTAGGTAACAAGAAAGCAATATAAAATGCCTTTCAACCATTAGCTGGGGGAGGAAAAGCTCCCTGTTTTACATCAGTGAATTTGGAAAGGGCAATATATTTAGTTACCTGTGTATGAGGTGATTATACAATTGCTGGGTGTCTTTTTTATGTCGTGATCAATTGGGAAGGCTTTCAAAAGCATATTTGAATTTACGGCTGTTGCCTGGTCCTCCTCCGGCTTTAAATCAGGCAGGGTAAACAGGGTGAGCCCACCCATGTGGGCTTACGGTTTGACAGTTAACTGGGGCGTGCAGCCATTGTTTCATGCTCTCCAGTCACTCGGTATGAAAATGCTTATTAACAACATGGCAAAGGCTTAACTATCTCCCAGGAGCTTCTTTCTAATCACCGCCTTTGTGGTTGATCCCTTTAAAGCTGCAGACAGGACATGCTAGGCAGTCAGATTCTGCTTCACGGGCCCAGTAATTTGCAGTGAGATGCTGAACATGCCCATTGAAGGGGTTGACTTCCAGGGCAGTTTTTCCTAGACAGCTAAAAGTTACTCAGCAACCAGGTCTGAAGCCTCAATTTTTTTCTGCTCTCCTCTCATTTTAAAATAGGTATTAGACACAAAAAAATAAATGATTTTCATTTTACCCATGAGAGCCAGTATTAGTGTTTTATATAAAAATAATCATATAGATAAGATTGTCATCTTTTAAAAAGATTTTCTTTATTCCTTTTAGAGAGAGGGGAAGGGAGAAAGGTAGAGAGGGAGAGAGACATCAATGTATGGCTTCCTTTCACCTGCCTCCAGCTACAGACCTGGCTGGAGACCTGGCTTGCAACCTGGTTATGTGCCCTGGTTGGGAATCGAACCAGCAACCTTTGGGTTTGCAGGCTAGTGCCTTATCCACTGTGCCACCAGCCAGAGCAGGTTGCCATTTTTATTGGCAGAAGCAAGAAGTGCTAAGCATGCTGGGACATTTTTTGAGATGTGAGACTGAGTCTGCTAAGAAACTAGCATCTTACAGCCCTAAGGTTATAAGGTTGGGGAAAGAGAGATGCTTGTGTAGGTATTTATAAAGAAGTCATGTCTCAGATGTAAAACAACTACAGAAGTTGTGAAATGAGGTTTTCAGACCCTTCTTTGTGACATTATTCTAAATAATGTGATTCATGTTAGATCTCTGAACTAGAAGGATGAGTAAAACCAGTTTAAAATCAAGTTAAAATCTTCTGACACAAAAAAATATTTCTGGCCTGCTAAATCCATGTACATTCTAAAATATCTGAATCATGTTAAATGATTCAAATTTTAAATCAACCATAAACAGTAAATAGTACTATCTTACTTCACATTTTAGGAAACTTAGTTCAAGATCACATGGCTAGTAAGGAAGCCATTCTAGCCACAGTAAAGTATTATCTAAGTCCTCTCAGGGTGTGTTTAAAATATCAGGTACAATTTCTTTCAGATTTTCTCTCCTTGTGTACAGTAAATGACCTTCATGGCTTTATTCTGTTTTGTTAGAGGATGTAAACTAGTTTCTCTTTGTTGGCATTTTTGTTTCATGTGCAATTCTGACTTTCCACCACAGTGGTGTTCTAGGTTGGTTTGAGGAAGAAAGAGAATACCTGAGATTTACATCAAAGGCATTATCAGATGTCTTATCTTTTTCTTTCATTGACTACCCCATCCAAGAAAGATGTCTCATGAGGACAAAGAATTAGGAGTTTTCAACTGGCCCAAGGGGAAGAAACAGTCTCATTACTATTTTACGTGACATAATAAATCAGCAAGGATGATATCTTGTGACTGTAATCTGTCATTGATTCTGACACTAAAAGTTTAATGCTTCCCTGGTCAATCCTCAGAACTTTTGGGAGTTAGTAAGAAAGTTTTACTGGGGTACTCTGAGTTCCTCTGGAGATGAATATTTGAAAATTTATGAAGTGTGTGCATTATTATAAATGGCATCAACAAGCAAATCAGGACCTATGAAAATAGTGGGTTGAGTATCTTTAACAGTTCATTCTTTACTTTTATCTGATTGGTAACATAACTCTCTGTTTCATTGGGGTATATGATAAACCTTAAATGTTGAAATGTTTACAAAAATATATTCTTGTGAACTAATGCTCATTGCCAAATGAATCAAATCAACATTTTCTTCAACTTTGTTAATTGAGACTTGCTACACAAATAACTACTTATAAGGCAGGACTACATATTCTGGGCTATGGACATAAAGCTTAATACACATTTACAATAAATAGTTTCTGTTCTCTTCATTGCCTAAACTGATAACTGTGGATACTAACATCCTAATCCTATGTGAAGATATTTCTTGAAAGGAGGATTGACTAAATGGAATCTGTATGTTTTGATGAGGGCAGAAAACACATAAAATTACCTTTGGATGAGGCCCTGATAAGAAGTGTCAAGTACCTTCACATTTCAAAGTGTGGCATCAGACCCCACAAGTAAGATGGTGAAGAAAGTAGTAAGAACTATAGCCAGCCTCATCCAGTGTAAAAAGAGACTCAAGATAGCCCTTAGAGGCTGAACCATGTAGTGCTATATTAAGGGACTTCTGAAGGAATTAGAACACTCAGATAGAAAGAATCTAATTGGAGCACTATTGCCTAAGAAGATGGCCACAGGAGAACTTTTTGGTGTCAAGAAGAAGGGTGAATATTTATGACAGGGGACGCAGGGCAGAGGTTTCCAAAGGTGGGGGTAGTTGTGGTTTTGAAGAATCCATAGACGGGCTCAGGAGAGAAAGAGAGAACTTTAAATATCTGGCAAGCCAGAGAAAACCAATGCCAGATGACACTGGTATCAGTCTTGGAAAGTTTTTTCTCATCCCCCCCCCCTTCCCCTCAATTATGGAAAGTACTAGAAGCTGAAGCCAGGGGCAAAGAGTGGAATAAATAGTAATAAGAATAGGAAACTAATGAAAAAGAAAGAACCTGCCCATGCCTCCCTTTTCTACTGTAGAATTCTTGCAACAGGTCTAGGTTGGGCAGAGATATTTTAATGTTGATTGAATTTCTGCATGTTCATATCCTCTGAAACTGGACATGTCATTTACTGCATTGTGACTTTTTGGGTACAATTTTCTCTGGTGCAGATTTTTTATATGATGCTATAGACTTTGTGATTGAAGGTTTTATTTTACATTAATGTATATATATGAGGTAAGATTTTGTAAACATCACTCAAATAAATAATTGGATAAATAAGAAAAATTGAATGATAGTTGCTTTTCAGTGAAATTTAGCTTTTAAGTTAATTTCATTAGAATACAGTAAAATAACAATGACTGGGAAGCTTCTTTGGCTCAGCTGGTCAGGGAATAGTTCTCTGAGGAAAAGAAGCCACACCAATTTTGAGCTGAACATGTCAAGCAAAACAAAATAGCTAGTGCAAAGACTTGGGATGAAATGAGTTTAGTGTGTTTGTGGAATAGAGAGAAGATCAAAGTGGCTAAAGACACACTGGTGTATTCAAGAGTAGTACGAAGTTGAAGAGGTTAGTTGTTTCATGTCACTTGGAGCTTTATAAGGCAGGGACACTTTGGAGGGCTCTAAGCAAGGAAGTGGTATGACCAAAGTTATAAAATTCTAGCCCTGGCTGGTAGCACAGTGGATAAGGCGCCGGCCTGTGAACCCAAAGGTCGCAGGTTCGATTCCCCAACCAGGGCACATAACCAGGTTGCAAACCAGGTCTCCAGTCAGGTCTGTGGCTGGAGGAGGTGAAATGCAACCATACATTGATGTCTCTCTCCCTCTCTGCCTCTCTCCCTTCCCCTCTTTCTAAAAATAATGAAATAAAATCTTAAAAAAAAAAAAATCTCTCTCAAGCTGACATATGAAGAATGGACTCAAGGAAGGCAAGAATAAAAGCAGGGACACCAACTCGGTTATTTCAAAATTTAGACTAAAGATGATCATGACTTGAATGAGAGTAGCAGAGATAGAAATAAAGGGAAGTAGTTGGATTCTGGATGTGCTCTGGAAGTATTAGTAGCCTTAATGATGTTTTGATGTGGGGACCAGGAAAAGTGTCCTCAAACATGTGTCCTAGATGTTTTGCTGGAGCAATTAGGTTGGTCATGCAGTCATCTGTCACTCCAACACTGACTAGACTTTTACTTGGTTCTACCATAAGAGGGATACAATAAAAGACTGATTGAGGTTAAAACTTCTTATTGGTGCTATCACTAGAGCCATGATACAATAAACACTGGGCCTCAGAAGGGTGCAGTAGTAATGCCAGCGTGGTTGGTGGCTGTATTGGCTACAATGGTTACTGCCTTGACAAGGACATTTGTAGCACTAGCGATGGCAGTGTGGATGATAAAAATGGTGAAGTTAGTGAAGGTGACCTACTATTATTAGGCATCAGACATGGTATTGACTTTAGCATAATTTCTGATGCTGACAAAAGCAACCAAAATAGCAGTGCCTATGGCAGACGTTAGCACTCATGGTGGGCACAATCATTGTTGATGGCGGTCATGCTTCTGAAGAACTGAGACAGCTGTTGGTTATACAGTACATAAACACTAAGGCAGGAGGACAGGAAAATAGAGGTGGCCAGAAGAATTAATTCTTGGTTTACGTGTGGGGGAAAAAACTAGGCTGATTCCTAGAATACTTGCCAAGAAATTTGTAGGATGCTTGTGTTCCTGAAGAGCAAGCTAAAGAGGATTCAAAACATTTTGTTTTATGGTTATATGTTGGAATAACCTGCAAAATATGGATCACGTATAAGTATAGCAACTTTTGAAAGAGTTAATTGTATAAATGTGATGCTATGTAAAAGTACCGGGTTAAAGTCAATGGCTTAGAAAGGCAAAATATTAGTCATAAAAAATTATAGCACAGCATGGTGGCATTGACAGATGCTTGGGAAGTTTTGCAGGTGGGAAGGATCAAAGTATTTTGGTTGCAGTGCAGGTTTTTATTTACAGCTAAGATTCTGATGTTGCATCCCGGTGGAACGTGAACTGTTAAAATACTTTAAGGGCTTCAGAGCTTCCTGATTTTAGGGAGATAATGCCATAAAATGAATGCTTGGAGCCAGGTTCAGATTCTGAGCACTGAGGAAATACACCTATTGTGTCAGCCAAGGTTTTCCTAGGATGTGATTTAGTGGAATGGCTGTAACATTTGTTGTGTGGTTTCTGGGACAGATTCTATTCCCAGCAGGGCTGTGATTCAGCCTTTCAACCAACTGGATGAAATGCTGGAAGGATGAGGCTGTGAAAAATGAGCATTTACCTGGACCTTGTGGGGATTCAAGAGCTCAGTCCTTTCTGTAATGTTGATGAACTGAAATTGGTCCCACCCCCCAAAAAATACTCCCTTCTTAAAAAAAAAAAGAAAAGAAAGAAAAATACTCCCTTCCTTTTTCATCATTAGGCTCTTGTTGTTGTTGTTGTTCTATTCCTGAAGGGTCTGCATTTCTTTGGTGAAAATGCATGTGCGGGATTTTGAGAAATGCTTCAGGATAAAGTACTATACTCTCTATCAATCCAAAATACCACCAAGAGATTTATTTATTGTTTGCCTGTTTCTCCCACTCCCTCACCTCTTTACTTCCTAACACATTTTTCTTCCTTTTCTATTTTTCTTTCATCCATGGCAGAGAAGGGCTGCCAATTGCTTTTCCCCAGAGCCATTCAGCAAAAGAGCCTTAGAGAGGAGTTAAAGTCTTCAGTTGTCTCCCCCGACAGACACTAGAACATTTTAAAACTGGCATCACAGATCTCTGCCACCAAATACCCACCACCCTGCTCCTATGCCCCCAAAAGACTATTTGATGGTGGGTGGGTGAGTGGGTAGGAGAGTGAGTAGGAGTATGAAAAGGACTGTATTATCCAATTAGTTTTCACTTTTTCTTTCTTTTTTTTTTCAACTGAAGAGATGAAGATTGCCTTGCTAGGAGAAATTAATGATGCTATTCACATGATTTAAGCTGGTAAAAGAATTCACCTAGCAAATTTTGGCTGGGTGAGAAAAGGTACTTATGGAAGCCCAGCCATCTTAGTTTTGGTGACGGTGGTGTGTACCTGTCTCAATGAAAGACCATGGCAATTATTAGAAAATCAGTAACATGTAGAATCACCCCACTTTGCCCTACAAATACGCCCCTGCATGTTATGCACTAGTACATGAACATTCACTGGCCACTAATTCCTTGTCATATTGTGTAAGCTGTAACAAGGAAACTGTCTTAAAAGCCTTTTTGCTCTGCATTTCTTGTTTTTAGGTGCTATCCTGTCAGGATTCTAAAAGCAGTCAATAGTTTTAGGGAGAGCTTCATTGATTGATGCTCTGACCTGATTATGAGAATCAAAAAGCTCAGGTGATTATCTAAAGCCTATAGGAACTTAATCAGATTGCTTTAGTCATGGAAATAAGCCAGGATTTCACAATCAGCTTTTCAAGTAAGATATCTGTAGATCTAAGGTCGAAAGAGAACAGGTGAGATCCTTTTTTTTTTGTTTGTTTAAATCAGATCTTCCTTTCAGAGCAGGCAGTGATGAGTTTGTGTTTTAACAAGTTCAGGCTTCAGAAGGGGGAGGTCCTTGCTACTCATTAATGTTCCTTAGAGCTGATACTTGATGGATCATAGTTGAAATGGAAAATATCCCAATTATTTCAATACAACTTAGTAAATATTTCTTTCTTTTGAGACTTATAAAGAGCTATTTTAGAACAGCTGGGTTCACTCTTTGTATGTGGCTCTTTATCATTTTAAAAGAGTGAATTGCTATTTTGACAAAGTATTCAAGTTTTTAATTAATGCAAAGCCAGTTTTACACAGGTGTACATCATTAGTCCCTTTTCCTCTGGGCTATGGCCAAGTTCTGCCCTGATCCTGCCCCTCCAGCTGACTAAGTCACATGGGGGCCAGCAAACTGCCAGCGTACCTCCTTCCACCTCCACCCTAACACTTTTTTTTTTTTTTTAAGATTTAATTTATTATTTTTAGCGAAAGGGGTAGGGAGACAGGCAGAGAGGGAGAAACACATCAATGTATGGTTGCCTTTCACCCTCCTCCAGCTACAGACCTGGCTGGAGACCTGGCTTGCAACCTGGTTATTAAGTGCCCTGGCTGGGGATCGAACCAGTGACCTTTGGGTTTACAGGCTGGTGCTTTTTCCACTGTGCCACCAGCCAGGGCCCTAACACTTTCTTATTTGTATATAAAGTTATGGGAACACAGCTTGCACCCTTTTATTCACATATTGTTTCTGTCTGTGCTACTACAGCAGACCTGAATAGTTGCAACAGAAACCTTGTGGCCTCTAAGCCTAAAATATTTAATATGTGCCATAAGAAAAAAGTTTTCAAACTCTTCTTCAGTCTATAAATATACAAATCTCTTTTTCACCCTCACCAACCCTTTGACTCCATAGAGCTCCCAGACCTGTCTAAGCTATTTCACTTCCCTTTTACTGGAAATTCTTGAAAATTCTCACTACTCATTTACTCTCATTCATTCCTCAACTCTGAATTCTTATTTCTGCTCTATTATAGCTGCTGCTATTTAGGTTAAAAATAGCTCCTTAATTGTCAAATCCAGAGGCCACATGTTCGATCATTCTCTATGGCACTTGATGCTAGGATTGTTGGTCCTCATCTTCTTTTAAGATGTATTTTCCTCTTTTTACTCTGACCTCGATGACATTACTCTTTGGGACTCTTTGAGGTCACACATCTTAATGGCTATGACTCCATTTCAGCTCTTCTTTAGAAAACCTTAGCAAACTTTGGACTGGTTTTATCCTTTTGCATTATTGTCCTCTCTAAATCTCATCTCAAATACTAAAACCCAGTGTTACTTCCCTGCTTGCAAAGCTTTGGTAATTACTATTGTCTAGGTTAACTTGAAAATTTTTTTACATACCCAAAGAACAGGTCAGATTACTGCCTTACTCACCTTTTTATATCTGAGGAGACTTACCCAAGACCACTGTTTTATTACCTGGGTTATAATCCAGGAAGAACAAAATACATTGTAATGCAGAGTGATACTACAGAACACTTCAGTATTTCATAGGGTGCCTAAGGTAGATGAGGTAGAAAGCTCAAGTGGAGAACAATTAGAAACCTAGTATGCTGTGTTAGAGAACTTATTTTTATTCAAAAAGAATCCATTGACTAATTTAAAAGCAATTAGCACTATAATTTCTATAGTGAAGAAAATCTATTCTTAAAATGGAAAATTTCCAAATATGTATAATTAAGGAATTATAGGGCTGTGCCTTTTATTTAAGTAGAAGAAATTTGAACACACTTATGTGCAACTACTAAACAGGAAAAGGCTGAAATACAGAAGAGTAATGGAATTACTGATGGAGTCAAATACCAAGGGATAGGATGAATTAGCATGGACTCCACTAGGAGCATCTCCATCCCAGGTAGGCAGAAAGAAAGGGAGCATAGTGGGGATATCTAGAATATCAGGATGGGCAAGTGAAATTGAGAGAGTTCTCACTGGCTTTCCTTAACTTGTGAGCTATGAAGCCAGATGGTCTCAGAATGATGAGGGGAGTAATGGCAGGCAGTGCTCAGATGAGATTTGTATTAACAGCTGAGGAAATAGGAGCTAGAGATAGATACATGTAGACAGACAGACAGATTATTTGGCTTTGTTAAAGATTCTATGAGATGGGAAGTCATCAGTTTAGTGACTTCAAAAGACAACTGTTCTGCTTATAATTCTCAGCAAATCACAATAGACTAATGAAGTGGGAGGCAGGCATTTGGTTGGACGGGTACAGGCATGGAGCTTTTTCAGTTGAAGAAGGCATGGGGTGAAGGGGATTGACAAATACCATTCTTGAAGTCCTGAATCACAGTGTTTAAGGCTGGTTGCAGATGGAGTTAACTTTCATAGATTCAGAATTATGATGGGTACACAAAGCATCAGCCTATCATGTTAACACTCTTTAGTGGTTCCTAATTGCTTTGCATGTTAATGCAATCTATTGGCAATCAGCTTAATGTCCTCCAACTGTTAGCTCTCTTTTATCCAACAGTTGTGGTTATTTTGAAAAAGGAAGTCTCAGGAAGAATTGGAATGAACTATAGAGAACACTCAGTTGATAGAGGCAGCCAGCATGCCTAACTCTGTATTTCTGCTTTTGTTCCTCTGAAGATATTTTCTTATCACCCACACACTTACTTGCTTCATTCTTCTTTTCTTGGAACTTTTGCTATTTGTGTACTCAGTCTATAAATATTTGAGTAATGCATTTCAGGTGCTGAAATTAAAGTTTAGTTGACATCACCTGAGCTAGAATGTTTAGACAGTATTTTTGGAACATGGAAGGATTTCAGAATTATTCTTATTTCTAACATGTTGGGAACAATCAGGTCCAGCTGGGGCTTTTTCAGAGCCATTGGGTTATGCTGTATAATGAGGTGCCAAAAACCTCACAAGGAAAAGCGACTTCATGAAACCAACCACCAGGACAAACATCTCTTACTTAGAGGGAAAAGACTCATTTTGCACTTTCAGTCTCTCCTTCTCTGATAATATCGCTACTGTTTATCATGAGATATTGGTGGCTACAATGCTGAGGTTTTAATCTGTGTAAGACTTTCTTAATGTTTGTTTATTTGAGTTTAACTTGAGATAGCATCTTGCTGCCTCTTCTCCCACCAGACTACAAGTCTGGAAAGGCAATGGCTGGCACAGTGTATGTGCTTAAAAATACTTATTAAATGAATGGGTGACCATGCTAATAGATATCATGAAACTGGTAAAAATGTTTAGGCTCTGTAGGCCACAACTGGATTCTGTTAAAATCCAGTAACTCCTGGGGAACCATGGCTGTTGAGAAGTGTTTTCTGATATGATTAATACAAATTTCCATAAACTCTTGGTGATGTTCACTTCAAACAGGCAGCTGTTTTCATATCCCATGATATAATTGTCCACTCGTTCTCCATGTTCCATCTCAAATGTCCTCTAGGCAAGCTGCATCTCAAAAACTCATCTAAAGGATCCCAATTTTCGCAAATTATTTCTTGCCTATCATTATAATCACGGTTAAGACTTCACTCACTTCATTTATTCTATTTCCCAGTCCGCCAGTGCTATCAAGTTCTCGGAGAAACAGAATTGTGTGGTGATGTGTTAATTATATTTTTATGCCTTAGCAAATATCTAGCACTGGGAAGACAGCTTATTTTCCTGCATGTGTCAAAAATAAGTAAAGAAACAAAACAAAAAGCTACTAAATAAACACAAATAACCAAGGACTGCTATATTCAGATCCTTGGAATACACAAAGGCTACTGTTCTAATGCCTATATCTATAGCTATATCATAACTTTAGTTTTTTTTTTTCTGTCAAAGTCAAGATTTTGATTACTTTCTAATATGCCATAGTTTTTCACTAAATGGGTTTTGAATAAATGATATGGTTTGAATAGGTAACTTTTCTTACGGACCTCATCTAATTCCCATACTAAAACGATAAGTACTACCTACATTTTGCAAATGGGGAGTAGGTCTAGGGAGGTTAAATTACAAGTATTGCTATCCTGGCTGGTGTGGCTCAGTGGTTTGAGCACCACCCTGTGAACCCAAGGGTCACAGGTTCAATTCCCAGCTAGGGCACATACCCAGGTTGCAAGCCAGGTCTCCAGCCAGGTGCCCAGCTGAAGGCAGGTGAAAGGCAATCATACATTGAAAAGAAATAAAAGCATTGTGACAAAAAAGGGTAGCATTCAAATAAATGATAATACAAATACCAGACCTAGTAGATATTATTATTACTATTTTAAAGAGAGTCTCAGTCCAAAGAGAAAAAGTATTTTGCCCAGGGCCACTCAACAAGCACTGCAAGGGATGAGGGCAGTGTTTCAGCCTGGTTCTGACTGCAAAGCGTGCTCTTCCTAGCTAACTGACTTGTTTAACTGAGGGCTTTTCTTTTGGCAGGGGACCATTCTTAAGTATGTCCAGCTTCCCTGTAACAGGGCAATTACTGGATAGAATTCTATGCTGTCTTGTCTAATTATAAGGTAGTCGGTGCTGGGAACATCTTCCTGGCTACAAGTGAGTGTTAATGCCTCTCTGTTCCTGTCCCCACATAGTTTCATCTTGCTCCCAGGAAAGTAAAACACAATAGGCAAAAACAAATAAATATCCTATTGATGCTTAGTGCCTTTGCCTTTTTCTTTCTTCTTTCCTTAGCTGGGGTGAGAGTAATCAGCTAATACACGAGCCCCTGAAGCATTCTACTGACAGGTCCTGATGTTCCCTTTCTGAGCTTTCCTTTGCACCGCACGGTAGTGTCTTCGGTCAGATGGAACTAGGCCGGGAGAGATGCTGGATGGCATTTTTCAAAATGCAGGGAGAATCACCATGACTACTTCTTGCTGACCTTCAGCAGGGAAGAAAAGCAGGACAATAAAATAAAAATGAAAAATCGTAGTTTCTTCATACTGCTCTGTATGGGTACTTATACACATTAAATCACATTAAACTAGTTGATAAAATAAAAGCTGTTCTCCCTTGGCCCCATGCTAATTATTCTTGTTAATTATTTTTTAATTATCTTTCTATCACTGCTCCCGGAACAACTGTCATAATTTTCCACCCCAGAGGCTCCTGATAGGACACGCCTATGAGCATGGTGGGAAAGACAGTGGCTGTGTGTGCATGTGTTCGAAGGAAACACAGACAGGAAATCAAATCCAACCACAGCTCCTAGCAATTAGTATGGGTGAGCCTCTCAAATTGCTTCTCTTAATTATTCATTATAGGAATATACACACAATAAACTCCTGAATTTGTTGAAGTTTTCCATGACCTAGTCCCTATCCCTGTATTTGTCAGGTGTCGGGTAGCATGTTGGACAGAACAGGCTATTCGAGCTCTGAGACATTGTCTCACCTGACTTCCAAAATTAAAATGAAGATTAATCTGGGAACTAATTCCATGGACCTCTGAGGGTGGCCACATGGTAACTTCCTTCCTGTGGTCTGGGGAAGCCAGTAGCATTATGCTAGGGGGATAAAAGTCATTTGATGTATTTACTCTCAAGTAATGTATAATACTAGTAGCAAGGCAAAATACGCACATATGGCATTGAAATTAGAGAACAACCAAGTGGTAAAGGTAGGAGCACCAAGGAGACTGTCAGGGCAAAGTTGGGCAGAAGGATGTTTGGGTGGGAGGGTATTGCTGAGCATGGGTTAAAGTTGAGAAGCCTCAGTTGTGGCAGTGAGCATGGGCTATTCAGTGGGTAGATGGCTTTACTCACTCGAAGACTACATTTAAGAATATTAGTAGGTAAGGTAAACATATTAACATATACAGGGTGGCAAAAGTAGGTTTACAATTGTTCATATGAAAAATAACACAATAATAAACAGTGATATAAAAGTAAACTTTGCATACTTACAACTGTAACCCTACTTTTGCCCTTGTGTGTGTGTGTGTGTGTGTGTGTGTATCATATATTATTAATTTTCTCAGACTATCCTTGGTCAAATACCATTTTAGAGACCTAAAGCCCTTCAGTACTTACAATATGCAGTTATTTCATTTTTCTTCTCTAATGTGAGATTAACACATCATTCCCATTAAAGTTTTAATAATAAAGTCAGTCCCATCAAAAGCTGTTTGTTTCTCAGAAAGATACATTTTATATCACTGTTACAACTAAAATATATATTTATAATGTTTCATGCACACGCTATTCAAAAATTGAGCCAACCTACATCTAATTAATGTGGAAGACCAGGGAGAGACTGCTGTTTAAAAACATTCCAGAAAAGAGATATTTGACTAAATGCCATCTCTGCCTATCATTTTAAAAAGAGGTTATGAGGGGTTTGTTTCTTTCACTGCATTAAAGCAGGCAATCACTTGAAGGTAAAATTCTCAGTGCTTGTTCTCAGGAAGTTAGGGTATCTATTTACTTTTGAATATAAGAGAAAATTGGTCATGTTTCAAGCACAGAGTCTAATACAATGCTTCAATCTAAATGTGTTGAAATGATGTGATCAATAAAATAGTACTTTGATCTCCAGTGTTGTTTATCTTAAAAAAAATATATACAGCTTCATTGCTTTAATTTTCCCCCAGTGGAATTGGGGCCAAGCTTAGAGAAGTTACTCTTGCTTTTGATAAGGGCATAAATCATAGCTCACACAATTATTATATTTAATTCTCACACAATCCTAGGAGATGGATACAGATATCTCAATTAGTCTGGCCCCCAGACATGAGTAAGAAGGGCCTCTTAGTGAATGCTCTGAGCCTGAAAGGACATTGTGAATCACTGATAATGAAACACAAGGGAGTTTTTTCCTCTTTGAGGTAAGATTGTCTCACCTGCTTGCTCTCTCTCTCTCTCTCTCTCTCTTTCTTTCTCTCTCTTTTCTCTTTTCCTCTCTCTCAATCTTGGTTTGGAATTAACTTGATTATGTAAGAATTATGGGAAGAAAATGCAGTAGCTTAAATGGTTGTCCCAAACTAGAGGATCCTGGGGTGAGGTATATGTGATTCTATGTATCACATTTTCTGCCTTGGAAAACTAGAGAAAGGATTTGTGTTTTTGCTTATATTTGACTCTTCCAAATCACCCAAGTGGGTGTCTAGGCAGACCAAGATCCCCAAATAGCTGCTTTCTCTTCCTTCCTACCTCATCCCCTCTGATGGGAAAGTCATGTTTTGGTAGGTACTTAAGAGTTCCCGATAAACCCTGAGTCTGAAAGATATCCCTCCAGTACTTCAATCATCGTCCAGGTAACCTGGGAAGCTTCTGTCCTGCCAGCAGATCTATACTTCCATCCAGGCTTTCAGGGGACAGGGATGCTCCCAGGGAGAGCAAGCTGATTTTCTGGCCTCAGGGTGGTGAGCAGATTCTAGAGCAGTAGGCTTGGGGATTGGTGGGGAGGGAGACTGGCTGAGAAATAGGCCAGGTCAGGGGCATAGCTCATTTGATAATTTTCAGGTATTTGGACATATGATGTATTGTGGTCCTCATTTATACTTTTGCCCTGTACTACGTTTTATTAGGGGAAACCTAATCTCAATTCTACATGTGAGCAAATTGAGGCTAAAAAGCATTAAATTAGTTACCTAATGGCTTGTAAATAACAGAGCTAGAATTTAAATACTGACCTGCTGGCTTTAGAATCTCAAATTTTGTGTAGAATGGAGGGAACCCTTTGAAAAATGAAGACTTTCATAAGAGAAAAAACTTTTTGTAGTAGCCTGGGGGAGAAAACAACGAGAGAAAACCTTGCCCTAGAAAGACTTGTCTGGTGGTCTAAAGGTTTTGTAATCTTAGATGCAAAAGAATTAGCCTTGGGTTTCAATCTAAAGGTTTCCAGAGGGTTGTTTGGGTCACCGAATGCTGACAGTTTTTGCAAGTGTGCACAACGCACGAAATATTCTCAAATTAAGAAGAATAGGAAATTCAAGGTTAAAGTACAATAACATTCTTCATCACAGTGCTTCTCAGAGTCTTAGGATTATTTACTTGGCTTTCTGTGGGTAAAGAGCACACACAACTCCTGCAAAAGAATTGCTGATCGACCTGATTTTATGGAGCGCGTGGAGGTAGTGATTTGTAGCCTCTCGCCTGCTGACTCTTCCACAGGAGACACCTGAGGGGAGCAGCCTGATGGACATTCTGTCTGGCCCACAGTGGCCAAAATTAATAGTTTCCATGTCTGACTAGCATTTAGGCCTCTGGCAGGTGAAGGAAAGACTGATCAGTAGCTACAACAAACTAGTTGTCAAGTTACAGTGATGGACCCCATAGCCAAGAGAACTGATTAAAAAAAGCAAAATCAAAAAAACTAAGAATGCTTGCTTTTGGGGGTTAAGCTTCTAGGTTTTCCACATAAAAAATAAGCTGAATGACAGTATCTTGACTTTTATATTTCTGTATTGGGAAAAATTGGAGAACAAATGAAAAATTTGAACAAAGTCGAACAAGAGAAGGAAATGAAAATTATTGAGTGTCTGTGCCTGTAGGCTGGTTGTATTAGAAACAAAACATCCACAGCATGGGTGACAGAAGAAAATTATGAGATATGAAGAGTTTATATTAAAAAAAAGTCTTACTGCTGTAGGGAAACAGAAAAGCCTAGAAGATGTTATTATGCAATGTGCTTACAAATAGAGTGAGGAAGGAATATAAATGGGAGCATTATTGATGAATTTTCATATAAGAAGAATAAGTTTAAGTTAGTACTTTTCCAAAAGGTTTAAAATAAAGTTAGTAAAGTAGACATATGTTACAGACCTTTAGTACAAAAGAGATAAAGCAAAAATATAAATGATGAGAGCAAGATAATAAGATTGGACCTAAGGGGAGACTTCAGACTCATTGTAATATATGATTTGTGAAACCTTTGAGACAAGGCTAGAATGAAGTGAAAGAACATGATGAATTTTCTGAATGCAGATCGAAGATTTTTCTTTTTAAACTTACTGAACCCCAACTGATGAACTCAAACAGATTTGGCTCAGCTGAAATTTTTGGTTCAGCTCTAAGTATGTTTCAAACATTCTCATATACATCAGTAGAAGCTTACATTAGTGCAAAATTTCTTGGGATACTATCTACCCACCATAAATATTCCTTGTGTTATGTAAAAGAAGCAGTGAGCAGTGTCCCAATAGTGGCCTGAAGAACTTCCCAGCATGTATTTATTTCCAGAGTAGTAGTAGTTGGTGCTGAGCAAAACTCACTGACTCGCTGACTCTGCCATACCCCAAGTCCCTCATGGCCTCTGTGCAGATATCTTGCAATGGAATGGATCCAACCTAAGGAAGTCCCAGTTTGAGCATCAGGTGTACGGTAAGTAGACATTTCATAAGCTCCTGGAACTTGGAAAATAAGGGAATCAAATTAAAAGACAATGTAAATATCTTACAAGGTAACCAAGTAGTTAATCGTGGGATATTCATGTATGTGTAATTATGAATATACTGGTGAGTTTTACATACTTTTCTGATAAGTAAGCTTACTTATTAACAATATCACTCACTAGAAATGGGTCAAATCTTTCTGAATTTTGGGTGGGTGGGAGCCAAATCACAGAACATGGTTCACGCATGCTTTATTCTTCAGCCTCCTTGAATTTTGTTTTTGCTTACTGGGTTGGCTGTCAATTTCCATAAAAGGTCTAGCTCTGAAAATATGCTGGCTTTTCAGCCCTTTGGAGCCCTTCATTTTATTTAAGCCTCAATTTTCTTTTGCACGAATTTCTACCTTTAAGTACAATTGCTGCTAGCCTATTGCTACCACTAGTCGTTTTCTCTAAGCTATGTTTAGGCCATGCACTTGTATTATACTGTGGAGTAAGAGACACTACATAGTTTAATCAGAAAAAAAAGGCAACTTTTTAAAATCTATGGCATCAAAATTTTTCTAACATAAAATTATGAGTTATTTTTTTTGTCCCAAAGGCATTTTAAAAAATATTGGTTTACCAATATAACATTGTTTTTTCATCAAATAACAAATTTCAATATACCATTACAAACTATGCATATTAGTTGGCTGCTTACTGTAGGCCATGCAGTAAATAAAATGCAGGAAGGAATATGAGAAAACTCAATCTAATGGGAGAGCTAGGTGAGCAATAATACAAGACTATTGTGTGAGGGCTGTCAGAGAGGGTTTCTTGAAAAGCTAGCTCTCTGTGGCCTCTTTGACAGAGCATTCTTCTGATTCCCCTCCCTCTTCTGCTTATTTTCAGTTTTCCATTGCAGACTTGTGCTCTGTGGCCAACAATTTGGTATTTCTCTAGGGTTGGTCCTAGCCCTCTAGCCTTCTCATTCTATATTTTCCCCAGATTGTTTCTCTGTATCTATGTCTTATTATTTGATCTGCAGAACATTTAATGAGTTTTCTTTTTACTAAGCACTATTCTCTGAGTTATAGACCTGTATATCCTAATTTTTATTTGACATCTCTTCAAGGAAATTCAAACTCAACATAATAAAGACAACTCAATATCTGCCCCCTCCCTTTCAAAATCTGATCACCCTCTGATGCCACAGTATCAGTGAATGGTATCAACATCCATTCCTTTGTTTAAACTAGAACACTAGCGGCCATCCTTTGACATCTTTTTTTGACATCTTTTTTATTAGTCTCCAATACTCAGTTTATCATTAAGCTCTGTTGGTTCTCCTTTACACATTTCTATCACTTGGGGTATTATCATAGCTTCCTTTTTCCACCCCTAAATTTATTTTTTCACACTGAAGCCTGAGTGATCATTTTAAAGCTCTAGTCCTATCAAGGTTTTCTTCTTAGTCTTTCATACTTTTTCATTGTTAGTTTTTATTTATTATTTTAAAAAGATTTTACTTATTATTTTCAGAGAGAGGGGAAGGGAGAGAGGCAGAGAGGGAGAGAAACATCAATGTATGGTTGTTTTTCACCTGCTTCCAGCTACGGACCTGGCTGAAGACATGGCTTGCAACCTGATTTGCAGCCTGGTGCCCTTGCCGGGAATCGAACCATCAACCTTTGGGTTCACAGGCTGGCCCTTGTGTACTGAGCCACCAGCCAGGGCCCTCATGGTTAATTTTTAATAATAAACTTATGAAGACATAGTTTACACATCATAAATGTATCCTTTTAAAGTGTGCAATTCAGTAGTTTTTAGTCTATTCAGAGTTGTGTGATTATCATCCCTATCTAATTTTGGAAATCTTTTATCTTCCCTAAAGGAAAGTGTCCATGTATTGGTAGTCCCTCTCTATTATCTCTTCCCGCAGCCCCTGACAACCACTAATATACTTTTCTATCTCCATAGATTTTCCTATTCTGTATATTTCATATAAAATCATAAATCCCATTGCTTTTTTGGATAAAGATAACATTTATTAACATCAGCTTCAAACCCTGCAGAGCCTGGCCTCCATTTCTTCTCATGTCTCATCTCAAATTATGTTCTCCCCCCCATTCTCTTGACTCTATTCACAGTGGGCTTCTTTCCTTACTCCCCACTTGACCAGCTTCCTGCTACGAAGAGTCTGCATTTATTGTTTTTTTCTTTCTCATCTTCTCATCTGGTAAACTCTGCCTCATTGTTCAACCAAAGCTTAAATGTTACTTTTTCCTGATGGACTCCTCTGACCCCTGTGACAGAGGTCAGATCTCCTTAGTACAAGATCTGATGACACTGGGTGCTTCTACTTTGTAGTAGTTGCCATGGTTGTAATACCAATCTGTCTTCTGTAGTGATTTGGTTAATGTCTTTCATCACTGATCCATGTTCCATGATAACAGGCACCACACTTTTGCACACCATGGAAGCCCTAGTGTCTAGCACAGTGTGATACATGGTGGAAGCCAATTAATATTTGCTTCATGAATGAAAGAAATTTAGAAAAAAGATTGTGGAAAAAGTTGAGCAACCATTAGAAAATGTGAAAATATAACACAGAGTTTGGTATTGGGAAGATGCAGCAAATATTAATGAAATTGGCTCCTGGCATCCTGGAATATAACTGTTACTTATCCTTCTGCCCTTCTTGCCTTACCTTCTCCATCTTTAAAACAGGGATTACCTTTGCTTTGTTATGTCCCAGACTAATTCAAAGACTCAAATGAGGTAATATAGTAGAGTGAGGTTTGCAGATCATACAACACATTATGAAATTACAAAGTATTCTTATTAAATAATTTAAAAAATATATGTATACTCAATACTATTGGTATATATAAAATTAGATTGGCAAGTTGGAAAAGTAATAAATTTTCCATTGTGTATGTAAAACATACTTGTCAATCAACAGGTTTAAATCTCTTTTCTCACTTGATAAGAATATGAAAGATACTTTCCAATTTCATAAAAAGGAGAAATGTTTGGATCTAAGGTAAGAAAGATGCTATATATGACAAGTAGCCAAAACAACGAATACTGACTGAAGTTCCTAAGATCATAACTATGACTTAACCAACAAGATATTCGAAGTGAGTTTGCTGAGCTGTATGACGTGAGATTTAGGGAGAAAAAAACAAAAGCTATTTATGGAAACAGATGTTTCTTTTGAAAAAACCCTACTTTAGTTTATTATTGATTAAATATATTATAGAATTATAAATCCAGTATTCTTTTGAGTTCTTGCTGCTTAAAAACTCATTAGTATTTTGTATGGGATAAAAAAATTTATGTGGAGACCAATTACAGCATTCTGGAGGGGGAGAAGATTCTGTTAACAGAATTTATGTACATAACTGTGTTATATACACTCACATTGGATTTCTATTGGCTCTATATTAGATTTGATTATAAATTCTCAGCACCAGAAAAGTCATTTTTGGACACTTAAATTTCTTTTCTTTCTTTCTTTTCTTTCTTTTTTTTTAAATATTTTATTTATTATTTTCTAGAGAGAGAGGAAGGGAGAGAAGCATCATTGTATGGTTGGCTTTCACCTGCCTCCAGCTACGGACCTGGCTTGTAACCTGGTTATGTGCCCTGGCTGGGAATCGAACCAGTGACCTTTAGGTTTGCAAGCTGGCTCCTTATCCACTGTGCCACCAGCCAGGGCTTAAATTTCTAATATTGTAGAATATTAGTATGGACAGGACTTCAAGCATCATCATGTTAAGGTCCAAGGTTCTAGGCAGAATTAGGCTTTGAACACAGGTATTGAGATGTCCAATTTGATATTTTTTATTTACTATCCATTATCTGCATTCCTGAATTCAGAAGATTTAAGCAAAGACAGCAAAATTGGTAGAATTATTGCAAGTAAATATTCTTGGTGAATGAGGGAGATAAATTATCTTATTCATTCCATCACATTGGTGGCCATCTTTATTTTTAGCTATACCTTCAGAGGCTAGCTATTTATATTCCCTCTTGTAGCCATTGTATCAGGCATCTAATCTAATTCCAACATTGTTACTCTTTGAATTTTAGGACTACAATAACTCATGTCCATAGCATGATTACTCAGGACTTTCATATCTGAGCATTTATAAGCAGCTGGGCTTTAGGTTTGTGAAGGATCCTCTTGGAACAGCAGAACTATGAAATATACTAGGGGAGCCAGTGATTGAAGACTTTATTATAAGCTTAATATTTGATTCATAAATACAAATGGGAAATTAAGGATGCACCTGTATTTAGGTAAAATTGAAAACATGAAATAAAAGGAGACAGTAGAACAGGAAAAAAAAAACAAAAAACCCTAACAATCTTTTTTAAGTAAAAAAGGTACTTTATGAACTAATTTGTGCATTTGGAGAATTTCAGAAAATAGCTTATTTATTGATTAAAACTGGCTGCCATGTAAAGAATCAATCAGATGGCAAGAAGTAATTATTGTAATTACAGATATTACCAGTAAAATAAAAATTAGAATAAAAGAGTTGGATGATAAAATTTGGAAATCATCAATAATGTAGAAGAATAAAGACAAAGAGAAAAAAGAAAGTCATAAAGGGAAATGTAAGATTTCCACTATGTCTCTAATAGGATTTACATAAAGAAGGGAACAAAGGCAATGAGTGGAAGGAAATAATCCAAAAAGACTACATGGGAAGACTTCACTGAGATGAAGAAAATTTACAAGTTGATTAAAGATCAAATAGAATGAATTAAACTATATCCATTTTAGACCTATCTTAATGAAGGTTCAGAATGAAAATAAAAAGAAGACCTTCAAAACTTCCAGCAAAAATAAAACAACTTACCAAGACATTATAACTTGATTGTTGTCAGACTTCTTACCAGGAATATATATTAGAAGCCAAAATGCAAAGTTTTGAAGTTCTGAAAAAAATGATCTTGAATCTAGAAATCTTATCACAGCTAGTCTATTGATCAAGTGTGAGGGCAAAAGGAAGAATATTCAAATATGAAAGGATTTTATTTACCATCAAGTTGAAAATAATTTAAGAACATACT
Source organism: Noctilio leporinus (assembly GCA_004026585.1). Lineage (NCBI taxonomy): Eukaryota > Metazoa > Chordata > Mammalia > Chiroptera > Noctilionidae > Noctilio > Noctilio leporinus. The sequence continues at coordinate 31,357 of PVIW01000986.1, forward strand.
CCAACAAAACATAAATGGAAACTAAGCAAGATAACACATGGAAATAAAAAATGGGATTAAACTTGGAATATTATAAAAAGAAATGTCATAATGAAAAACATACATTGAGTTTAGAAAACATAGCAGCAGGTCTCTAAGAAGAGTCTTTTCAAGAAAAAATATCCCACTCAATATACTTTATTAAAAAGCTGGATGACTTAGTTATTTGGCTGAGGAGGCAGACATTTCTTTTCTAAATAAGAAAATAAATGTGGAAGTGGAGGGAAATAGTACTTTCAAGGGGAAGCAAAAATACAAGCTAACAAGAAATTCGCCCTAGATAAATGAAGCAAATTGAGTAACTGACAGTTTGAAATAGATAACTGATTTGACCATGAGCCTTCGATATTCTTTAAGAAGTGCAGTGTTCAGAATAAAATCACTTGTCTTTTTATGCCTGTACAAATATAAAAAGATAAATTATTTTATTCTGGTTAAATAATGATAATGTTTTTCAATCTTTAAATAAAATGTTAATTTTAGTTAGAAAAACTAGACATATAAAAGAATATAAATGTTATAAACTTTGATCATGAAAAAGCAATCATACCCTATGATGACAAAAGCTGGCAGGTTGACATATGATAGTGATAACTAGAGTGGAGTAGCAGTGATAATTTCTTCATTTTCCAGAGTAAACAGCTAAAGAAATCTGTCTCACATTCTAGCTAGATGCCAGGACTAGCTTGGTCATTAATTTATTGTATTGTATATTTCAGACCTGATAAAAATCACCCTGTGATAACATTTCAACCATAAAATGAAGATTTTTGAGTATATAATATCCATGATTATTGAGATAATATCCTAGTTCTGAATAGGTATATTAAGTAGTAATCTGAGGTGGAAAAGAAAAATGTCTAAATGAAAATGTAAAACTAGCAAACTGACTAGTACTCCTAAAAAACCTGAAAAAAATTCTTAAAATGATATATATAACAATGCATATGAAATTAATAATTAAGTATACTTGAAATATTTATCAAGACAATATTATACCTGTAATAGCTTACATTTACTGAGCATCTACTTTGTGCTAGGTATGTTGTAAGCAAAAAATGTATTTGAATACAAAATAATGCAAATTCATAGTTATCACCAAAATTTGAGAGAATGGACATGATTATTAGTAAAAAAACAAAATGGGGTTTATGGTTTATGCAAGGTGTGTATGGTTCAAGAACAGAATTTTAAAACTAAGTTTGAAAAAAATTGAGTGTGGAAATCCATTTTCCCAATGGCAGAAGCACATTGGGGGATATTTGGAAGAGTCAGTTTACAGGAACAGAAGAGGGGGTTGGGGGAAGGAAGGGGGAAGGTATAAATGGAACTAGTGTAAATGATCCATGGACATGGACAACATGTGGAGATTGACTAGAGGGGATAGGGTGGGTAAGGAGGGGAGAGCAATGGGGGAAAAATGGGACAACTATAATACAAAAACAATAAATTAAAAGTAAAATCAGGAACAGAAGAGAGAAGTGCCTGTAGAAACACACCATTGAGATGAAGTCTGCAAAGGACCATAGTGTCACACTGCAATAGTGTTTGGATTCCCTCTGGCTTGATCTAAGAAAATAAATGTAACATTTTAATTAATATCTAAATGTCAAGCATTTGAGATCTTGATCTTGCTTTCCAACATGTCATCGATTTGGCTCAAACTCATAAAAATTAAAACGAAAACTTAAAGTCAGTATTTACACTGTGACAGAAATTCCATCTTTGGTAACCATTTAAGCTTAGAATGGGAATGGTTAGAGATCAATTTAATGTTTGAAAGAATAGAAAAACTGTTCAGAATTATTTGGGGTAATGCAGGCAATTGTGCAGACAAGTTTAATAGTTAACCTTTAGTTTCCCTTCCAATTTTTAAATTCTGTGATTCAAGATACATTTACTTGAAAATACACCAACACAAAAACTCATACTTACTAGTTGGAAATGTATATATATATATATTTTGCTTTCTTCTTTGAACTTATATTTTTATTATATTTTTCTAACAAACTTTTACTTTAATACAATATACTTCTATACGTCTGAAAGTGTTTTTTGGGTGGTTATCTATCGTACTTCTCTGAAACAAAAAATAGCTGTGTAAGTTAAAATTTAATGATTTGTTTTGGCTATGAGGCATACAGTGTTAAAAAAGTTCTTCTAGATTGAGTTTTATGACAATTATTATTGCCCAATTGTTCAAAACAGCACTATAAATTTTGATAAATATTTATTAAATGTAAAAAGTAAAATATTATTAAAAATGAATAGCTGAAAAATAAGAATAGCCCATTTGCTCCTGGATAACTATTAGTAATTTGATTGAAGGAAAAGTCAGCATCAATTATATTTATATTTTTTAAATTATTTTTTATTTTTCAATTGCATTTGACATACAAAATTATATTAATTTCAATGTGTGCACCCCAGTGATTAGGTATTACATAAATTACCAGGCGATCATCCTGGTAAATTTCATATCCATCTGACACCATCCATAGTTATTAAAATATTGACTGAATTCCTTATGCTGTACTTTCTATCACCATGACTATTCTGTAACAGCAATTCGTACTTCTTAATCCCTTCACCGCCTTCACACATTTCCCAGACCCCTTCCCACCTGGCAACCGTCCAAATGTCCTCTCTATAGGAGTCTGTTTCTGTTCTGCTTTTTCATTTATTTTGTTTTCAAAATCCAGTTGTTGAAAGATAGGTATTTATTACCATTTTATTGTTCATATTTTTTATCTTTTTTTTTTTTTTTTTTTTTACTTAGAGGAGACTATCATATTTCATGTAATACTGGCTTGGTGGTGATTATCTCCTTTAGCTTTTTCTTGTTTGGGAAGCTCTTTATAGTCCTTATTTTCTAAATGATAGCTTTGATGGGTAGAGTAATCTTGGTAGTCCTTATTTTCTAAATGATAGCTTTGATGGGTAGAGTAATCTTGGTTGTAGGTCCTTGCTTTTCATGACTTTGAATATTTCTTGCCAATTTTATTTGTATTTTTTATATTGAAATATCTATAAGCACTAAGAAAACATTCATAAAAATAGAAATGAAAGGGGTTTTAGTATAGTAATATCATTCAGTTCTTTGAACTCCTTCCAAGTATGTGCCAAACATTTATAATGTGCTCTATCATCAGAAATATTTTTACTAATCTATCAGCTGACAATTCAGTTTGGTTCCCTTCTATTTGGATCCTGACTTGCAAAGAGATTTGTCACTCTGTCACTAGTCATTTTCTTTCCCAATTTATATGAACTATATCAAAAAGTCCTTCCTAACATACATTTAATAACTTTTCTTAATTGTACACATCAATAGATAGTTTTGATGAAGTTATTTCAAATACTTTAAATATACTCTTGCAAAAACCTCAGAAGTTCAGAATTAGCTAATTGATGCAAAAACTTTATTTTACTTATTTGGCAATGTGAGTCATATAGAACCAATCAGCCAATCGGATTTACTATCTGTCAGAAAAAGTGAATTCATCTCTTAATTCAATTACATCCATTAGTATGTGTACTTAGGAAATCCTTTCATATCTAAGTTCTCAGTTTAGTGGAGATAGTCACAGCACAGAGCCCTGCCAAGACTTTATTGCTTGGATAGAATTAAGCAATTTTGAAGTTGAAATGGGTAAAGACCAGAATCTTGGGTAAAAATGTCTCATGATGCATAAAAAGGAAGTATTAGCCCTAGTCAAGCATACCTGTAGATTTATAGAAGTTGGGATCCAAAAGTTGGTGGGAGAAGGGGCTGGGGAGAAGAGAGGGACATCACAAAATGAAACTCTTGAAGAAAAATTAGGTCCTCTAGAAATGAAAAAATAGGAAAATCGTATAGTAAAATTTCTAATTGTTCTTAGCAGAAAAGTAAAGGAGAGAAAACAAAAAAAATAACATTAATGACATTTCACAGAAAATGCTTTAATGAATTCAAGTTCTTAAGGACCCCAAAGATGGAATGAAAAGTGCAATGCTACATGACTGTACGAGCTGCAGAGGTCTGGAAGGATGTAATACAACAATAAAATTAAAAACAAACAAACAAAAAAAAAGAATGAGAACAGGCAAAAGGCTAGAATAGTAGAAAATGGTAAAGGACTGCAATAGAGTGCAGGAAGCTAGGACAAGGAAGGGATAAGCCAACTGTTTTCCAGGATTCTGTATTACTGGAAATGAATAGTACTTTTCAACTATTTTCTTTCATATTCAAGAGCAAGAAAATTAGTTTTGCATTTAGAAAAGTAGAATGACAGTCTGAAAAATAGGATAAAACAGAAAAGACACTGATTTCTTTTACACAAAATCACCTTAATTTCAATACATTACTCCACATTTTAGTGAAATGACTTACAAACAGTTGTAAAAATTCCATGGTAAATTTTAAGACATCATGATTAGCTTTGAAGCATCATGCACAAACAGAATAATATTTCTCTAAAAGAGTATATCAAAAAGTTCTGAAAATTGGATGTTGATATACTTACATATCAATGCTGAAACCTTTCTAGCATCAAAAACTATAATAAAGAGTTGCCTTTGTCTCTTACAAAAATACCTCTTCTCTCTCTCTCTCTCTGGGACCAGCCAAAATTTTCATGTGAAAACCATAGGGAACCAGATCTCAACTCCAGGTAAGATGAATTTTCTCAAAATTATAGTGGCCCAAACGTGAACCGTCATCATCTGAATGTACACAGTGGACACATGCTGATGCAGGGTCATTATCAGCTTGAAGGACAATTGAAGAGATTCTGTCTAGGTGGGAATGCATTTAGGTGATCTCAAACTTTTGTCTCAATTTTAGTTCCTGGAACTGTACATTTGTCTTGGGTAAATTTGTTCTTTTTTTTTTTCCCTTCTTCTTTTTCTACTGCTTTCTAGGTTTTTCCATTAGCACTTAGAGGACGATGTGAAATAGCAGGTCCAGTGGGAGCACACTTGTGCATCATTGGTGAGGGGAAGGGTGGAGAAGGAATTACCCTCTGTAGAGCTGGGCTGTATGGGTTATCAGCATGATCCGCTGGAATGGGCTGTGGATTCTCTGGTATTAATATTTATCCACCTCACATATAATCTCTGAAAAGCCCTTGCTCTTCCTATGGATTTGGAGGCCCAGGAGAGTTTGAGAAGTATGTGAATTGCTGACAGAATCTTCTCTCTCTGCTGCTATTGTGTCTGCCCCTCACACCTGTTTTATTGATCATTCCTCTGGCAGAAACCTGTATTGTCCTCGCCACTGCCGTGCACATGGCCTTCAGATTCTGCCTTGTGGCAAAAGAGGGGTTATGCTTCTTCCCTCAACAGTTTGGATATATGCATTTATAAGATTTTACCAGTTTTCCATGGTAAAAATTATTTGAAAATTATAGACCTTGTTAAAAACACCTATAGAGTTGCTTATAAGGTAGCTCTAAGGGGTGTGTGCGTGTGTGTGCATGTGTGTTGAGATGAATAGTTCCAGGCATACACTGAAGTGAAGTTGCATTTTTTTGTGGGTGTGCTACAGACCCTATTCGGCAGTCTTTTAGCTTCCTTTATTTATAAACCAGAAACTTCAGCTGTTTTATTAAAGACTCGATATAAAAGCTGAAGGGCTTTGCCAACACAAACATCAAAGGGACCTAAGTGCACTTTCCCCCGTATGTTTTAGTTTTTTCCCTTCATGGCTGATATCAGTCAGAGAGAGCAGTAGAATGTAATTCCTCACACCTCCAAGATTAAACACCTTCTCAGTTGGTGTTTCTGTTGCGACTTCATTTCTTTCCACCTTCTATCATAAGCACCTTGTACCATGTCATGTACACTCTTCATTCTGTCTGAGCAATGAGACTATATTTTTCAAAAGCAATTTTTTCCTGCAAATAAGCAGACTCTGCCTTGTCTTTGACGTGAGCTTAGTTGCCGAATGAATAGCTTTGTTGGACAGGGAGATAAGAATATAATAGTCTGTAATAACGGTGCCAATCACAAATGGCAGGAAGGCTGTTATTCTTGGACTGTTGTATTTGTAAATCATGCTAGATTTCCCATGGCTTAATCTAAAAATGGCACCTTGTCAGTGGTAGCATCTTACATTTTGCATTCCTAAGAAAGAATATTTTATAAAGAACATCCTACTACTCTTTACTGTGTAATAAATAGATTCCAGGAAAAACTCATATTGTCTAAGGAATTACCCAGGTGGCATTTTCACTCCTGCATCTAATCCTGGGGGAGTCAGATGGTTTTCACATTTACTTGTATGTAAAATGATTCTTATTTGTATTGGAAGTTTATTTTATCATCATCATCATTATCATCATCATCATCATCATCATCAGATACCTAGGAGTATGGGACTGGGAGCTCTGTGGCTAGGGGCAGAACTGTAAGAGGAAGAACGCAGTTCAGAGGACCAGTTAGAGATTAAGAATTAGTCCTTAGAAATAAGAAGACTTAGAGTTAGGTATTGAAATAAAGAATAGCAAGTGTTTCCAAACATTCTACAGTTCTTCATGGAATTGATGGGGTTATTTTTGTCTTTTTAAAAATTGTTTTTCTTTTACAATTGTCCCAATTTTCCCCCTGTTGCTCTCCCCTGCCCTGCCTACCTCCCAAGGGGTAAAACACCAAGATAGAGAAAAATTAATTAGATGTTTGTGTTCCATTTGCCTTATACTTTCAAAGGTGTTTTATTATTTACCTTGAGAAAGTGGTTTGTCATATTTTGGTTTAAAATTATTCTACTTTCATACTCCTTCTCTCTCTATGCTAAGGCCTAACAAGCAGAACCATCATCACTGTGGAGCTACAACAGCAAAGGGACTGTGGACTGCTCCTCTATAAGGAAAAGACTTATTTCAGAGTGTGTTCTTATATAAGAAGGACTGATAATGAGTTTAGAAACCTACAAGTCAGAAATGGTAGGAAATATTTTATAATAACCACTTGAATGAGTCAATATTTAAAGTAATCTTTAGGGAAATTATAAGGAAATAATGGAAAAATTTAGATTTAGAAAGAATATCAAATTGTTTCACTCAATCATTGCAGTTGAAAGATAAGCAAAATGAAGCTCTGAGCAATTGAAAACTGTCTTACAAGTTTTTGTTGAATGAGCTAGCTGTGAAATCCTGCTCTCTTGAATATAATTTCTGTATTCAAGCTCTCTTGAATATGTTTGGTATTTCCTGCAATGTAACTATTCATAACCAAATCTAGCTAGTTTGTAATAGATACAGGATTTTTTACAAAACAGAAAAACTGTCTTTAATTGTAAATTGTCAGTTGTGATGAAGTCGCAAAAAATGTAAAATAGGACCAATTTCTTCTATCAAGAAAAAAAGTCCTAAAAGGTCAAACTCCTTTGAAAGAATAACATAGTATAATATGATTTATTTTATATCATAAGTCACAATTATAAAACACTTTCACAGATTGTGTGTGTGTGTGTGTGCATGTGTGTGCTCTTTACAAAATCCTGTAAAGTGAGTGACTACTACATTTTGTAGATAAGAATTCAGAAGCTCAAAATATAAAAGGGGCATCTGAGATGGCAGGACCAGGTTGTAAACCCAGGTATTCATTCTGACTCCAAATCCTGGGGCTATTTTCACTACAATTAGCTCCTTAATAGCGCACTACCAGCCCTTCTTTACCTCCTTTAATTATCTCAGATTTTATTTCACTTCAGGAAATAACAATAAGTATTCCACTGGCAGCAAGGATACTCCCATGGGAGAGCCAACTGTTGCATTTGCAGAAAATTTCCTGTTTATTAAATAGCCATAGTTGAAAATTAATTTACATGAATTTATAATTCAACACTATGTTAAAAAAAAGATACTAAATACTTTTTAAACATTTAGAAAAAGATTTTATTACTTTTAGAGAGAAGGGAAGGGAGAGAGGCAGAGAGGGAGAGAGGCATCAATGGTTGCCTTTCACCTGCCTCCAGCTAGAGACCTGGCTGGAGACCTGGCTTGCAACCTCATTATGTGCCCTGGCTGGGGAATTGAACCAGTGACCTTTGGGTTCGCAGGCCATTACCTAATCCACTGCATCACCAGCCAAGGCCAGATACTAAATATTTAAGACATTACTTTTTACTTACTAGTAGCTATGCTTTTGATGTTATTTCCATTTATAATATCTGAATGCTGCGTTATGTTATCTACATTGTTGGCTTGGAATCAATCATGATAGAAGTACACCATGAAAATTACAAATGCTACAAATTTTTGTTTCGCTCATTGTTGTGACTTAAAAATGGAGAAAATATTAATAATGTATATTAAATTTAAAATAGTTTTATGTCTACAGTTGTTACATTGTGAATAGCACATAAATTTGATAAAATATTCTAGTATTTGAAAACTATTATCTGATTCAGCAAAGAAATTGCTCATATCATTGAAAGTGGAATGAAGTTTAACATAATGTCCTTGTAGCTTTATTTTTTAGATTCATTCATTCTATAATATGAAAAGAAAATATCTACCAACATTTATGACACAGCTATACTCATTTGTCAGCAACACAAATAACTTCTTTTTTAATCAGATTGTAATCAAAGATTTATACATGGTTCAATTTTGTGCAGAACTATTGTTGGGGACAGAATGAAAAGAAAGTAGATTTTATAAGAAACAGCCAGTCACCTGGAAGTTATTGGAATAGAATTTACATTGATGATTATTTTATGTGTTATTATTTTTGTAAATCTGTAAATCACATGCTAGATGTTCTTACAGCAGTGAAATTTATAATAAACTTTTTTTTTCCAGAACCAATTATTAAACACCAGCACACCATAGGATTAAGGGCATGTTGGAAGATGAGTACTCTTAGCAATGAGAGGAATATCAGAGAAATCCATGTTTGTCCCTTTGGAACTACCTGAAAAAATGTTCTAAGTATAAATAATGATATCAGTTTTATGTTGCCAACCTCTGTGACCTCTTCCTGTGACATGGGACAGGCCTCTACTTGTGTGGGGGTCTCAGCTTCTAGTGCCATAATGTGTTTTACATTGTAAAACATCAGCAACTTACTTAGACAAATGGAGGACAAAAAGCTCATTTGTAGGTAAACTTATAGTGTTGGTCTCCATATTCTACCTCAACTCTATTTTTTTAAAAAAGATTTTATTTATTTTCAGAGAGAAGGGCTAGGAGGGAGGAAGAAAGGGAGAGAAGCATCAATGTATGGTTGCTTTTCACCTGCCTCCTGAAGACCTGGCTTGCAGCCTGGTTGCGTGCCCTGACTGGGGAATTGAACCAGTGACCTTTAGGTTCAGAGGCCAGCACCAATCCACTGAGCCACACCAGTCAAGGGTCAACAGTATTTTTTATTTCACTTTCCCAGTGCCCAGTACCTAGAGCAATGATCGTATCATCTGGAATGAAGCCCTGTAATTTTTGTCCTATAGGGCTTCATTTCATTGATGTGACTTCTCCAGATTCATTCATGATTTACCTGTCTTTTGTTCTATGCCCTCAGGCTCTACATTATATCTTGCTACTATAATACTATTCTCTAAATAGTTACTACCACTCTCTTTCCAAGTAATTGATAGTCACATTAACACATACTCATTCTCTAATAAATCAATGGTTGGGATTCTAAACATTGTGGTTTAATAGTAGTGGTGGTAAACATGTAATAAAACATTGTATTTTCATTGATTGATGGCATGCCCTTTTAGACTCCTTCAATCAAACCACTTCCAACTTCTGTACTGAAGATCAAATTAGTGCTATGAGTCCTTCTCCCTTTATTGCATTTTGGATTAAAATTTATGCAAAATCCAGAATTGCATATTGAGTATCTACACACTCATTTTTGGTAAAGCTATTGTGGGTTTTAGACCTGGTTTGCTTTGCCCTTCATATGTACTCTGTTGGTTTTTATTTGAGATTTAGCTTGTACTTTAATTAATCATACTTACATTCCATTTGTAAAATCTTTGATGAGACAGCAGAAATGTCAAGAGAGAAGAAGAAATCATGAGATGCCATGGTCTTTGGAGAGAGGAGGTTAGTTATAGGTCAAAGCTAATGAAAGGGTGTTTTGTGGTCATAAGAAGCTTACTAAGGTAAAAATAGAGAAATCACACTGAGAATACTTTTTCCTTTTGAACCTTCCATGGCAACTATTTGACTTAAATGGGAACCTCAGACTGTTAAATATATTTAATATATGGAACAGTAAGTGAATATGAGCATCAAGGAGGCAGGTGTGATCTGTAAAGGTCTGTGTGATCAGGCAGCCTAGCTTTCACCCCTAACTCTGCCTCTTTAGGAAACTTAACTAATCTCCCTTAACCTCAACTTTATTATTCATAAAATGAGAGATCATTTTTAATGTATGTACTTTGTTGCACTCTTTTCAACATTAAATAAGAATATGGAAATGCTTAGCAAAATTTTTTACTCATAGATGTTGATGGCAACCTGTTGCAAACAGAATGTCTGTGATGCAGAACCTCATCAAGAGGCAAGTTGGGGCCCTGGCTAGAGAGGCTCAGTAGGTTGAGCACTGGCCTGTGAACCCAAGCATGGCTGGTTGGATTTCCAGCCAGGGCACATACTCAGGTTGCAAGCCAGGTCTCCAGTCAGGTCCCCAGATGGAGGCAGGTAAAAGGCAACAATACATTGATGTTTCTCTCCCTTTCTTCCTCCCTCCCTTCAATGCTCTCTAAAAATAATGAATAAAACCTTTTTAAAAATGAAGTAAATATCTTGATCTAAAAGTAAATACATAAAAATAAGAGGTGAGCTGGGAAATTATTTCCTTTCAGAGAATCTTTTATTTTGTGGGCTATATATGATCCTCATTGTTATTTTTCTAAAATGGTGCTACTTCATGAACATACTTTGATAAACTACATATAGATTTACCTACCTTAGAAGTTGTTTGTGGAGGTTTGAAGGTTCTTAAATGTTATGATTATGTGCAATTTGGAAAGAGAGAACTATTGAATTACTTTGGATATTCTGGAGATCATGAAAATCTAAGAACAGTGCATCATATCTCAAGGGAAGGTTATGGCACAACAATGCTGTGGCCTATCATGGTGCCTGGCTTAATTCCAAGTCCAGCCTAAGAGTTTCCATTTAATATCCATGTTTTTAAGTTAAATATTAACAATAGTTTATAGCTATATTCCACAACTATTTCTGCAAGATTTATCTATCCCTTTTATTTGAAGTAATTCTATATTATCAAAACTCAGTAGTTCACATAAACATCAAACTTTTCCAGAATGTATATTTTAATCTCTGTTTTATTAACAGATGGTAAGTGATAAGGGAATGCAAAGACTAAGACTATCAGACCTCCCTTTACTGGTCTGGTGAACAGTCTCACTGCCAGAACAATATTCTGCTATTTGCTCCTTGGAAGTCTGAAGTGGTATACTGTTACAAAGGGTCATCTTAAGGTCCAAGTAGTTATGAAACTGCTGTGTTTTGAGATTTATGAAGCATGTTAGCATATTAAAATATTCAAGGAATCCTGTGGTAAAGCAGATCCAGTGTTTTACTGTTTCATTGTGTAATACTTATATATTGTGTATCATTTGTGTTTAATGAAACACGTGTAGAAAACTTTGTTCTGGATTACAATTCCTTATTTAAAAGCAAATGAAACAAAATAAAACAAAACCTAAAATTGCTTTTAACAAAGTACTTAAAGTTGATGTGCAATGAGAAGAATTGGGTTTGAGTGCTTATGCTGCAATTTTATAGCTATATAACATCAAATAAGTTATTTCTCCAAGTCTCATTTTCCTTTTCTGTACTAGCATAGATACCTAATACTTATTTACAGGCTTTTATAAATATTGTATAAATTAATGTATGGGGGAAATGTTATATAAAATCAATGGATACTTACTGACTCAAATACTTCCCTTATAGATTTATTGGGCCTTATTTAACAAGTACATGTTAATGAGTTTAGTCTCCAGTGTCTCACCCCATGATTAAGTAGAATTAGAAAGAACAAGTAGGAAGCTATGAAGGCAGTTATGGAGCATAGCAACAAGAACAGTTATCCAAAAATCAAAAGCAGACTGACTTTATTGATACATGACACAATAGTTGATGGTTAAATGATGATAGGAATCCTCTATTTAAAAATAGACGAGTGTAATATTTTAAAAGAAAAATGAAATATGTGGTTCCTTTAGATCAGGAGCTCTTTTGTTAGAATACTAATACGGCTCATGGGAGCTCTACCCTCATGACCTGAACACCTTCTAAAGGCCCCACCTCCTAGGTTTTAATATGCAAATTTGGGAGAGGCACATATATTCAGTTCATATCACTGACCAAAACGATTGAGCAGAAGAAATGGTTGCCATCACATCAAAGTCATTTGCGTGCTTCAAGGTTGTGCCATTTGGTTACCAGGATTCCTCTTTGGCCCTCTGTCCATCCACCTCCCAGAGAGGCACAGCCTCTGAGAACATGATGGACTGATATACCGCTAATCAATCAGGTTCTTATATGATTGGATTTTCTAGAAGATGAAAATGTACACATCAACAAAAATTTGTAATTTATTCATACCCACAAAGAACTCTTGGAGAAGTTTCTAACTCCTATTTAAATAGGTGGGCAATGTGAATAAAATAAGAACAGAATAGAAAGAACCTTATAATAACTGTGAACAGTTTTGTAGATTGTCTTTCAACTGGGCTTTCAAAGCATATGTGGCTCTCAGCTTTTAAATGATTATTCAGTATTGATGCTTTACTATTGACATAGTGGGGATATAAAAGTTATCAGTATACCATTCCTTACAGATAAATCTTGAAAGGTACCAAGAAGGTCTCATCAAATGTCACATGTGAGACACAACACCGAGAGCATAACACATGAATATGAGCCATCTGAGAGAGCACTTAACTCTAGGTAATAGACAAATGACATAATCAATAATGCATATGAAGGAGAAATTTTTCATTCTCCTTTATTCAACATTTCTTTTGTCAGAGGAAATAAGATCATAGGTTAAACCTTACTTTTCTATAGCTCTTACAGAGCACTCTGCCATTGGCAATTGAGTTTATAGTAATGATGAGGAGGTTGAAGATGACTCGGGTTTGTGTCACTGTAAGATTATTCATTCCTTTAAGATCCTTGTGATTTGTTTTGCTCTTAGAAAATTAATGAATTATTTATGCTACACTAGTATGAAGTCTTAGGGCTTGTAGGCTAATTATTGGTCCCATGTGGAAGAATAAACTATTTATTTATTTAAAGCCATGCATTTCAAAAGGTGGTTAGTTTCCAAATGCAAGCCAATTACGTAACTGCATAATTTTAAAATATTGGGTCTTTTTAATTGATTAGCAAAGAGGAACTAAAAATCCAATACTACTCGAAACCTTGTCTTAGGCTTCTATGCAAAGGTTTATACCCCTCATTCTCTTTCATTCATTTTTTTCTGATTATCCAGATGGAGTGTGGATTTATAACAGTGGCCCTGGTCAGATGGCCAAAAGGACACACATTCCATATGGATTCTTCTCTTATTCTCTTAGCTCACTTGCTTTGCTTCTCTTTTGCTTTCATTGTATCTTCTTTGTTTTCTGTCTGTTTTTATTAACTTTTGTTTTCTGACCTCCACTCTCTTTTTATTTTCACAAGTGTTTTTCCTGTTTCCTCCTTATTCCCCACTATTGCCTTTTTGACATTGCAATTCTCGTTTTTCCTCACATCATCTTCAAAGTCCTATTTTCTCACTATCTCTTCTGAGCAGTACCTAGCAGTTCTCCTTCTCTTTCTCTCATTATGTTTCTTTTCTGTTCCACTCACTCTTCTCCTTCTGACCCACAAAAAGCCACTTTGGTACTTTTATCCCTGTGCACTTTGAGACTCGTTTAGATTTGTCCTATATTGACAGTACAGGAGAGTTTTGTTTAGGGCAGGGGACATGAAATGAAGTATAGGGAGTGTCTCTTGTGTCATGTTTAGCTAAAATCTGTTTCTTGCCACAAGCAGAAATCAGTCAACGTTCAGGAGAGGTGAGTTTCAATAGAAGGGACATGGGTGATGCGTGAGGCCCACTGTTGGTAGGTGGGTTGACCAGAAATGTACACTGTGCAGCTCTATAGGTCCTGCGCTGACTGGATGTGTTCCAGTGCTGAAGCACGATGCTGATTGTAACAGAGCACAGTTATAATCCCCATGCCTGCCATCATTCAATTGATGCCACATGTTATTGTCAGACTAACTTACCAAATTTGCTGCCTCAGTCTCCCATCTCTTCATAGTCCTTCAGAAACTCCAGGTAGTGCTTTGTGCAAATTTTATTCCTTAGCATCTTGCTTGCTACCAAATAAAATTTCTGACTTCCCTCTGCACTCTCCATTCCAACTTTTCTTCCTTCTCTCACTCATATTCTTGGCATATATTTATTGGACCCTTTCTGTCAGTGCCCTTTTCATTTGTGAACTCAGTTCTGCTTTTCCAGGAGGAGTTACCTCATTTGAACAGCCCTATCCATAATCTCCACCTTTCGGCTCCCTATTAAAGCTTAGGTTTATGTTATGCTTCTCTTACACATGAATTTTAACCCCATCTTCCCTTCTCTAGTATTATCCATTCTGTGCATAAAGTTTACAGCCTTCCTGCCTATGTCTAATAAACATTAATTTTTTTTATGATGATATAATTTCACTTTAAAAAATTTTATGATTGAAACAATCTTAGTGCATCTGCTGATCTGTATGATAAAGTACTACAAAGGGCAGTGATACTGAAAGAATTTTGTAATATTAGGTTTAATTTTTAAGGAATATTCTTACCTATGCTTTTTTCCTAGAAAAGGTACTAGGAAAAAGTACATTCTTTGGTAGCTGGAATCTCCATCTAAAGTCTTAATATTCAGTTATCCTTTAAATTATTTTTATTAAATTTATTGGGATGACATTCATTAATAAAATTACATAGGTTTTAAGTATACAATTCTATAATACATTATCTCTGTATTGCACTGTGTGCTTACCACCCAGAGTCATGTCTTTCTGTCACCATATATTTGACCCCTCTACCATTTTCTACTTTCCTTCTATCTTCCTTTCCCTCTGATAACCACCACAGTACTCCTTTTAGGTGCTTCAGTTGGATGTCTTCAAGAGCTGTCTTCTTTTGGTGGAAGTACAACAGTCCTTGCGATTGGATATATCAAGGAATCTTTTTATTTTTAATGCCTTTTGTTTTTTGTCCTAGGGTATAATTTCCTGGATTGGCTCTTGGATACTATCCTTAAAGTCAAAATCAACTGGATATTTCATGTACCCTAAGGGATGGTTATTAGGGGAAACTGATGCTTTGGGCCCTTAATAACTCACATAAATAGATACCATTTCCTATAATACACATGTCCTTCTCAGAAAACATGTTCAACAGCCACAGCTGAGTAGCCAGTCACTCCTGTGACATTCACGCCAAACCTGCCACAGCTTGACATTAGCAGTCTGTTTGGCCAACCAGGTTGTCTCTTGGAAATTTGGAATTAGGACACAGAATATTTCCCTAGTTGACATTTAAATTTATAAAAGATGTTAAGCTGGAACTGGGATTCATGTGTAAATTGGTATATAAACAGGACAACAGAGGGGGGAAATAATGGACATATAAAAACAGAGTAAGGAGAAGACCTTGTGGCATGAGAGGCAGAAACAAAAACAGGTAGAGTGACAGACATAAAGAAAGACACACATATACAGAAATACAGAAATAGAGAGAGACACATCAGCAAGAGAAAGAGAGAAACTGCTTCAGATCCTAACAACTCCACTTTCTGATTCCACAGCCACCCCACTCCCTTTCCCCTGCCTCACCCCCAACACAAGGAGAATTGAAGTGCAGCTCTTTGTAATGAAGCCAAGTTATATTGGTTTTATTCCTATATGTTTCTGTCTCCAAAATGTGTGGCATAAGGTAGAGTCTCCCTCTCTACTATGCACATCAAACTCAGAATAACTTGATGAAGCATAAGCTACTGTCATAGTAAATCCATTTCGCTGAATGATATTGACACATTACTGCCAAGTTTTGTAATTTGGAGCACTTTATCATGTGTATTGTGGTAGGCTATCTTAAGGGTCAGACAAGTTTGTTTTGTTTTGAGCAGTTAATGGGAACATTTTCTTCAGTAGATTTCAGTACCCGACCCCCACCCCCCAAAAAAACAAATAAACAAATAAAAAACAAAAACAAAAAAGAAAAAAGGCAATTTTGGGCTGTTGAAGATAGGAAACAAAGTAGGTTCTCTTTGTGTTTACTCACTGCCGGGTCAGCTGCCTAGCTCTCCTAGAGGTGAGTTATGGTTCATTGGGGCACCAGTGCCAGTAATGAGTCTCAGCTGCAAGTAACACAGCTCATTTTATTAGGCCAAAAAACATCATTTTTATATTTGCAATTTAGCATACCATTGTGACTTACAGAAAAGAGATGCAAGTAGCACAAGGGAAAAAGAGAGATCATCATACAGAAGTTAGAAAGAGAAACCAAGAGTACTTTCCTTTTAACAGGTTAACTCCTTCCCTAGTCCCCATATACATTTTAACTTAAAGTATAAATCATCATCTGGGGATCAGTAACTGCTTCCTCTGGAAACAAATGTTTGAGGAGGTCTAAAAGTAGGTCTCTTTCCTTGTGGGTCCTAGCCAAGTTCACATCAACAGTTTGTCTCTATATCAGTCTGGTTTCTCCAGAGAAGCAGAAACAACCAACAGGAGACTTGTCCTTCCTTCCTTCCTTCCTTCCTTCCTTCCTTCCTTCCGTCCTTCCTTCCTTCCTTCCTTCCTTCCTTCCTTCCTTCCTTCCTTCCTTCCTTCCTTCCTTCCTTCCTTCCTTCCTTCCTTCCTTCCTTCCTTCCTTCCTATTGGCTAGATGACTCTAGACTGACAAGTGTGGCAATCCTGAGAGAATTTCTTCTGCAAGGAAATCTCAGTTTTGCTGTGAAGAACTTTTCACTGACTGAATAAGATCCACACATAGAATTGACAATAATCTCCTCTATTTGAAGTCAGTGATTATAGATGTTAACCAGATTTAAAAACACCTCCTTGAAACACATAAATTATTTGTTTGGATACCTGAATACTAAGCCTAGCCAAGTTGACACACACAAAACTAACCATCATAGTTCCCAAATCTGATAGGAATCTCATATATCTTATACTGGTAGGACTCCAGCTTTCCTCTTCCAAAATACCCTTGGAATACCTGGGGTGGGGGGAATCTGATTTACATTATTTGACCTGCTATACCCAGCTTGTTCTCATATTTTGGTGGCCCTTAGCCTCCATGTGGCAGCTATCTTCTAGAGCTTTAATGAAATTCCTGACTCTGCTCAGTTTCTCCTTCCAAATATGCCAAGTCTTTGTTTGAAGCCTCCTTTCCCCACCACCCATTCTATATCCTCTTGCCTCTACTGGTGTTTTGGCGGGTTGGATTTTTTACCTGCTGAGGTGACCCTAACTTCTCTGTTCCTATAAGATTAGAAGCTTTTGTGATCTTACCTTTATTGAATTTCTGCATATTCCCACAGTAATTATTATGGTAGTAATAAGGGATTCAGTGAATCTACTGGACTCCCTACATACATTTGTGTTCCCACTCTGTAGCCACAATAAAAGAACCCCCTTGGCAGTTGAACTAGTTTACCCTGACAATTTTATAAGCCCCCTCTCTGCATGTCAGTTCAGAGAGCCTTAAAATAACAGGAGGTAGTAGAATTACCTTTCAATATAATGAAGTTGTGACTATTCTCTTAGGAACTCATAATTCTAATTTTGTAGAACCCAAGGGAGCAGGAACAAGAAACAGGTTTTTCAGATTTAGTATCATGAGACTGCTCTCACTTTCACCCTTTAGTTCCTGAATCTAGCTGGGAGTGAGAGGAGTGGGAAACTATCATTTATTGAACACTGATTTAAAGTACCCTAATCCCACCATTTTCAGCTTGTGCCATCACTGAACCTTCATTATGCCACCTGCTTCTAGATGATAGAACGTATGATTAAGGCCAGTGACTTCCATAAACATAAGCCCATTGCTGCATTTGTTGCATCATGAAATAAGTTGATTGGTAAAAGGTGATTTGTAGTATAACATGTCAACAAATAAGTCATGAATAAGATCATATATTTGATTTTCAGGGCTACCATAACAAAGTACTACCAACTGAATGGCTTAAAGCAACATAAATTTATTCTTGCCCTATTCTAGAGACTAGAAGTCTGAAATCCAGGTATAAGTAGGGTTGCCATGGCTCAGTGGTGTGGAAGAGGATCAGTTCCATGCTATTAGCTTCTGGTGTGGCTAGCAATCCTTGGCATTGCTTGATCTGTAGCTGCAGAAGTGTAATCTCTGATACTCTCTCCCTGTCTTCACACTGTTTTTTTAGAAGGATAGCTGTCATATTGGATTAAGGGCCCATCTACTCCAGTATAACTTCACTTTCACTTATTACAGCTCCAAAGACCCTATTTTTAAACCAGGTTTCATTCTCAGGTATTTGGAGTTAGGGCTTTGACATTTGTGTGCATTATATACATGCATGTATATAATGTATTTGGAGTGGACAAAGTTCAGCCTATAATAGGGTGCTAGAAAAAAATGTTGTGGACTGGGTGGTCAGTCCATCTCTGGGAGCAATATTTAGGCTTACAAAGGGAAAATCTCTCTTGCACCTCCAAATAAAAAAGATTTCATGTAACCATCCTCTCATGAAGGATGAAGGCTGGTCCTCTTGGAGAATGGTGCTCTATATGGAGCTGATCACTGGCTTCTATGCTTGACAGCCTGGGTACCAAGTAATTGTAATATCCGGATAAGCCTTGAGAAGAGAAAGTTCATGTTGCTGAGCTCCATGTGTAACCTCCAACCTCGTCACCATGGTCATTTTGTGTAAGCCCTGGACTTGGTGAGGAGGTCAGATGGTTTCTGCAATAGGAATCACTCAGTCTTTCTGATTATTAGGAGACCCCTCTATAGTAGATGCTCTTAGGTGGGCTTTTATACAGGGCAAGGATATCCTAATAGTCCACAACTATTCTAAGAACTCTATCCATATACCTCTTCCCCAGAACTCCTTATCACCAGTCCTGGAACCATGTGTTTCAAGTCTCTGATGGAATAGGCATACCATTATCTTTTCTAAGTAGTCATTGTGGATCTGTACAGTGGACCATCTCTCCATCTCACACAAAAAAGAAAAGCAAATATGCTACCTGAAATTCTGCTTATTGGGAGTATTTTCTTCTAGAACTATCTTTCAGACTGCCACACATGGTGCTGAAGTGCAGCAACCTGTACATTCTTGCTCAGGGCAACAATTAAAACTGGTACCCTGTAGACTACTTAGGAACTGGGTTACAGCAGTGTTCACAAATGCAATACATGCTTTCTCCAAAAAGAAAGACTGAATGTTAAATGTGGTGCATCTTTCATCACAGTGGGAAATTCAGGGTGTAGTTAATTATTGCTCACTTTGTAAGGGATACTCACATATGCTGTATATCACCAAAGGTTTACCAGAGTTCTTGTCATTTAGTATTTGTGGGGTTTATGTCCTACTCAGTAGCATATGTGGTTTTACTTAGACATCTAGGTGCTTGTGACCTCCTCCTAAGGTACAATGAGCACAATGTCTTCAATCTAATGGATCAGAATGTGTTTTCTTTCTTTTTTTTTGGGTTTCATTATGGTTCTTGAATCTTATCAAGATTCAAGAATCTTCTGGATGAGATTATGACAGTTCAGGAGAACTGATGTAGTCAGTAGTAGTATAATTCTGTTACTATTATTTAAAGATGAACATCTCCTGACTGTCTTTACTAATTCAGAACAGAAACACACAGACAAACCCCAACAAACAAGCCACTTCCTAAATTGATAACTACACACCAGGAGCCAGCAGCTGTGTTGATTAGCTCCAGTAAGGACACTGCATCTGGATCAGCAACTGTGGCTGGAGGCACCAAACAAGTCAGGGTCATTCTAAAGCATCCATTTGGCTTTTGCACGAGCCAAGCTGAAGAGTTAAACAGGATGGGGCAGGGGTTACCATCCTGACTCTTTCAATCTTTGATAGTAGCTCAAATTTCTACAGGTTTTTCAGGGCATGGCTTTCTGATTATTATTTGACAGGAGAAATTCTAGGAGCTCTACTTGGCGCTTTCCACCATAATATTTACTGCATGGGTCAGAGAACCAAAATAAAGGGGTTTCCAGTTGTTAAGTGATTATTTCAAGCATGAAGTCAGGAACATGAGAAATAACCACAAGAAGCCTACTGACTACAGAAGGTAGAGATAGGCCAAGGCTACATTTATTTCCTGATTATGTGTTCACATTGATTAGTGTGAAATTGTGGCCAATAATTAATAACTCTTAGGCGATATGGTTATTTCTCTTTTCTAGTTGTCTGTTACCCTTTAAATAGCCATGGATCTTCTGGGTGAAAGTTTGGAGGAAGATTTATAGTGTGTGTGTGTGTGTATATGTGTGTGTGTGTGTGTATATATATATATACACACACACACACACACATATATATCTTTAAAGGTTTTATTCATTATTTTTAGAGAGAGGGGAAGGAAGGGAGGAAGAAAGGGAGAGAAACAAAAATGTATGGTTGCCTTTCATCTGTCTCCAGCTGGGGACCTGGCTTGCAAACGAGGAATGTGCCCTGAATGGGAATCCAACCAGCCACGCTTGAGTTATCAGGCCAGCACCTATCCAATGAGCCACCAGCCAGGTTTTTACAGTGTATCTTACAGTATATTTTTGTGCCCATATTTCATGGTGATTTCTTAAAAGAAACTAGCTGCTATCTTAAAAGGCCCTGGGTGTGTGCGCCATGTAGGAGAGCATGAATTCCCACCATAGCACTTTGATTCAGGTATTGCCTGCCAGAGGAAGAATTCATCTGCTAACATAGACTAAGTAATATTTTATAAGGCTGACAACCTATTTCATTTCTAAGATTCTCACAAAAAACATTAGCTACAACTATATATTCATGCAGGTTAAAAACTTGAGCTACCATCTGTTATTGTGGTTTATTGCAGTTATTGTGTCAAACTTATGTCTAAAGCTGGGCACAACCATCTTGTCTCTACCACTTTAAGACCCTACTATTCTCCTTGAGATTAGGGAGCCCAATTCTTTATTAACATCTGGCCTACAGAGGACAACCACACAGAACTTTTGGGGGGATACTGGTGCCTCCTACCAGGGTGTTCTTATTTCTTTGGAAAAGGAAGTGTCCTTTGATCCCTTCTAGAGAAGGTAGGTTATGCAAACTAGGTCCACTCCAGGATTCCCATTTCCCTATGCCTTTGATTTCTTTCCTCTTATAGCAGAGAATCTAATTTCAATCTAATTTCTGTAGGTTACTACTGAGTCCAGGTTTCAAGTAGACTATTAGAGCCTGTCCAAGGTATTTCAGCTGACACAGTATATCTAGAATCTTAGGTAAAGTTTCCCATATTGGTAAAATAATCTTGAACCAAATTCATATTTTTATCTACTTGATTTTACTCCTTTAGAATATAGTTTTAAACATATTTCAACCTTCTCCATTCTCTGACAATACAAATTGGCAATGTCTTGTCACCCTCTTAATGTAGAATCTATCTTATCTTTGAGGATATTTTGTAATTCTCCTTCATCACTCATGGAAGCAATGAATGGTGGTGGGAGTTAACCTTGAGGATAATGGGAATGTCCTTGCTAAGCAGGTGTTCCAGATGAAGTCATTAAAAATAATTTTCTCAGGCTGGAGGGACTGCTTCAACTAGCAAAGAAAATTCAGAGGGCTTTGAGAGTTTGTTTAGGATCTCATCTCAAGTCTCAGCATTCTGCTTTTTACAATCACTGTTTTATTATTAAAAGCATTTCAGGTTACAGTTAGAACCCTGGTTATAAAAGTGTGGGGCTCTGAGACTTGAGATGGACTGCCAATCTAAACTAGAACTTTCAAAGCCCACTGAATGCATATATTTAATCAGTATTGCCGCTCCTCACCCTATACCATTAAGTGTTGGTTCTAATCATTAACTATGTCCATCCTACATGTACACAAGATAAGAAATACATTTAAAGCTGATTAGAACCATTTGAGTTCTCCATCATGTCTTGAGTAGAAAGTTTAAGGCATTAAGCTTATATTTTTATTTTTGTGAGGTACCCAGTAGAGTGAGAAGGAGCCTATAATTTTTGCCACCATGATAGTTAAATGACACAGATACTTAATTTCCCTGCAAACTTGCCCTCCACTGGTTATCCTCCCACCTTTTCCCATTTGAGTAGAAAGTCATCTGTATGTTGTAAAATAATATGTGTGAAATTAATCCTAAAAGTTCAACCTGAGGGTGTGTTTTTTAAGGCTATTCCTGGAACCAATTGCTGTGTCAGTCAGGGGCCCAGCAGGAGACAGAAGGTACATGATGGAATTTTGAAAGTACTCATTAGAGATATGTGGCATTGGGTGAGATAACAGATGAGAAGCTGAGGTACCTCAGACTAGCATCAGAAGGTATTACCATTCTTAAACCTAGAGGGGAGGAACAGCTCAACAAAGCCCTGTGAGAGCCAAAACACTGGAGGTTGGTGCGCCTGGTCAGAGCTAGGGTCAAAGGGAGTTGCAGCCTCTGTTAGACTAAACCAAGAACAGTCCTAATCTCTCTCTTTTTCCTCTTTTGAATTTCCTACTGGATTCTGAATTAGCCCAGACAATATAGTTTGCAAGAGTCAGCCTTTCCAGCATACACAGAACATGACAGAGAATGGATCTAGGTCTGGAGAGAATGGAGAATGACAAATAGAAAATAGCACAGTGGCGATGGTAGGAGCTGTCTATACAATTGTGAATTCAGGGCTTCCTACTGTTTTCAGAAATACTACTCTTTGTTAGTATTGCTCTAGGTGGAGAATATATTTTTTTTCAGACTCATTATGTTACCCTAACAATCCCTTTTCATAGCACATCTACCCCAATATGTCAGAAATTCATGCCTATGGGACTCCATGGTCCCCAGGTAAATCAGAAAACATGGCAGAAACTGTTTCAATACCCTTAAGAATTCTTAGACAGTTAAGGTGATTGTAAATGGTCAGAGCATCTGAAAACTTCCAGAGCAATTGTTACTTAGCGCTTCTGAGTCCAAACCATAGTAACCTGTTAGAATAGTGAAGTCAAAGAAACTTGAGGTGAACATTATTTGAAAGAAAAATGAAATTATAATGTGTTATGGCATCAGAAAAACTAAATGTTTCTTGAAGAACTGTATGAAGAATAACCACAGTATTGCAGATTTCTTCCCACACAATTCAGTTAAGTTACAATGCTTCTGACATCACATCTCACTTTGAATGTCTGACTTAAAATGAGTTGCAGACATTTGGTGGAAGAAATGGTGCTAGAAAAGAAAAAATATGCCATTAAAGTTAAAAAGCCTTACTAGTCAAAAATACATATTCCTCACCCCAAAAAACTCTAATAACAAAGTGAAATAGATTAATTGGATTTTGACTCTGTTGTAACTGGAAAATGACTTTTTATCCTACCAATCATAAGAAAGTATAACATTTTAAGACATTTTAAATGACTATAAGGAACATACACCTGGGGCATGAGAAAAATGACTAGAAATGAGCACTCCCGCACCAGTAATAATTTTTTCTTGAGAAAAAAATATCAGTGATACATAAATGAGTAGAGGGCGTGTTGATTTCATGTCAAAAATGACTGTTTTATTTTTAGCTCTGCATCCTTTTCTATGATGCCTTCTTTAACTCTGTGAAGGTGAAAATTTAGACTGGAGATAGATGTGCAAATGAGGAGAAAGGAATCTTTACTCTCCTTCCATTCCCATAAGTAGAACAAATTTAGCTGTGTTTTGCTAGAGGCGAGTTCGCTGAACCTGAATAACCTTTACATTGATTGCTATAGACATTCAGGTAAAATTGCAAAGCTTTTTCCATGGTGCTGCAGTTTTACACAGTGTAGGCTTTTGGTCGTTGTGTCAATCTGCATTGCCTGCCTCAGACTATCTCTATTTGAGTAACTCCTTTAAATAGAAAGTGGCCTTTAATCGAGTTACTGGATTTCTCTTTGCTGTCCTATCAGAAATGCTGTGCAAACTTTGAAGCCAGTTGAATCTTGCTTCCTGTGCTTACTAGCTGTGTGACATTGGGAACGTTTTTAGCTCTTAGGGATCCTTGGTTTTCTTTTCTGTAATAGGGATTTTTCATGCTTGTAGTAGTGTGTCAGGTCCAAGACCACCAAATGATGATAGCAGGGAGGGCTCTGGTCTGTGGCAAAGAGCTTGGTTAGAGCCTTTGGGAGGTTTTGCATTCCTTATTGGCAGTGACAAGGTAATGACCACAGAGAATACAGTGGGCGTTCCCACACCCACTCACCTGCTTCTGCAGCGGCGGGGTACTGGAGAATGCTGGCATTTCCACGCATGGTTTTTCCACTTTCCCACAACAGAAGTGAGTGTGCGGAGCTTACATACCCATTGGGACAAAGGAGGCTCTATGCCAAAGGGTTACATAGTGGGTGACATCAGCCTGCCCAAAGTTGTTAAGTCAACAACTTTGTTAAGCAACCTCCGGAGCCCAGTGTTCCAGAGGTTCCAGGGATAAGATTAACTCCAAGGCTGACTCCTAGGCTGACCCCATCAGAAGGCCCAGTCATATCTAGACAGGGGACTTCCTTTCCCTGACATAGTGTTTTGAAGATTAAGGGATATATATCATCTAACATGGCTGGCATATAGTTGGGTTCAATAAATAAAAGCTGTTGCAGTTCTTCGTCATCATATTTTTCAGTTAAGGAATCAATATACCTTCCCTGAGGAGCAGAGTTGTGGTATTTCTAGGAGTGTTCTGGGAGAGCAGAGACTGGTCTCTGCTGCAGAGTGAGACACCATTTACTTGAAGTAGCTTTTCTATTTCTACTTCTCTGAATAGACTGATTCAGCACCCCCTGAGGACTTGAACTTCTTCCCTAATAAATGAAAAGTTTGAATCTGAAGTCAGGTAACATTTTGCCTTAAAGCATTGTTTTAAATGGATTTTTCTTGCCTGCTTAAAAGAGAGCAGGAAAGAGTTATTATAAATACTCTCAGGAGACCTTCCAAAATGCTTCCCTTTAAAGAGAAACTCACAGAATTTGTAAAGTGGCAGAAAAGTCATCTTATTTATGTATTATTAGTGAATTTTAGATGAGCTGGAATATGCTAAAAATTCACCTAAAATTTTACACTTGATTAAATTAAAATCCAGATGTGAAGATATGAAAAAAATAATTCTTTTTTAAAACAAAAATAACCAATTACCTAAAAGGAGACAAAAGTTGATAAGAAAGCCAAATGGTATTATATAGCTTTATGTTTACATCTATAAGGCTGGTACTTCTTTAAGAGATAATTTCATCAGTATTCAGTTAACTTGCATTCATATTACCTTTGGCTCAAATGGAAATTCTGAATTTAATTCAGTTAGAATAAGTTTTCCTTTTACCCCTTGACATTTTATAAATCTTCATAAATATATTTTTAATTTTTGGAGGAATGAAGGTAAAAATAACGAATATGAATTCTCTTTTTTTAGATGTCTTTTTCTGTCTCTAGGTTCTGAGTGATTTTTGAATTTTCAAAGGACGATAAGAGCTTCCAGTTTGCAAGCTTGCTTCATCTATACCTTAAACTGTATCAAATGGCTTGACATCCTTGAGAAGGAGTGCTATATATCTAGATATGCTTTCTAGTTTGACCTCTTTGAAACATAATGATAGTCTGATGGATGAGCAAATAAATGTCAGGAAATATTAGTTCTCCTTATGGGATATGATCACTTATTTCTTTTCCAGTTTGGTAATTCTTATCAGTATAGAATGGCAGATTGGAAAGTGTACTGGATGTGGTCTAGAAACTCTTAGTTTCTATTCCTGGTGATTCAATTTGTTTTAACATTGAGTCATTGTATTTATTGTACAAATCACTTAAATTTTCTAAATCTCATTTCTTCATCTGTGACATCCAAGTACCGGCTCCTGCCTGTGGTGGCTGTGGGTGGTCAGTCCTCAGCATCCATTTCTGTCTCTTTCATGTCCGGCAAAGGTCGGAAAGCTAAAAATTCATACTTCCCAGGTTCCCTTGCTACCAAGGTTTGGAAGAAAAGTAAATTCTGTCATTTAGAAGTATTTAGTCAGGCCCTGGCTGGTGGCTCAGTGGATTGGCACTGGCCTGTGAACCTATTGTTCACAGGTTATCGTTGGTTGGAGTTCCAGCCAGGGCACATAACCAGCTTGCAAGCCAGGTCTCCAGCCAGGTCTGTAGCTGGAGGCAGGTGAAAGGCAATGATGTTTCTTTCTCTTTCTTCCTCAATCCCTGCCCTTCTCTATAAAAATAATGAATAAAATCTTTTTAAAAAGTATTTAGTCAAGATTTATAAAGTGAGAGTAACATGGAAGCCATCTTCCTGCAGCTTTGGTAGTTTTTCTTTCAGAACATAGGTTGCAAAGATGCGGGGATTTTCTCCACAGTGTTCAGCATCCAGTTCTGGCTAGTAGCAAAGGTGACAGCTTTCTCCCTTTCAGGCCACAGGCAGAACAGAATGTTCTTTATTTAATAGTTCCACTGGTGGCCTCTTGATTCTTACTTTCTGACTGTGGCCAAATCAATCGCCCTCCTAGTGCATCAGCGCTTCGTGTTGAGGTCATTCCTGGAGGCCCAGCCTGGAGCCAACTCCTTCCAGACTTGTAGTCATTTTGTCTTATATTAAACTAATTTCTCATAGCACATGTAAAGTATTTCTGTTTATTGTATTGAACTCTGATACTTGGCCTAAAGTATTGAGGATCACATGGAATTAATTATATATTAAAGGTGCTTTGCTAAAATGCTATATGGTCATAGGAATTATTACAATTACACACAAACACATACATAGACACAAACAGACACATAGGATTTAACCTGTTATTTGACTAGTGGAATTTAAATGAAACATACTCTGTAATATGCACCCTGAGGCTGTAAGGAATTACATCAAAGTGGGTAACTCTACACAGAAGGAAAAGAAGAACTGTGTACCCAAGTTGCAGCCAGTTTTCTGCTCACATTTTGGCAGTGTGGTTAGAGCAGAGTGGATTATGGGGTACAGAGGAAAGCCTCAGTTCTTCGTGAGTACCTTGAGGTTTGGCTGAGCAGAAGCACTTGGTTCTGAGTAATTTCCTTGCTTCTTTACTTTATTCCTGATCTCAACTCTCTTTAACTAGAATTTTCTTCAATACTTGTGAATTTGAAGTCTCTGAAAGGGCTGTTTCTTGCTTTCCCCCTTTTCTTTTGAGTAATGTCCCTTGGGAGACTTAAGCTTAGAGGTTTAAAATTGGATTGAACCAATTCCTAATATCATTGGTTATTCCAAGATGCAATCCTGGTAAAGAAATCAAATTATTCAGTTAGAACATACAATGCTTCTTGAAACAAAGCAGGAAAGTTATCCATGCTAAATCAGCACTCTGGGTCTCACGATTTCTGAGTTATGATTAGCTTATTTCAATGCAATCATTCACTTGATATAGCTGCTTTTTAATATTTGTAACTTTGGATTTGTGGTTAGAATGGTGAATTAATCATAACTTCTCCCTCATCATTGGGGAGAATAAGATTATAGTTAACTGGACTGCTCTGATCAAACAATACATTTTAGGAGAAAGGTGTTTCTAGTACTATTCAGAATTAATAGGCATTTACAAAGAAACAAAAGTTAGTTTACATTGAATAAATATGTATATTTCATGTTGCCATATATCACAATGCTACTGAAGAGATTTATGATTGTAGCACATGGCAGGAATTAGAAAAATAATACCTCATAACCCTACTTAACTGCCCAGTGGCTTTAATATCTGCAGGAGTAAACCAGGATTTTACTTCACAGGTTCTCTCTACTTTGCCTAATGAAACACATAATTGTGCACATTCTAATGTAGTTGTTTTTCTCCTAGAAAGATTTTTTTTCACATCCAGGCTTAAGCCACAATTATGAATGTAGTGAACCTACATAATTCAGGGGGTTTTCCCAATAACTTTTGAAACATAAATTGTTACCCAGTGGAATTAGAAGATTGGACAGATGTAAATATAGAAAATCACATTTTACAAATATTTTTAATATATATCTAAGAAACTAATGTGTTGGAAAAGTGTGAAACACATCTCAACCTTTATTAATATTTATATGTGTGTTGACTACAAGCTAATTTATCTATTTCTCTATCATGTAACTATCATTTATCTAATACCTATAACTACATCTGATATGGTAGGCAGCAAGACAGACATAAGTAGAGTAGGAACAATAGGCCAGGTATAGAGGTCACCAGGGTAAAGAGCCCAGATGCCTGACAAGGTACAATTTGTCAGGTGGGGCTTTGCCCCCAGGGTGACCTTTCCTGCCCTGGCATATCTCTAGTTAGGTGGTACACTCTCTAAGAGGAGGAATAAGGAGGCCAGAAAATAGCCTCATAAAACTGCTATACACACCCCTGTGTGACCATTCCCTTAAGAATTAAGCCCTCAGGACAATGATGTTCTGGCTCACATCAGATAAATCTAAGAACAAAGCCTCGGGTCTGTTGACCACAGAGACCTAGAGATAACATCTAGGCCTCAGCTGTGTTTCAGCTCCAGACCCAGAAAACCAGCAAGGCCAGGTGGGTGACTCCATGGCTGACATCAGGACCAGCTATGAAAACTAATGACACCCAACCAATCAGTGGATACCATGACTCTGAGGGGGACACAGCCTGGAAAGCTGATGAATGTTTTATTGAGATCTTCCCCTGAGATCTTCAGATAAAACCCCTCAAGACAAAGGACTCAGCTGGCCCTTTGTCTCTCTTGAACACACCCCTGCCTTTCCCCACTTCCTGCTTTCCTCAGGGTCCACTCTTTCTCCCTCATGAGCAGGCCCTTTTCTCCCTCCCTCCTTCCCTCAGGCATGTTCTCCCAGCCTTTATTTTCCTTAACTCCAAGGGCCCTCCCTTTGCCTCCATTACTTGTTTCCTGAGCCCCCACAAACCAGCTGGCTTTCTTCTTCTGTGGCCCACTTTCTTCTCTGTGACAAAATAAACTTTTGTATTTGAGTCTTGAATCTGAGTTTTTTTCTTACCCCGAACTCAAGTACCACCATGGTTGCTCAATCAAGATCCAGTCCCCTGCAAGGTTCTTGTGCTGTTTCATCACTGACATATCTACATCTGTAATTACAGAAACAGTGTTTATCAATATGTGTATATATACAGATATTTATGTAGAAGGAGGAAATTTGAAATAGCAATAATGTATCAAAACAACTTGCAAGATCAAGCAAGACTTGCTAATCTGTTCTGTCCCTCATGGCCATCCCCAGTGTAGGTCATGAGTTCCTATGGAACAGGGAGGGGCTTCTGAGGTCAAGCAAATCTGTTGTGGTAAAGAGCTAAGGAGTCCTTTTTAAGTCCCTATTCTACACTGCGTAGAAAGAGAGTGCAATCAAGTTTTAGATGAAAAAGAGACAGGAAATGCCACTCTAGTGCAGTATTTCCCCCCTGACCTCTTGTGCTTAATGCCAAATGGAAAAACAGGACAGAAACATGAGAAGTGCCAAGGGAGTATGCAGATCCCTGACAAAAGGGGAAAATGTGCATTATCCTCTGGCTTCAGGTTAAACATGGCAGCTGGGAAGATGTGCCCCATACCATCCTGGTTTGCTAAGACAAGAGATGGACACAGTTCATTTAGGCATGTGAAGACCTCTGATAACTCCAAGTCTCCAGGGTGTCTCACCTGACTCGAGAGTGACGTGTCAGAGAATTGCTCATTATAAGGGGCTAATCATGGACTTCATGACTTACCTGGAGAGGCAGCTATGGGCAAGCTATCAGGGCAAAAGGAGGATCGAGGAGCAGAAAGGCTGCATCTCTGAGATATCATCATTCTAAGCTATTGCCTGCAGCCAAGTGTGGATGGTGCCTGAGGCCCTCCCAACATGCTGAGAGGCAGCGGGGTATAATAACACAGCAAAGGAATATAGCGCAGAAAGTACACCGATGCCTCTCTTCACACTTTCTCTCCACTGCAGATAAGCAGGGAGATTGTATTTTTGAACCAAATTGTAACTGATTTATGCAATCCAAGTTGACTATTGCATCACTGGGCGGGACA
Organism: Noctilio leporinus; assembly: GCA_004026585.1. Taxonomy (NCBI): domain Eukaryota; kingdom Metazoa; phylum Chordata; class Mammalia; order Chiroptera; family Noctilionidae; genus Noctilio; species Noctilio leporinus. The sequence continues at coordinate 61,646 of PVIW01000986.1, forward strand.
GAAGTATAATGCAGAAATTAAGTTAAATGGACTAATGTAAGGTTGGCTGATTGGAGATTCAGAATTAGAAAATGAAGTTCATTCAAGAAAATAAAATATTTTAAATGTCCAACTTTGTAATTCTATAATAGAGACATGTTATTCAAACATATTTATTTTTTTTCTAAAATGAGATCATGCTATAGATGCACATAATCTTGGCTTGCATATATACATTATCATTTTTAATGAATATCTCATATTTAAATTTAAGTGAGGTCAAGGCTGTTTTTCTTTTATAATTATTAATTTTTGTGTCATCTTTGCATATATAATGTCATATAATATAAAGTATATAATATAAACATTCTATATGCTTATAGTACTTATGCTTTTATTTTTTAAAATATTTTATTTATTATTTTTAGAGAGAAGGGAAGGAAGAGAGGCAGAGAGGGAGAGAGATATCAATAAATGGTTGCTTTTCACCTGCCTCCAGCTACAGACTGGTTGGAGACCTGGCTTGCAACCTGGTTATGTGCCCTGGCTGGGGAATCGAACCAGCAACCTTTGGGTTTGCAGACTGATGCCTTATGCACTGTGCCACCAGCCAGGGCTAGCACTCATATGATTTTACTCTTAAATTTCATCTTTTATTTATTTCCAACTTATTTTAGGATAAGGATAAAGCAGAAATCTACCTGATTCTTTCTACATTGCTCACCCAAGTCAATTGTCTTAACTCCATTTATTAATTATTCACCTTTCCTGTGTCAACTTGAAAAACCATCTTTATCTTTACTTACCAATTTTTACATATTTGTGTTACTTTTAAAAGTTTGAAAGTACTATACTTTCTTAATCATGATACATTTAGTCTACTTTTTAAAATCTAGGAAAAAATTATAAGGCTTCTTACTGATAGAAATAATGCTTTTTGATAGCCTATATACATAATTATACAAGTTGTATATGAAATGGCCACTAGTTATAGGAAAGGAAGCTACCCACCCCCCACCTGAAATAAAATGAAAGCAAATACGTGGCACAGTGTGGGCCAGGAATCTTCTGGGAACAAATGTAGCACAGAACCCGCAGATTGTGTTAAATGGCCAGGGAATGAATATGCTTCTGCATCATCTAAGGATTCTCCACTCTCTGCCCATGTAGTATTTTCTTGTATCATCCATTGACTTAGTTTTTGCTCCAAGGAGGAAAAAATGGTCTCTTAGTTTTCAGATGAGTGTGTGATTTACAGCTGTCCTCTTTGTATTCAAAGAAAAAAAAAAAAAAAAAAAACACATTCAATTACATGGAAACTTTGGAAGCCAACTCTCTGATTTTTTTCAAAGTATCTGATTTATGATAAAAGCGTGGAGCACACTGATGCTGCCTGACCCCATGTGAAGTTGCATTTGGTATTTGGACTGTGAGTAGAGTTTTCTTCCATTTACAACAACATGAAATGCAGCAGTAAATCTTCACAAGACTATTGTAACTTTTACCAATTGGAAACTCTCCATAGGGTTTACTGACCAGTGTGGTGACAAAAGTTTAAAATTTTAGGTAATATAAAGCAAAAAACAAATAAGCAAACATCTTCCCCTTCCTCAAAATGTATGCACAAATGAATGATGCTTCTTGTCCCAGCAGCTATTCTTAGGACACCAGAAATGAATGTTTTGTTAAATGTCTAGAATCTTGAATTAAAGCAGCTGGGTTGCTGAGGTGTGATACTTTATATCAACTTTACATCAGAGATGAGAGGGAAGCAGAAATCCCCAAACTGTTGTAAGTTGAAAAATGAAACAAATTTAACCTACAGCAAATGGGCCATGTGGATGTAAGGAATGACATATTAATCAAACCTCACCAATTAAGGAACTGGCACTTCACTAAAACTCTGAGATGAATTTCAAAAGCATGGCTTGACAGAATGGATATTTACGTTATTAAGATATCATAGCAACCAATCTTGATCTGTTCTGAGTGCTACATAGAGGTCAAGTTGAAAGTTCTCAGCTGATTACCATCATGACAATTAATAAAGATGATTTAGCTTGCCTGGTGTAACTGCTCTGAAAACATGAGTATCTCGAGGTAGAAAATCTAATACTAAACAGAAGTCTTCTGCTAAATAAGTGAGAAAAAAAAAAAAAAACTAAACCATTGCTAATTATTTAACAGATAACATGAAACTAATGTAAATCAATATAGGAGTTGTTATAATTCGTTAAATTTGAAGCTAAATTTCTACCTTTGTCTGAAATAATTTTCCATTATATTTTGTAAAGGTGCTTTTTCTCAGGATGTTATTTTCTCATAGTTTTTGCTGTGATTATTATTGCTACTTGCTATAATGCTACAGATTTGGAACTTGCGCCTATGTATTTATTACCACTTATGTAAATAGCTTGCAATGGTATTCATTTGTACTCTTCTGTTTTTCACTGATCAAATTAGCATTTCTCCCCAATCTTTCATGTCTCTTAACTGTATCACTGTTCACCCCTTTTTAGACCAATTAGCTAGAAGTCATCTTCAATTTTTCTTATTCCTTCACAACTCACACAAAAACTATTAGCAAATCATATCTGCCAACTCTGCTTTCAAAATATGTTCAAATCTGACCACTTCTCGGCACTTCCAAGTCACCACTCTCTCTTCCCTAATCCAGAAAACTGTTCTCTCAGCTTCCATCTTGGTAACTCATTAGCCCATTTACCACAGAGTAGCCAGAACTATCTCCTGACAAATTTGGTTATGTTACTTTCTTGATCAAAACCTTCTATAAGTTTCTCATTACATGAGCATACAATCTAAACTGCTTACCGATATTATGTTGAACTTTCATGATCTGGCCCATTCTTACCCAATCATACACCCTTTGCCTCTCGCTCCCTTTGCTCTTGCTGAACCTCTTTTTAAATTATTTTTTAAAGATCTCATTCATTACTTTTAGAGAGAGGGGAAGGGAGGGAGGAAGAAAGAGAGAGAAACAGCAATGTTTGGCTGCCTTTCACCTGCCTCCAGCTGGAGACATGGCTGGAAACTTGACTTGCAACCTGGGTATGTGACTAACTGGGAATTGAACCAGTGACCATTAGTTCCCAGGCCAGTGCTCAATCCACTCAGCCACCCTAGCCAGGGCCATGTACGTCTTTTCTGATGTCCATGGAACCCAGTGGGTTCATTACCATCCCAGAGCCTTTGCACAGTTTTGTTCTATTTGCTTAAACATTCTTCTACTTAAATCTTTCAGTGCTTTCCTCAATGCATTTGGGTTTTTTACTTAACTGTTTCTTTACCATTTTATTTTAAATAGCTTTTACACATCAGTTTCTAGCCCCTTCATCTCTTATATATGTATTTTATGCCACCTTTTCCAGCTAAAACTTTAATATCTGTCTACTTGTTTAATCTTTGTTTCACTCCATCTCTCACATACCCATTCAGTATTGCTCCATGATAGAAAGGACTGTATCTTTTCCTTTGCTGTATGAAAAGGGATTCAAACCCCCTGGAATTTGCTTATAAAAAATTGTGTATTTATCTTACATGTTTAAACTTCAGTCACCTTCAAAGCACTCTCCATTTGGTGCAAGACATCTATTGAGAATTTTTTTCCCCACTCCTCAAAACAGCTTCCTGAACTCATTTATTTTCATGCCTTTTTGTGTTTCCACCATTTTTTGTTTCACCTGTCCCACAATGGCAAAACATTTCCCTTTAAGGATATTTTTTTTTCACCCAGGGAAACAAGCAAACAAAAATTTTATTTAGGGTGAGATCAGGTGAACAGGGAAGGTGGGGCAAGGGTGTCATGCCATTTTTAATCAAAAGCTGCTAATCAGCGTGGTATAAGCAGATGTGCTTGTAAATCACCCATCATGCACTGGGCAAAGGTGTTGAAAGAGTCTTCAGCAAAATTCACTGAAGCCTAGCAGAGCCTCTCACATCACCAGCTGGCGTACTGATCCAGATGTGTTCCTAGAATTCTCACCTAGTTGGAGAAGCCTGTACTACAAGGAGCCTGACCTCCAGAAGATAATTGTTATTTTTGTTGGGTGTCCCATTGTATTTCCTGGGTCTAACTGAGTAACTGACACATAGTAGACACCTAGTAAATATTTGAAACATGAGTGCATGAACTGATATAGTGAGAAAGAAGTGGTGATGAAAAGGAGTTAACTAAAAGTCAAGATATTTGTTGCTAAGGAACTTCAGGTCCAATCAGAGGAAAGAAAACCTATACCTATGCAAAAGAATATAAAGTATTGCAGACTGAATGTATAATATCCAAGTAAGGCAAAGCAAAGCAAGACATTTTATTATGTATATTACATAGAGCCATCTGTCTCCCTTCTGTTTCTTTTGCATTTCTCCGTACTGCTTAATATGGTTTCTGCACATAAATGTTGACTATGACTAATCGATTATTCTTTTAAATATGCAAATATAAGTAGAAAGTAATATTGGAAGCAAAACTAAAGTGAAGGCTTGAATTGCTCTAAATTACCTGGGATTTAATTTTCCATGCTTGGTAATAAACATGTGTGAATATGTATTGGTTTTTGTTTAACCACTGGACATACATCAGAGCAATCCTTTAAGACATCCTGCAATATGTTCAAGGTACAACTAGTTAAAAATAAATTCTACTTAAAAGTCTCAATCCCCAGTGCTTTACTCTACTTTTTCACATCTGTGATCCTTATAAATTTTGCAAAATTAAGTGATACACTTTCCTTGAGAATCAAGTTTGTTATAACTTGCCTATATTTGTAGAGTCTAAATGAATAGCACACAATTTCCTGTTTACGGAGTTGATTATTGAATTTAAGAAACTGTTGCTCATTGACTTGAATAAATTCAGCATAAAAACTTGAATAAGATATATTTGTTCACCTGATATTTTCAGGCAGTTGAGAACAGATTCCAGGCACTTTCTCAGGCCCTGGGAGAGCAATGGTAAACAAGGCTGTCAAGGTCCCTTCTGTCACAGGAAACAGAGATGGGTGACAAATGTGATTTTAGGTAAAGGAAGAGAACAGGACAGAATGGGAGCGTATAACAGAGAAATCAACATTGAGCTTTCAAATAAGGGCTGCCTGAGGAGCAATGAGATCAGACCCTAAGAAGAAATCGAAGGGCAAAGTCGGGGGCAGGAAAGAAGGATGACCATGCAGAAATAAAGCTGCCATAGTCCAGTGTAATCAGGGCTTTAGTAGAAGTGGGGAAGTGAGTACCAAATTCGCTGGCTGCATTAAAGAAAGAAAGATAAACAGTGTTGTTTGGCATCAGCAAAGCCTTGCCCTGGAGGGGATGCTTGCATCTCAGGAATGCGGATTTGTCAGATGGATGAGGGTCAGATTCAGCATTATCTGGAGGTTGCAACCTGTGCAGGTGACATGATGCAGCCTCATGTAAAGTGCACTGGGAGTGGGAACTGGTCTACGGAGTCTGGCTGGTGGAATTCTGCCTGCCTGTCCACATGTCAGGCACTGTGACATTTAGAAAGGTGATTAACAGTTGGGAAGAGTTCAAGGCAGTGTGTTCTGAGCTGATCTGGCCCAAGAGCTGCCTGCAGCTAACTCACAGCATGACAAAATGCCATCACTACAGACTTGCCATTAGCACTTGCCTGCATGCCATGCTGGCTGAAAAATGGGCACAGTTACAGGACATAGATAATTGACTTCATTGTTCTAGGCAGTTCTGCACTTGGCCTTGGACATGAAAACAAGTGGAGGGCTAAAAGCATTTCAAAATATTTGTGAAGCACCTAAACAGACAAATTGTGTTTTTATATAAGGTAGATTTTATTGATATTATATAAGTGGAGATTAGGGTTTAAAAAAATTTTTTTTAAACATGGACCATTAATTGTCTTTTTAAGAATGATAGGAAAATAGTTAATAACCTGTTCTGACTGATAAAGTGGACAATCAAGATATCGAGAGAAACATTTTTCACAAATAAATATGTACATCTAGTATTGATATTCATTTTTATGAACAAATATGAAGTAAATTGGGAGAAGAGACATGAAAACAACCTGATTCTTGAAGGCAGATTCTTGAAAAGGATTTTCTCTGCTTTAGAGAAAGTTGTATATTCTGAAGGGCTGTGATTATCTCCATGGTGCCCTGTTTTGAGAACATGGATTTACTTCACTGTTCTATGCAATTGCTGGCTTCCGCGGCTCTCTAAATAATAGCATTCTTCATGTATGCAAGAAGGAGGCAAGAGTGAAATGGTGCCTTCTTGTTGGCTTAGCTACCTGGAAGCCGCCTTGTCATGAGAAATATTAACTGTAGTAATTCTTTAGCAGAACTTGGTGATGTCTTTTAGGCACTACTACTATTTAAGGCTTTGCTGTGTCATCACTGAACAGGTGTTGATTTACGTGTCTGAGCTACACAGGAAGACAAAGCAGACTGCACACAGCCTCTAATACAGATGGAAGGGAAGGAGGGATGCAAGCAGTTCCAGGGATCCAAGAGTTCCAGGGGCTCATGGAAAACAGGGTAGGGATGAAGCAGAGCTCTGCAGGTGTGAGTCAAAGTGAGACAGCTGTGCTTTCCCTCTTGCGCTATGACACTATGATGGATAGGTGGGGCTGAAAAGCAGCTTAGGGAGAGCCAGCTGCTGGCACTGGTTTTGGGTGGGTGGTCTTGTCTTTCTGTGAGCCTTAGAGGATTATGGTCCTGTCTATGAAAAGATGAGACAGCCAGGGCACTTTTGAATCGATGTCAATTCAAGTATAGCTAAGCACATTAGGTGTGTCACTGTCGAAAGTTGTGACTGTGTAGGGACTGAGGGATGCAAAGCAAATGCAAGCAAGCAAGCCAACAAACAAATGAAAAACTCTGAATTAGCTGGAAAAGCTTGGCAAGTAGATGATCTGGAAATGTAGAGTAGATAGAATGGAAGAAGTCAGGTTGAATAATCAAGAGGTGGTTTAGGACAGGGATCAGGGGTGTCCTGGTTCTGGGTAGGAGTAGGGTGGGGGTTAGGGACTCAATCATGTGAGCAGCAGAAAAATGATGAGAGTGGTACTTTTCCCCACTAAAACATAGTTTTTAAAAATGCCATGGATTGAGATTTTATCCTTTGCCATTTCTTACTGACTTTCCTTTGGTATTTAATAAGACATTACATGAATAAAAATCTTAAACAGAAAGCAAAATCCAAACAATTACGGTACCATCAATGGCTTTGAAATTTTGCTCTCTGTTTTTTTCTACTCATTGATGACAAGGGTGTTACCAGTTATAATTATTCCTTGAAAAAGGCATTTGGATATTGTTCTCTTAGTCATTTGTAGGTTAGAAAAACAGGTACAAACTGCATGGGTTGGACATACACACACAATTACAGAAAAATATACTCTGTAGCTTTGTCTGTGAAATTTATATGATTCTGACTAATTTTAGGCTCTTTAGAAAATTTTGTTCCCTAAAACTTATTTGTATAGGGAATAGTGATATTAAAGAGTACAGATAGCACTAATTTTAGTGTGACATTTCTCTTCGGGCATTGATTCTATGTGTTGAAATTGGCACGAGAAGCCAACTCTGTAATGTAGAATTAGCCAAGTTTTAAAAAAATATTTTTTCTTTATTTTTTAAAAAGATTTTATTTATTATTTTTTTAGAGGGAGGGGAAGGGAGAGAGGGAGGTAGATATCAATGTATGGTTGCCTTTCACCTGCCTCCAGCTACAGACCTGACTGGAGACCTGGCTTGCAACCTGGTTATGTGCCCTGGTTGGGGAATCGAATCAGTGACCTTTGGGTTCACAGGCCGGCACCTTATCCACTGTGCTACCGGTCAGGGCTAGTTTTTCATTTTTCATTTGTTTGGTTGCCAACATTAGGTCTAGGGAGTCTCCAGTTTCATTCTAAAATGTTTAGTACCTACCATGGACAGTAAGAAAGGTAGGAGTCATATGTGCTTCCTTTGTGAGGTTTGCAATGAGCAAGGTCAAAAGCTCAAAGGTAAATATAACTTATGTTTATTATAATTGTTTTCTAAAGTGAACACACCTTGGGAGGCCAAATACATGCTTGCACATAAATGGAATATGTGCTCTGGATACCTGAGATTCCCTGAAAATTGTGTAAACATTTTGGGATGAGTACGTGTATTTAATAGTGACAATATTGAAAAGTGAAATGGAGAATTGTTTTGTTTAATAACTGAATCCCAAAAATGTATTTTGGGGAAATGTGTGAAACTGCATATTCATAAAACTCAATTTCCATCAGTAAAAAGAAATCCTTATTTTTGACTTTTCCTGACTTGGGTTTTAGAAGAGGGAGTAAAAGAAGGAGTAGCAAGGCTAATAGGGTTGGGCTGTACATATATGTTAGCATTATATGTTTCATAACGTGAGGCCTCCAGTACCTACCACTACAGTTCTGACAAGTAATATGAATCTGTTTGAATACTTAGTGAAAATCGTGTTTTTCTTCAGAGGAAGTGTAGTTAAAATGTGCATTGGCTTTGGCTCTGCAATGTTTGTTTCAGTGTAAAGGTTCTTTGAAATATAATAGCTGCTTTCTTGGTAAGCAAAGCATTCTAACACGTGAACTGTCTTGCTCTTTGGCTGTTCCGTTTACTCACTGTCGTGAGTGGGTTTATTTGCCCAAAGCTGTAGATAAATCAAAGCTGAGACTGGTCTCTAGTGATGGGGGCATGATCACCCTGCCTGCCTCTTCTGTGACTCTGCAGCACTACTCCTATCCCTTAGGATAGTTATAGCCACTGATTCTTAGGCATAAATTACCAGTCAATGTTCTAAACTGAAAAAGGGAAGGGATAGAAAGAGTAGGGGAAAGAAGGTAATTATCCTGTTTTGAGAACCTCCTGCCCTGTGATCATTTCAAATATTTGCATTTGTGCAGAGAGAAAGTGTCCTTCTTCTCCGGAATGTAAAAACGTGGTCAAGTAGAAGAGCATGGGTTGCATGCAATAGGGTCTATTTTTTATCTCTTAACTAAAACTAAGTTAGTTTTTATCATTTGTAAGACCTGCTTTTTTATTTTTAATTTTTAATTCAAGTATTTTGATTGCTCTGAGTACACATTAGATAGCTTATCAAGAGAGTAATAACTTGCTCTGCTTATGTTTTGGACCCCTAGGAATAGCTGTATATGAATATACCATTGCTTTCATGTTCCTCACCTCTCCTAGATGACAGATTCAGTGGGTGTTTAGGAGAAAAGTTGGGAGTACAGAATTTTCTAGGCTGTCCATAAACTTGTTGATGTGATGTATTAGATATGATAAGTTTAGCTCTTCATGTCAGTTCTGAACTTTTTTTCTATTTAGCTCAGCAAGCTGGTTGCATTTCATTCTCCACCCCCTACTCAACTGAGAAAATAGATTTGGAAATTAACTGAATGTTCAGGGCTATTTCAAAGATCAAGAAAGAGAATTTTATTTCCATGTCTCATAAATGAAATATAAAATGTGAAAAAAGCAGGAGAATGATAACTGAATATGGCCATAATTAATTCAAATACTATATTCAGGACAGATATAAAAATGTAGCTAAGGAGAAAAATTCTACAGATGCTCCCAGTCTGTGAGGCTTCTGAATTAGCTGAATCTCCAGCGAATTTTCATTATTGACTAGAGGAAATTACATGGTATTCTTCTTTTTGAGGTTGGAGAATTTATTGAATTGCTACTAAAAGCTTCCAGAAGGTAAGGAAACCTTCCCAGAGGCAATTAGACTGCATTTGCTACTGAAATTTTCTAAAATTTTCCCTTGTGTGATAGGGATTTAAATAAAACTAAATAAAATGTTAAAACAGATAATCATGGTTTTGCCTAGAATTAGTGCATACTTACAGGGTTTGAGCATGGTGGTTGAATATAGATGTCTCAGAATATGGCTTCACTGCCAAATGACAGATGGTCCAAAGCCAGGAGAGAAAGGCTCAAGATGTAATCGAGGGTAAGGCTGATTCTGGAAAGAGCTGAACAGCTGTTTAGTGGTTGTGTTAGCAACTATCATTAGTACAGCCTCTTTTTCATTCTGCCACATTAATTTGTTATTGTTTTCACTTTTGTGATGACTCAGCTAGGTTCTGTATTAGAAAGAATGATATCTGCATAAATTTCCAGAGTGAAAATACAATGAACAGATTAGACAGAGCTAAATTATTTTTTTAGATAGAAGGACACTAATGCTCTGTATTACATCTTAGTTAAAAAATTTGAGCCCTGGCTGGTGGCTCAAGGATAAGGCGCTGGCCTGTGAACCCAAAGGTTGTTGGTTGGATTCCCCAGTCAGGGTACATAACCAGTTTGCAAGCCAGGTCTCCAGCCAGGTCTGTAGCTGGAGGCAGGCAACAATACATTGATGTCTCTCTCCCTCTCTGCCTCTCAGCCTTCCCCTCTTTCTAAAAATAATAAAATATTTTTTAAAATTTGAAAATTGATTTTTGTTTTCCATAATGCTGTTGAGATCTGTTATTATGTTTTGCTATTAGAATTCAGTTAAAAGGGACCCCAGAGATGTAAGTCAAAGAAACTTTATCATGTGGAGCTTATGAGTTGCCAGTTATGACCTTTGAAATGACCAAGTATTTATCTATTTATTTGTTTGTATTAAATCAACTTAATTGACTTAATAAAATTCACCTTTTAAAGTATATACAAATAGGCTTTGGCAAATGTCAATTCTGTGTAGATGCCTTCATGATCAAGGTCTGGAATATGTGTGTCACCTTCAGAAGTTTCCTTATGACCCCTTCCCATTCAGTCCATCTTACCCTGACCCAGGTAACTACTGATCTGTTTCATATGTATTAGATTTGTCATTTTAAGAGTTTCATATTAAATGGACTCATATGGTATGTATGCTTTTATCTGTCACTATTTGCTTAGTGACATGCTTTTAATATACATGTAAGCTATTTTGTGTTTTAGTAGTTCATTTCTTTTTATTGACAATGAGTATTTCATGTAAATGTGCTACAGTTTACCTACTGTAGGGCATTTGAATTGGTTTGGCCCTTCCAAATGAATTTGTTTGAATGTTTATTTGTAAGTCTTTGTATGGACATATGTTTTCAATTCTCTTGGTTGAATATTGAGAAGTGAAACTGTTAGTTTATATGGTATTTTCCAAAGAGACTGTGGTAATATATATATATATATATATATATATATATATAATATATATTATTATAATATAATATAATATATATATATTTTAAGGCAATGTATGAGATTTCCTGTTGTTCCACTCCTTACCAAAACATGTCATTGTCAGCTTTTAAAAAATTTGCCATTGTAATGAATATGTAGTGTTATCTTATTGTGATATTATTTCTGTCAAAGGCCTTCCCTAAGTTCCTGGCTAGCTTATGTGGCTCTGAATATGCTGTCCAGTTAGTGAGGACTATAAGTAAACAATGATGGCAGTGGGATTAATGCCATGGAAAGGACATCATGAAAGGAGTACTTTCAGGTGAGGAGTATATATTTATTATCCTTTACAATGTGAAACTTTGTAATTATACCTACATATATTCTGTGTACTGCATTCTACACATTAATGTCAGAACTAGGATTCTTAATGGTTTTGAATAGCCTATAATCAAGGCAAATAGGTAGAATGAGCACAGGTTTTTGGGGTCAGCAGAGGACCTGATACCAAGAAAGTCATGGGTTGAGGGTCACAAGGGTTTATCTAAGCAAAGGACTTCTGTCACTAGCCAAAAAGTTAAACTGTTTGCCCTTTTATTCTTTAATAGTAAATATGAATGAAAGCTAAGGGACCTGAAGTATAAAAACCACAAACTCAAATGCCTACAGGTGTGTGACAAAAAAGTACACTTCTGTGAATGTGACCAGTATAAGGCCAAGGGTGATTAAATTGGACCACCAACTTGAAAGTACCTGCTCTCTCTGGAGGCAAATGCATGCAAATGAAATGAACTGAGCTTTGCAGGCTGATTGGCTTGTAGTATCTCTGTACACATGCTGCAAATCTGTGATGTTAGACTGTCATTTAAGAAGGAATGAGAGTGACTAACTGTACTGAGCCAGGCACTGTAATGGGTACTTTACATATTTTACACAGTTGTATTCTCAGAAGAACATAGTATTATTTCCCCCCTTTAACCAAAAGGAAATGGAGGTTTAGAAAAGTTAAATAATTTGCTCAAAGTTTGGGCTATCCCCTAGAATGTGTGTGTGTGTGTGTGTGTGTTTAGGGGAAAACAATTTTTTTTTCTGTGGCTCTTTTTATATAAACAATTTGAGACAGCTGAAATCACTTGAAAGAAATCCACTAGCCAGACTGGCCCAGAAGCAAACATTCGGTTGAGTGCTGGAGCTTCATGTGGGAGATGAGATGAGGGTGGAGAATTGGAAAGCTCCCTGAAGGGGAAAATAATATGCTAATAGTGAGTAATGGTGTGGGGAATTTTGAGGTGAGAGATTCTGGAGTCTAGGACCCAGAACTGGTCTGGGTGTGGGGCACCCTCTTTTTGGAAGGCTCTACTTCTAGGTACTCTATGTCAGTCTTAGACATTCTTACTGGGTTTAAGGGTGACCTTGATCAAAGTTGCACAGCTAGTAGGGATTTTAATCTGAGTTTTTCTGCTTCCTGTGCCCATGATCTTAATCCAGAAAAGCATTATTCTCAAGCAAATGTTACATCAAACTTTAGAGAAAGTACAAATCATCTTTATTGTGACTTCATATTATCTTCATAATGTCCCTGGCCAAAACATTAGTAGGAGATGGGCACACTAATTAAATTTTCTTTATCATCATAATCATCATCATAATACCAATATTATTTTAAATTTATACTATTTTTGAGGATCAACTTCTTTGTAGAGTATGTACAATAAAAATATCCTGGAAGTATCCAATTTCTAAAAATGGTTTTGATTTACTGTCACTTTCTAAACTTACTTTATCTGGGCTATACAGGGTCATGGCTCCCACTTTAAGTATCTGGTCTAACCCTGTGTCTAGAGTGTCTCCTATTTATTCAGGACTACTGACTGCCATGTTAACATACTTTGCTGTTAAATAAATAAATATATGCCTGTGCCTTGTAAAGAATTTAAACATTATCATCCAAATAGGTCTATCTTTGTCTGGAAGCCATGTCTTTGTCTGGAACTTTCTTTACTCTTTTCACCTCTTGTTTGATTTAACTGAGAAATTTTGGAGACTTATGATAGAGGAGATTTCAATCCATAAGACATGAAGACTGGAGATTGATGGGCTCCTTTGGTTGCTATCTTCTCAAGTTTGACTTGTTATCCTCCTATAAGTGTCCAGATGTGGATAGTGAACCTATCACTTACATATTAGAATATATTTTTAATTTGCATTTGAGTGACTTCTCCTGGATGCAGCTGGTTGGAGGAGTACAAAATACTGTTTATAGCAAAAAATTAATGTTGTGGTAGCTGTGTCTGCCAGATTTTTACATCTCCCCATTTATATAATCATTTGTATGAAACTTCTTTTAGTGGACAACGACTTCCTGTTGAGGGAATTTGTCTATAATAAACAAGTTTGTGTTACACCAAGTTAAATCAAATCAATTTTCTTCACTCTTAATTCCTTCTACATCACATCAGACTGTTCCTTAATGAAATGCCTATAAACCTATCTGGTTTCTTAAGAGAGAGAAAATTATATGAATATAAATGTCAAATTGCTTTTTAGGGAAAGAGATCTCCTTTCATGAATGATCAATTGAGGAATACCATAATAAAGACCTAAGCTTAAGGCATATTTGGAGATAAAAATAAACACCTAAGATATATTTGTATCTTTGGTGAATCAACTTATATATGTTTTAGTCTGAAAGCTTGCTAGGTTCTCATCTTAAATTTTATGAAAAGAATGTTTCTGCTTCATAGAAAGTGTAGAAAAACCATGTTTCATTTACAAAAGAAATAAGAGTTTAAGTGAGCATTACAATATGGGAAGGCCATTTATACATATACCACTTTATAATCTTCATTTCCAGCAAGCATATATCAGCTCACATGAATGTGCATATAGATAGGTATGCCATCTGTTATAGCTTTAGATTCCAGAGAACATTTCTGCGCATTTTCTTGAATCATGCTAATTCAGAGAGTGTCTATGATACTTGATAAGCTGGCCAAACAAGCTAAGAAGAGATTGAGTTTATACAAATTTTCCTCTATCTTACATTTCCTGAGATCCTGCCATCCTCAAAATATAAGATTTACTGCTTTATTTCTTATTTGGAATTTTCACTCATACTAATGACTTTTTTTTGTATGTGTGTTCTGTCTCCATATAATTACTAGACAGTAGAAGCTAAGTAATAACTCTGGGGATTGAATGCCTAGATCTATTTTTCTCTGGTCAGAAAAATTAATGTAATCATTGGATAAGAACATATGAGATTGACCAGATTCTTTCTTTCTTTTCTTTTTTAAATGATTTTTATCCATTATTTTTAGAGAGAGGGGAAGGGAGAGAGGCAGAGAGGGAGAGAGACATCAATGTATGGTTGCCTTTCACCTGCCTCCAACTATGGACCTGGATGGAGACCTGGCCTTTAACCTCATTATGTACCCAGTCTAGAGAATAGAACCAGTGACCTTTGGGTTCACAGGCCGACACCTTACCCATTGGGCCACCAGCCAGGGTTCTGACCAGATTATTTCAACTGATTTCCAGAAAGGCAAAACTATAAGATGAAACATTATATTGTGATTAGATACATAGAATACCAAGTGATTGATTGGTAATTATATATATTTTTGATGTCACATTTTGACATGTACTGGATCTTTATAGTAAAATTAGACAATGAAAGACTTGTAGTTCAGTAACCCATGAAATTCTTAGACTAGCAGATTTGACAAGATATTTGAAATATAAGATAGCTGTTAAATATTTTTTAATGATCTGATAAAAAAAAAAGCAAACATTAAAATTCAATGGCTTAAGATATAGGGCATATATCACATCCTAGGAGGATTGTTTGTATGTTTTGTATAATAGCTATCAGTAACTATCAGCTATCAGGAAGAGAAGACTTATGGTATATTTGAATAAACTGATGTCTGTCTGTCTTTTCTTTTTTCTTTTTTTTTTTTTTAAAGATTTTATTATTTTTAGAGAGAAAGGCAAGGAGGGAGGAAGAAAGAGAGAGAAACATACATGTATGGTTGCATTTCACCTGCCTCCAACTGGGGCCCTGGCTGGAGACCTGGCTTGCAACCTGGTTACGTGCCCTGAGCGGAAATCGAACCAGAGACCCTTGGGTTCTCAGGTTGGCACCAATCTACTGAGCCACCAGCCAGGGCTGGATAAACTGATGTCTTAAATACAAAATTAAAAAAAAAACTAGTTGAATATATGAATATCAATATTCATGAACTTAAGTGGGTCGGCTGATACTTCTTTGAAACTTTTTTGTTTTGTTTTGTTTTGCTTTGTTCCTAAGGGAACAAAGACATCTAAGTATATCTAAGTATGAGGGAGAGAGACATCAATATATGGTTGCCTTTCACCTGCCTCCAGCTAAGGACCTGGCTGGAGATCTGGCTTGCAATCTGGTTATGTTGCCCTGACTGGGGAATTGAACCAGTGACCTTTGGGTTTGCAAGCTGGTACCTTATCCACTGTGCCACTAGCCAGGGCCTTAAAAGCAGTTTTTAAATTGTTCCATGTAGAAATGCCTGTGAAGGTGTCAGTTCTCATAGAATGCTTAACATATAGTAGACATTCAGTTAATACTTGGTGATGATGATGAACTTGAGGCCCTATGTTTTGAGAGCTGAAGTCTTTTTGTGAATAAGGTTAATAAAAATAATTAGTGTTTACTAAATACTTTTTGCAGGTAAGATGCTAAGTATTCCACATAGATCTTTAAAACTTCATTGTTAGACCAACTCTGAGATGAGTATTGTTATCCCTGTTTCAGAGATTAAAACAAAACAAAATGAAAAAGAAAAACCCAAAGCAATAAAGAAACTGAGAATCAGAGCTATAGGGTAATATTGCAGCTTTGAGTAGAATGCTTGAGCCCTGATTGAACCAAGCCATCCTCACATCAGAGTTCACTCTCTTATACAACCACTGCACCATACTGCCTTGCCCCAGGATGTTCCAAAGTTGTGTCAGTAGCCATCAAAGACATGTTTAAGGGGAAGACTGATTTCAAGAAAAAGGAATGTTGAAGAAACTATACATTTGTCGAACGTTTTGTTATGGTTTTATGGAGGCTGACTTATTAGATGGCTTAATTAACCAACGTCTTCTTGGATCTTAATGTGGTTGTTAACTCCTTCTCCCAGGGGAATGGCTCTGAAAATTGTGACTGTCTCTTTTACTGACCATGCACCATGCACCCCAACAAACTAACTATATGGTGGTTAAACTGCTTCCTCAATGTTTTATTTCATTTTCAAAAGTCATTTTCTGACCACTGAAATGAATGGAGTGTGCTGAGCAATGAGAAATGGTGTGAAAGGACAAATGATTCCATTTAGCCATAACCTTCATGACTTAAAAATGTGGAAGTGTGTAAATTTATATACTTAGTCTTTATTACAAACATGGTCTCCTCTTTAGGAAACTGAGTGTGACTAGTTTTTATCAGCCTATTAGCGAGGAGGAAGACTGTGTTCCAGGGCTATGATTTATCATGCTTCCTGTTGGAAGATGCAGTAAAGGCTCACCCTGTTGTCTGCCTGGAGCAAGACGAGATTCTCTCTATGTGTAAATTGCCTACCCTGCTGTTCTCTCACACAGTCGTCTTCAGCAGAGCTATTATCTGACTTCCACAATTCAAATACTATGTTTGTCGGGCAGGAGGCACATACCTTACATTATTTCTTACGGGTTAAAATGATTACTTGTAGATTAAAATATGTAGGCTGCTATAAAAATGAGTAGAATAATGCCATCTTTATCCTAGGAATGTAAATGTGAAATTCTTTAATTTTTTTCCTAGCCATTATCAAGTAGGCATCTGGCTCTTTGTTCTAGAATACCTCAATTTGTATCCACCAACTTATATGCTGTTTCTATTTTTATAGTCTAAATACCTTAGTAGATTTTACATTCACAAAAATTCCTTTTTTTTGAGTTTTCACCAATTTATATATTTAACTCTGCACCCTTAATGCTCCTTAAATTGTAATTATGCCTTCTTTTACTTTTCTTCATGCTCTTATTTTTATTACAGTAATTCACAAATTAGTTATATAATGTGTTGACTGTTTAATCATTATTATTATACCTTAAAAATTAAGACAAACCCAAAAGATCAGAATATTTATTTCTAGAAAATCATTCTGAGCTTGTTATCTTGTCTGCTCTGTTGAGTTGTACAAAGATGCAGAACCATGCTAACTAGAATAGGGTTAAAATCAGTCAGCCCTGGCTGGTAGCACAGTGGATAAGGCACCAGCCTGTGAACCCAAAGGTCACTGGTTCAATTCCCCAGCCAGGGCACATAACCAGGTTGCAAGACAGGTCCGTAGCTGGAGGCAGGTGAAAGGCAACCATACATTGATCTTTCTCTCTCCCTCTCTGCCTCTTTCCCTTCCTCTCTCTCTCTCTGAAAATAACAAGTAAAATCTTTAAAAAATAAAATGAAATCAGTTATGTCTTGCAGAACAATTTCAACTTTTACTTATTTATATACTTGCTGTAATAAATAACATTTGATGTTTTCTTTAGGAAGCAGGAAAAAAGCATATAGCTTTCTCTTTGATAGTAGCTGCCTCCCAAACTTCTTATTCAAGTTTGTAACATAGATGTGAAGCTAAATCATATTTTACCTCAACACTAAAGTGTTCTGAACATTAGAGGTAACCTCCATGCAATATAAGCTATTTACTTCAGTGACTTCTCCTTCTAACAAGCATCTGTCTCTTACCATTTAGTGTCCACCGGTAATTTTACCTGGTTTGGTTAAAGATCTGGGGAAATCAATTATCTCAGCATACCAGGGATCAATCATGTGCTTTAATCATATTGTCACGTAATGCTCAAGCTGTTTCTTACTTTGCACTGGAATGCTGCAACTCTCTTACTTGTATTACTTTTGAAAGTGTATCCCTGTCTGTCCGTTTTTATTGCCTAATTCACATTGGCAAGAGTGTAGTGTAAAGAGAGGAACATTCAAAATTTGGTGTCAGGTACCAGCCAGTGTGGCTCAGTGGGTTGAGTGTCATCCTGCCAGCTGAAAGGTTGCAGGTTCTATTTCCAATCAGGGCATATGCCTGGGTGGCAGGTTCTTGGGGCATGTATAGAAGGCAATCAATTGATGTTTTTCATTCACATCAATGTTTTTCTTCCTCACTTTCTTGTTCACTTAACCTCTCTCCAAAAAAATAAATTGACCAAACAAAAATAAAATGAGAAAATAAAAAATAATTAATGTCAGAAAGTTTGACTTTAGTGTTGGCTCTAACAATTATTAAAATTTGATATTGGTCAAGTTGCTGACCCTCTCTGAGCTTTAGTGGTTTCAATAATAAAATGTGGTTTATTAAATAATAATTTTAAGATAGTTTATATTATATATGCATGTTATGTTATATATAATTGAATGCAAATATAATTTATGTTTATGCATTAGGCATTGCATAATTAACATGTGTTTATATATTTTGCATATGATATATATTTTGTTATATGTATATTTTGTTTCTCTTTTCCAGTTTCATTTCAAAGTTGATGTTCTTTATCCTAGATGGGTCAATGTATTCACTCCTATACCACTTTTAGTCTCATTATTTTTGTTTTGCCATCAGTGCCTTGGCAAGGGACTTCAACAATCCCTTGTTTGAATACTCACTGCCCCTGACATAACTAGTGGGTGGTAGGAAATGCATCCATGAAGTTTATACCAATCCTCAATGTTATAGGATTGGTATAAATAGGCTTCCCAAACCCAGGACACTTTTAGTTTAGATTCAAAATATCCCAAGGACAGTCTCTGAACATTGTGTTTAATGTTCCCTGTGTTCTAGGTTTATGCTGGTAGAATAGCTAAAACATCCAACTTGCCCATAAAGGTCAAGTTAATTATATCTGGCTATTAACAAAGACTCTATATTATATCCAGCTCTCATAGGTATGTAGGATATGATAGTCACAGCAGGGGTAAAAGTAGATTCTAAGCCGAGAGAAGAGTACAGGCAAATACACGGAGATGAAAAATTTCTATGGAATGATCTGTGTAGGAAATGGTGAAAGTCCTTTGCAATAAGAATATGGAATTCTTTCTGTCTCAAGGAACATAATTAGGGATATGATTTTTTTGAGGGCTTAATATTATGATATTTAACATTTTAGCTATTAATTACTATCCAACAAAGATAATATTTGATATATAAATGCAAATATTAGCAAAGATTATGATGGAATATTAGAAATGAGAAAATGAGTCACTACACATTTGAACAAAATGTTTTAAATATATATATTTGAAGAAAACTGGCAAAGGTGATTGCTAGTGGGGGAAATTTAAAACATATCACCAGCCTTGTAAACTGTCTCATATTTATTTCCTCTGTGATTTCTATTATACTTAAGATGAATATTTTGGATCTAAATATAACATGAGGACTTCAATTTCTATTCCTTTTCCCCAAAACAAATACACTGTCTTTGAATCTTAGATTAAAATCTGCACTCATTAATATTCAACAGTTGGACTGTTAAATTTCATAGGTAGAGAAATCTTGAGATAAAGTGAATGGTTTTTATAATTTACTAGTGTTATGTAAAGGAAGGTCTTCTTTATCCACTGAATGATTGGAAAACATTTAAGAAAACAATGTGAACTGATTTGCAAGGAAGCAAAAATATTGATTGACCAACGAAGACTTGGGTTAAGAGAACAAGTTAAATATTCATTGAAACAATATAAGTAAAGGATGATGAAGTACTAAACTCAAGCTATGAAGATCAAAGAAATATTTTAGATATAGAATGTGTAACAGTTAAGAAGATATAGTTGGAGGTGGAGGAGTTGAAGAAGTTGATGGAAATCGAAGTGTCTAGCTTGGTTTACTGGCTAATGGTGATACTATTAACTAGAATAAGTTGAAACCATCTGTTGAAAAAAAAGTGGATAATGGTGATTTAAGGGTTTGAGGAAAGTAGAAAAGGTTTGGAGAATAGTCTCTTTAGTTAGAAGAAATTGTAGCAATAGTAGCAAAAAGAATGAACAAAATCATATTTAGCCTCAATGAGGTCACCTCAAGCCATTGGGAATGGCTTGATAATGACTTTCAAGTTTTCAATGGCTTCTCATTGACCACAATAGCAGCTTTCAAAATTTCCACCCTGAAACCTGTGAGGGGCAATATCCACACTCTAAATATAATTATATCAGTCTCTGGCATACATAAAACTAGCTTTATAATATGTAAAACTGCATATTATGTAGCTGTAATTTCCCCCCCTTTTTTTTTTACACATCTAAGTGAATGAGTGTGATAACAGTGATAAACTTATACGAGCTCTATTTCATTTTTAAGTACTTTAATCTCAGTTTTTATAGTTTCAACCATTATTTGAGTACATTACTTATAATACATACCTTTCTACAGATTTTAACATTGAAAGCTAGAACTAACCTATGTAGAAAAGTTGTCCAACTTGTGGCCCTAGCATCATTTTCTGAAAAGCTAATTTTTGGTTCATTATATTCCATTTACTCCTTTATCAAAGACTAGTTGACTACATTTATGTGGATCTATTGTTGTTGTGTTTGCTTTTCAGTTTTGGAGGTTTGGTTGTTTTTTCTTTTACATAATATATATGGTCAGAGATTATATTCTCAGCTGTGTTCAGTCTATGGATAAACTCATCAAAGTCATTCTTCAATTCTGTTATAGTTTTTGATCTTTAGCATATTTCTTGTTCCTTTCTTAGGATTTTCATCACTCTGCTTGCATTGTCCATCTGTTCTTGCCTGCTGTCTACTTTATTCATTAGAGCACTTAACATATTAATCATAGTTGTTTTAAATTTGTGTCTGATAATTCCAACATGCTTGCCCTATATGCTTCTGATACTTGCTATGTCTTTTCAAAATGTGTATTTTTTTGATCTTACTATTTCTTGTAAGTTATTCTGATAGCCAGACATGATATACAAAATAAAAGAAACTGCTATAAGTAGGGATTTAGTAATATGATGGTAAGTTATGGAACAAGGCAAAGAGCTCTATGGTCATGTGATTATGTCTTAGTTTTTAGTAAGCTTATGTAGTATTTTTTACCCCTATTAGATAGGACAGGATTGTTTGTGGTTTTAAGTTTCATCATTGGGTCATAAGTTTTGGATTTATTGAATATTAAATTTGATTAAATGCAGCACCAAATTTCAGTCACTATCTTTAAGCATGGAGCCCTTTATAAATTTTCATGATCTCAATTTCTTCAACCTCTCTAATTTGACTTTCTTTATTGTATGAATTTTTGACAACATACTGATCAAAACGAGAGTTCTGATTTCCTGAACCAAAATGCTTGTCTCTTTTCTCTATGGAGCAATAGGCAATTGTGTTCATGGGTGAGATTCTTGAGACTATCGAGAGTTTGTAAAGGCAAACTGCATGACTAACATTTGATATGAGTGTCTGTAAGTCTTAAACCCACCTAGGCAGCTGGTGATAGTTAAGTGACCTCAGTGCTACCTGGAAGAACATCAATAACATTACCTGCAGTAAGATCTTGTTATGTTTCAAATTTTTGTAATAATTATCTTTCATTTTTAAAGATACCATTGGACTTGCATTCATCTATATAGAAATATTTGTATGTGTTACATGGGCAAACATTAACCAGCTTTTTCACTGACATCAATTATATTTAATTCAACTACATTTTAAATAATTAAGACCTTTAACTAGAACTATAAGGATGCTACTAGAAAAATAAATGCAGGGAAAGACCATTCTAAGGCAGAGATTTTCCTGCTTTACCATTTTTGAGAAAGAGGTGATTTCTACTTCAAAGGTTATTTATCCACCCTAAACATAGGGACAAAAATTACAGCTTGTTTTAATTTGTGATTTTAATATTTTATATGTTAAGAGTGTTAAGAATAAAGTGGGAGAATGGAAGTTATCAAGTTGTGAGTCCTCTTATTTCAAGGGGAATCACTGCAACTAGAGAGAAATTCTTTACTACAGGAAGACTGACTTGAAAACAATTGTGTATATGTGTGAGTGTCAGGGGTGGGGTTTGAGGGGCAGCTAGTAAGCACTTGTTTTTTTCCCCAATGTATTATAATTTGTCAGGCTGTTAATTTACCCAGAGCTATTTTGTATTTCCCAGAGAAAAGATATGTTTCACTTACATTCTAGAAATTTAGGGGTCATAAAGAGAAGGAATGTTTATGAAATTCTCTTCAGACATTTTAATCTTCAATGACAGCAATAAGGAAAATGCAGCCACCAAAATGAATAGCCCTGTTTGAATGAGCAAGCACACCATGATTATGTGTGGCTTCCTTCTGTGCCTTTCCAGTGGATCCTCTCAATAAATCACAAGCGATTCTTTGTCTCTATACATTGGTAGGAAAGGGATGGAAAAAAAAAATGCTCACTGATTCTGTTTGAAAAAAAGTCATTGCAGAGTTTTGTTTTTAATTCAGAGGTAACATGAGTTCATTTAATTTTACTGAGTTTGACTTTTATTTCCCTACTCTTAATAAAAGGTTTTCTGTTGTCATTTGCCTGAGGTTTGAAGGTGAGGTTTGCTGAACCCTTAGGACTACTTCCCCATCAGCATTAGTCAGACGTGTCTCTCATGGATCTGTTATGGCACCCTGGGATTTGCCTGACACCCTGGTCTTTGATAGACTTGTTTCCCTTGGTTCTGTGGCTGAGCAGAGTGTGGTGGCACCTGCCAGGATCTGGCTGGCCTGCATGGGTGTTTTTATCCCATGTCCTGGCTGCCCTGTCTAGGAAGGCAGATTCAGAAGGAACTGAACACGCAGGTACTTTTACTTGTTGTCAAGTTGGTTGACGAACATAAATCATCAGAGGACATTTAGTGCATGAAGGACAAACATAAACAACTCTTTCATCCTTTCATCTAAGAAACATTTACATGAAGGTATTAAATTGAGCCCTGGCTGGTAGCACAGTGGGTAAGGTGCCAGCCTGCAAACTCAAAGGTCGCAGGTTCGATTCCCCAGCCAGGGCACATAACCAGGTTGCAAGCCAGGTCTCCAGTCAGATCTGTGGCTGGAGGCAGGTGAAAAGCAACCATACATTGATGTCTCTCTCCCTCTCTGCCTCTCTGCCTCTCTCTCTTCCCCTCTTTCTAAAAATAATTAAATAAAATCTTTAAAAAAAAAAAAAGTAATTGACAAATCATTTCTTGAGCAGTGGATCTACCCAAGATACATTTCTAGACTAGTTAAAAGATACGAAAAGAATAAGATCTAAAACTTCTGCTCAAGGAACTTTCAGTCTTATAGTGGAGATGAGGATTATGTGATCAACCATATTCTCCCATCCAAGTACTAACCAGGCCGGACCCTGCTTAGCTTCCAAGATCAGACAAGATCAGGCGTGTTCAGGGTGGTAGACTGATTAACCATATTCTAAGATGTGAATTGTCTCAGGGAGCTTGAAGAGAAAAACATCAGGAACATAATGAAAGTCTTGTTTTATTAATTATCTTGAGTTTTCCCTCTCTTTTGGGTGGCTCAGTTGCAGTAACAGGAAAGCTAACACAAATGACTCAAAGAAGAAAAATAATTTTTTAGTTTAAGTAACTGAAAATTTTAGTGATGGATAAGATGGCTTGCAGGCATGGCTTCATGAGGGCTCCATACCTCTGTGGTCCTTTCACATTCTTATGAAGAATAAATAAGACAATAAATGAAAATACTGTATACACGGAATGATTAGTTAATAAATGGTAAAAAACTTATGATTAGTATAAGTGCCCACTTTAATATTCATGATATCTTTCCTCGATTAATATTTTTATTTTTTAAGAATTTTTTGTTGTTGGTTTTTTAAAAAGATTTTGTTCATTATTTTTAGAGAGAGGGGAAGGGAGGGAGGAAGAAAGGAGGAGAAAGGTGTATGGTTGCCTTTTACCTGCCTTCAGCTGGGGACCTGGATGAAGACTTGGCTTACAACCTGGGTATGTGCCCTGACTAGGAGTTGAACCAGAGACCCTTAGGTTCACAGACCTGTGCTTAATCCACTGAGCACCAGTCAGGGGTCAATGAATATTTTTTAAGTTGCTGTTATCATGTAGTGGTACATAAGTTTTGAAATCATAGAAATTTTATATTGAAAACAATAAAAACCTTTATTGAGTCAACTTATATTAGTAATAGCCACATTAGAAAGGCATACATATATTTATTATATGGAGAGTGGATATATATATATATATATATATATATATATATATATATATAATATCTAGTTAATACATTTAATAACATTTAAATATAAGTTGCTTATGAGTCATCTTAATAAAATAAGTAAATACCCTTATAAGTAAGGTTGAAAGTGGAGTTTATATCATTTTTTAGTTTTTTAAATAGTTTATGTTATAGTGAAATAAACACCATGGATTTTCTACTTATAAGTGGGAATACTTTTGATTCTTATTGATACTCTATAAACTTACTATAAAGAATAATTTGGACTAGTCATGTATGAATGACTCCATGGACAACTGTTTGGGGATTGACTAGGGATGGGCTGGGTAGAGGAGAGCAAAGGGGAAAAATTGGGACAACTGTAATAGAACAACAATAAATTTTCTAAAAGAATATTTAAAGCAATGATAATGAAGGGAAACTGGATCCAGAAATGCTATCTACAAATAAACCTAGAAAAAAATAAGCAATATCATCACCTAAAGCCAATCCATTTATAAATTTTTTATGATGACAAACCTAAAAAAGTTCAGGATCAAATGTATGATCTACCCCAGCTGTGTGTCTCTGGACCAGGCATTTTCTAATGTCTATTCCCTGGTTAGAGTCTGTATAACTCAGGTTGTGGCATGCCACTAACTTGAACAATCATTGATTCTGTGACCTGCCATTCCCGGTATGATATTCCCAGGATTCCATGCCAGTGAGTAGTTTTGTAAATAGCCAGCAATAGCCTCCAAATTTCAGCTTAAATATTTTTCCACCTTGGTCTTTTTTTGTTCACTTTAACCACTACTACTTTCTATTGGATTTCATCTTCCCTAGCTTCAAAAGTAAATGAAGCCCTGGCTGGTAGCACAGTGGTTAAGGTGCCGGCCTGCGAAACCCAAAGGTCGCAGGTTCGATTCCCCAGCCAGGGCACATAACCAGGTTGCAAACCAGGTCTCCAGTCAGGTCTGTGGCTGGAGGCAGGTGAAACTCAACCGTACATTGATGTCTGTCTCCCTCTCTGCCTCTCTCCCATCCCCTCTTTCTAAAAGTAATGAAATAAAATCTTAAAAAAAAAAGTAAATGATCTTCAATTTTAGTTCAGCCTCTTCATCTGTCCTATTTGAACTAGACCATCTAACTTTTGACTATATGCCTTGTTTCTTCTCAGTCTATGACTGCAGCCTCAGCTGGAGGTGCTGGTTCTAGTATTGATCTAATAGAATGTTCAGGACAATTTCCGGAATCCAGGGTGATAGGCTCATAGAACTGCAGCATCATTATGGCTTTCTTTGTTCATTTGATAAATATGAAAATTATTGTAAATAGTAATAATTTTTACTTCTAGACTGTTCTATAATTTACAAAACATTTTCATAAGCTTTTTCCTAAAACTATGATTATATGAAAAAACAGGTATTATTTTTCTTTTCTTACAAACTATAACAACAAAATTTGAGACATAGGTACCCTGCTCAAGACCACATAAGTTGGTCAATAACAAACTTAGAAACCCAACCTGGTTTTAAACATAGATGGTGTTTTAAATTTATAATTCCCAAGTAGTTATACATGTATGCAATGCACTGTCTGATAATGTTACTTCTGCCAAGACTTATTTGCTCTGTGTGTGTGTGTTCATGTGGTGTGTAATGTGTTGAATTGAAAAAGGAAAAGTACCAATGACACACATCTAAGTGATATGTTAGAGATAAGAGAGTTATATAGGTTTTGTTATACATGGGTAAAGACCTAATGTAAATCATTTTATAGTTTAATATGTAAAAAGAAAACCAAATTAAAGAGGAAAGAAAGAGCAATGCTTGTTTGCAACTTATATTTAATATACAACCAAAAGAGTGGGAGTAAATTGGCCCAGTACTAATTACAATTATTATCTAGCTGAGCATAAGACTAAAGGAGGATGACAGGCAAGAGCTCCAGGTCTAGGGGACAGGCTTTCTATCTTTTTCATTTGTATCACTCCTTACAATTTACAAACACTTTTATGAATATTTTATTTTACATATTTCTGACTGCAATCTGTATAGCAGGTTTTGTGGTTTCTATTTTATAGAAGTAGCAACTGAACACTAGATAAATTTAGCAATTTGACCAAGGACACAGTTCATGGAAAAACTGATGCAAAAGATAAGGTCATATGATTCATAAAATCATGTAAACCCTAAGTCATATTCTCAGTCCTTGACCTATGAGATGTTCCAAGTTTAGATTTATTCTTCTGTCTCCTAGAAATGAGGTTTCAGTGTTCATTCCCCATGTGAAAGATTTAGAGGAATCAAGGGGATGCTTCTTTCTGCAGTTGGATATATCTTGAAATTTTACCCTGAAAATGATCAACTATCTGCTACATTTTAAAAGAAGTATCTAATGACAAGTTAGTAGTACAAATGAAACTTTTCAGTTGTACCCAGAAACATGAAATGAAATGTATGGGAATTAGGGAATTAGGATTTAGGAGTGTATAAGATAGACAATTCAATTTAGAAAAATATTAGAAATGTTTGTTTGTTTTTTTTTAATTTCCAGAAAACTATAATTTGCCTCATATGGCCAGCACATTTTACAAGTTCCAACTCCCTCAGCCACAATGAGTTTTAAATTAGATTTAGATTATAGCAAATTTTGATGTATCCATCTTTTCTTCTGTTACACTGTCTGCTTTTTCAAATATTATAAACCAATGTTCTTTTGTAAGCATAAAATATACACTTTTCTTTAATATGATCTAAAGTTGCTTTATATCAGCCAACACCAAAAATTCCCACGCAGACTAATACCTCCATGTGGGGATGAGATTCAGAGACCTGTCCCCACTGATTCTTGGGCTAAGATTCCTGACCCTTCACAGGAGTAGTTGTAATATTAATGGAAAAGAGGAAACTTAGGGAAATATTTAACAGTATGTAAGAGGGGTGATTTTTAGTGGGGTGATGGTAAGGTAATCTCTTATAAACCTTGGGAAAATATATTCCTTTGAATTGGGTTTAAAAGTTTTGACTGCACGTTCCCATGATTCCAGAATAGCTCAAGGCATCAGTGGTGTTTCCTGATAGTTTGTAAGACTAGAGGGAGGTGCCACTGGTTGTACAAAAATCATTTGTGTCACAGGAAACAGACATTTAGGAAGATGAGGGGAAAAGGGTGTTTAAAAATAAAGAAAGAGAAAGAACATCACGGCTCATATTTCAAAATTGGTGTAAGGCTGTTGCAATGTAACGAAGCAGCATGGAGTAATGAGGAAGAAGGAAGCAACAGCAGTTCAGGGCATGAGGGCATGAGGGAGACGGGGTTATAAAGCAAGCAACTAGAGTAGAAATTAATGGATGCCTCCCTTTAGTTTCAGGGCTCATTGCTTTTGCATCAATGAATGAGGAATGGGTGCAAGAATCAGTCTTGGTCAAGCAAGCTGCCTCTTTCCTCGGGCACTAAGCACACTGGACAGAGTGGCCCAGGAACCTGATTTCATGCCCCTTCCTCAAACAACAGCAATGCCTAAAGGTGCCACTTCCTGTTACGTCCATTCTTGTAGTAAATCCCACTCTGCCTATTAACATGTCACCCTGGTTCAGTGCAGTGATACCGCATAAAACTAAGTGATTATATAAAAGCTATGTGCTGCTGTGCTGGTAATTAGAAAGTTCTAACTTGACATGCCCCAGTGGAACAAAGTAGGCTTGTTGGCACTTATTAGTGTAACATTTGCTTTAGAAGAAAGGCACATGTAAGGTGAATTTGGGTACTTACATCTTTTGATCAGTAACAGTCTTATGTGATGTGTTAACAGTGGACAGGCAGTTACTAACTATAACTTGGATAATTACCAGGATGATTGTAAAAACTAAACAATGTAAGACAGTGTAACACCTGATTTTTTTCAATGAGTTATCTATACATTAAGCATGACACTCATTCTATTAGAGAGCTTCTAGAAAGTTTAAGATAGTTCCTTTCTTTAAAGGGCTTATATTTATTATATTTGTTAATGGAGCGTATGGTATACCTCCATGTAGCAGATGCCTATATTATAAAGTAGACTATAGTAAATATCAAAAAATATAGGCAAAAATGTCATAGAAGTTCTCATAAAAGCAGTAATCAGGGAAGCTTCATGCAGGCAGCATTATTTAAGGTGAACATTGAGAAGCAGTGATTGAAGAAGAAATTGACCATTTCTAGGCTGCTAATAATAAAAAAGAAAAAAAACTTAAGCATAGGAAAATGCAGAATGGTCTTGGAGAACACAAAATAGTTTTTACTTGTTTCTGGAATTGGGAATATCACCTTATTGTGTGTATGTACAGGGTGTAGCAAAAGTAGGTTTACAGTAAAAACTGTAAAAGTAAGCAAAACAGTTTATTCTTGTATCATTTATTAATTATTGTATTCTTACCCATGCGAACAACTCTAAGCCTATTTGCCACACCCTGTACATACAAACACTTCTGAATTCTACCTACAGCTTACTAATGTTGTATATCAAGAGATAAAACAAAATAGTCTTTTTTCCCCCTAAGCTACTTAGCTTTGGAATCCAGTTGAGCATAGTTTATGTATAAGAGAATATCAAAAGATAAGATTGGCATTTAGGTAGGTGGGAGATATATTATGGAGTTTGATTTTTTTTTTTCCCCCCAGGATTCTTTGGGTATAGTCCTAGTAGTGGAATTGCTAGATCAAAAGGCAGTTCCATTTTTTTAAAATTTAATTTTATTGTTGTTGTATTACATCCATCCCCTTTTTGCTGCCCTCTGTCCCCTTCCCCTCCCACCCACTCCCCCAGGAGTTTGATTTAAAAAAATAAACTCATTAAGTAATCAGTGAAAGTTTGTGATCTGGATTATAATAAACTAGCATGTTGTAATGTACTTGCACATTGGGTGATGCAAAATGACTAAGATAGAATTCCTGCACTCTGAGGATTCATAGCCTCAAAAGGGAAATAAATAAGTAATGATAATTAAAGGCAGAGTGTGATATATGGGAGCATCAGAAATTCCTACCACATTTCAGTTACCAATCAATCATTTCTTGCTTTCACTCATTTGAGTTGTCTAGCCCCTTGGTAACTGAATGAAAACCTAATTGAACATAAGGAAAGTACTTTGAAAACTGATGAGCACTATAAAAATTTACCCAGAATGGATTTAAAAAGAGGAGAGACTGTAGGACTAGAACCAATTAAGAGGTTAGTTTTTGCATGAATCTAGATGAGATTCTTCAATTTTGTTTCAAGTAGCAACTATCAATAAAAAATTTCAACAAAGGACCAGGGAAAGGTTATTTCTGCAATATAAATGGGATGGTATTGAAGTGGTGTTATTGACGGGTTAATTGAATTTTTTGATAAAGAGCTGAAGTATACAATCTGAGCTTCATAGATCTAGAGTACATACTTGCTGACCTTGCACAGGCAAAAGGAAAAATAGCAACTTTTCCAGTGTGGTATCTGAGCATCTGAATTCAGCAGATTGACTACAGAGTAGCAACCTAGAGAAATGAGGTTTCAGCTTTAATCTCTAACATGTCTTTTATCTTTGATTGAGTCCATGCTTAAAGACTGGGTCCGAAGCATAGGCACCTGTCTTTAACATGGATGGCAATAATAATAAAGGAACATGAATGGAGTAGCACATATCCATCTACATTCTGGGAAAAATAATTCCAAGCCTGTGGACCAGTTATGTTAATTTCCAGAGGGAAACTTAATGACCAGTGACATCAGTGTATAAGTTACATCTTCATTTCATATTGTAACACAAGACCAAGGTTATGAGTATATAATTTTATTGCATTCATCAGTGTTAAAAAATATCTATATATCATCTCTCAGTTAGTTAACATGGACCAAGGAGCTGGACTGATTCAAATGAATAAAGTTGATTAAATATTTGTTTCTACCTAATTATATGAGGAAATTTTCTCTGATATAGCCATATATCACACTTTGTCTTTTATTATGATTATTTATGTGTTTATTAATCTCAGAAGGCTGAGTTCTCAAACTGCAGAGATTCTATTCTATTTATATTTATACCCCCTGAAATATTTAGCATAGTATTTTTCACTGTTTATTTTTAATATTTGTTGATATGAACAGAATTAAATATACAAATTATTTTGTCATATGTGAAAATTGGCAATGATGTCCAGAGACTGGTTCTCCATATAGAAGTTAGTATTGCTAATATGTTCTAAGAACTTTAAATATTGTTATATTATTTAATACTAACAATGATTCTATGAGAGTGACATTATCATTATTCTCATTGTTCCAATACTGAAACTGAGAAAGATTGCATAGCTTTCCCAAGGTTACAGCAGTGAAAAACAACATAGCCAAGATGCACACTTAATGTGATGTCAGGAGCTGATCTCTTAACCACTTTGCTGTTTGTGTTGATTCTATCATCATGACTTTTCTAATTGTAGTAAGCCCCTGTATTTGTGAGCTGCTTTTTACACCACCGAGGCCCTATGTGTTATATAAATGCCATCACAAAACAGCTGTGGAAAGTCAGCTGGGCAAGTATCATCTTTACATCACAGGTGATGAAACTAAAGCTCAGAGAGGCTGTGATTTCCCCAGAGTCACAGAGCTCATAACTGGAAGAGCCTGAACTAGAATTATGCTGTGATGATCCTAGTACAACTAGGTTTCCTTATTTGTATTCTGGGGGTAATAATACCTACTATATCGTTGTGTTGTGTGAGCAGTCAAAGTAAAGTACCTTTCCACAAAATATGTGCCTAATAAAAGTTTTCTTAGGCATCATTATACCATACTACCTTTATTTTACATGATGATGACTATCAATAGCATATTTCAAAACAAAATCAAATTTCATCCTCAAGATTGGGTTTATAATTTTGTAATACTTCCAGTTGGGTAAAGTTTTATTTTTCGTGATCATATCAACTATTCTTTTTATTCCTACAATCAAGCTTGATTATTAATAATTCCACCTGATCTTTGATCATTGCTTATATTGGAAAAATAAATATAAATTATTAAAACTACACCTCTAATACCCTATTCATGTCCTGCCACTATTATGTTCTGAAATCTACATTTGCAGTAACTGGTATAATTTGTAGTAACTTTTCATAATTTATTTTGTTGTAATAAAGATTGTGGTATTAGTAAAATAACAGACAGATAGATAAATGGAGCAGAATAGAGAGCCCAGAAATAGACCCACGTAAATATAGTAAACTGAACTTTGACAAAAGAGCAAAGCAACCTAATAAACAAAAATACTCTTTCTAGGACATTGTGCTATAACAACTGGACATTTACATTTAAAAAAAAGAATCAACATACTTAATACCCTTCACAAACATTAACTCAAAACGGATCACAGAACTAAATATAAAATGCAAAGCTGTAAAACTCCTGGAATATAACATACGAGAAAATCTAGATGAACCTGGGTATAGAAATGACTTTTTATATATAAAAACAAAGGTATGATCTATGAACGAAATAACTGATTAGCTTGATTTTATTAAAATTAAAATCTCTGTGAAAGACAATAAGAGAATAAGAAGATAAGCCACATATTAGGAAACAGTTTTGACAAAAGACACATCTGCTAATGGACTGTTATCCTAAATATACAAAGAACTCAAAATTCAAGAATAAGGGAAATAATGACCTGAATAAAAATGTGCCAAAGACCTTAAGAGACACTTCACCAAAGGAGATATACAGATGGTAAATAAGCATTTAAAACCATGCTTTATATCATATGTTATCAGAAAAATGCAAATTAAAACAATAAGGAGATACAACTACACACTTAATAGAATGGCCAAAAATCTGAAACACTGACAACATCAACTGCTGCTGAGGATGGGGAGCAATAGGAACTCTCATTCATTGCTGGTAGGAACACAAAATGGCACAGAGTCTTTGCAAGACAGTCTGGTGGGCTCTTATCATACAGCCAGCAGTCATGCTCCTTGGTATTTACCCAAAGGAACTGAAAACTGATGTCCACACAAAATCCTAAATTTGGGTGTTCGTAGTAGCGTTTATTCAGAATTGCTGAAACTTAGGTGCAACCAATGTGTCCTTCCATAGATGAGTGCATTTTATGAAGTGAAAGAACCCATCTGAAGAGACTACATATCATTCCACCTCTATGACATTCTAGAAAAAGCAAAATGATGGAGACAGTAAAAACATCAGTGGTTGCCAGGGATTTTTCATCTGGTCCTTCTTATGAAAGAAGCTTTCAGAAATAAATAAAATATAATATGTTATCTCTACTTTCACATGTTAGATTTTTTTAGTCATCATGATACCAGTAACAGGTTGAACAAATATTTTAATTCTCACATGCTGTAATTTGGTACCACAAAACTACACAAACACGTGTGCAGACATAACCATTGAACTATATATAGTAAGTTCCCATTGAGATTAAAAATATTTTTAAAAAATCCTCTGTGATTTGGGTGAAAGCATAAGAGGATATACAGCAACTCAAAGAGATTTCTCATGAGTTCCAAATGGTGAATATTTTTTTTCTTAAATTATATTGTAGTATTACTAAAGTTTTCACAGTCATACAAACCTAATAAGCTTCATATAAAACCTTAATATAAAACAAAACATACTTGGAAATTAGATGCAAATAATATCAATATCGAACTAATAAAAACTGAAATGTTACTGAAAAATTAAATTACCACTCATTGAAATAATTTTTATGGTTGTTGAAGTCACTGGCATGTTGATTTTGTTAAACTTAATGTGACTAGGTCCTCCTATTTTGTGCTGTGACATCAGATGGTGTAAATGCTTCTTGTTTCCCTCTTCCCTTCCCTCCCCTTCCCTCCCCTTCCCTCCCTTCCCCTTCCCTTCCTTTTTCCCTTCCCTTCCCTTTTTCCTTC
Source organism: Noctilio leporinus (assembly GCA_004026585.1). NCBI lineage: Eukaryota > Metazoa > Chordata > Mammalia > Chiroptera > Noctilionidae > Noctilio > Noctilio leporinus. The sequence continues at coordinate 94,954 of PVIW01000986.1, forward strand.
CCTTCCCTTTTCTCTTCCCTTCCCTTTCTTTTCTCTTTTTTTCATTATTGTTGCTAAGCCCATTCTTTTCTTATGGACTTCACCCCTAGTAGTGCTCCTTGATGCCATTTGAATTGTGACTACAGCAGTAATGAGGCACAAAGATTACCGGGCAGCAGAATCCATATGATTTAAATGTGCTTATGTTTTTTAGGCTACCATAGAAATAAGAGCCCTAAGTTAGATACCCTCTAACTTTGAAAATATAATATTTTTTCCTAAACAAATGATACAATGATTAATAGAAAATTATTACCTTTTTTTTTACATTTCTATTCATCATTTCTTTTTATTTTATTTTAATCTAAATTCTTTTAAGTCCACTTAAAAAGCTTATAAGGTAATGCAAATGGTAGCTTTGCTTTCTTTTCATGATCTCTAAGAAAAGTGTTTAGAAGTTATATATTGGATATTGCAAATTCATCATAAACTTATTCCACCATCAGTGTGTCTACAATATATAAAATATAGTCATAAATAATGATGTGACAGGATAGTTATTAAATAGTTTGATGTCTAGTTTATTTATAGTTTAAATTGAAATAAAAATTATATTACCTATTTTTTCTACCATTTTATATGTTTGTACTTTAGTATCATAATAACATGAATTCTGATTCAATTTGATTATTTCTAGCTTTCACTATTCTTCTAAATAGTATACATAATACAAACTTAAGTTTGTATTATGAACATAAAACACTTGAATTATTGATTTATTATTTAAGTGTATTAGTTCTGATTTTGCCTTTGCTCATCATGGTAACCTTTTAGTGGAAGCCTATTAATTATTTTTTTTGTATTATCTTATTTGAACATTCAAGTTATAAAATAAAATATAGATATTCCAGATTATTTGTGTTAAACATACTATGTACCCTCTATGGGTTTATGCATAACACTGGCAATTATTTTCTACTTTTACTATTTTGATAAACTGTAATGCTTTTTATTTCACATTAAGCAGTTTTACAACTACACAGCTGTACTCTATGGCATAATACATTTATACTTATTTCTGTGGTGAGCTAATTTAGTTGGGTAAGTTGACAAATGCAAATAAAATAAATATTGTAAGTTTAATAAGTGTATAGGTTTTGCCTCAAATTTGACCAGGCTTAGGTTTATAGACACATGACATGAATCAAAATGATTTGTCATCTCTAGAAAATAAATGAGATCCTCGCTGTATGCTCATTTTTACAGATAAGGAGCAGATTCTATAAATGGATATTTTTGTTGACAATTACAACTATTCAAGCTTCCAAATTTGTACGGTTTAGAGGAATGTGGACAATATTTTCCCTTTAATGGTGTCTCTTATGCTGATAATCCATAAACACATCATTATTAAAATGACAATCTTGATTTGTTTCTAAAAAATGCAAGTTCCTGATAGGGACCAAAATACTATTATTTTACCACTATTAATAGTACTATATTATTGGCTATTATATTTAGAGATAGTCTGTTTTCTTTTTTCCCTCTGCCATTATTTTCTACTCTAAATTCTGTTTTGAGGCTCTCAGCATCTCTTTTTAAGCAAGATGTTTTCACAGTCAACAGAAAACACCAAACAACCAAATAAGAACAAAATATCCTTGTGGTAACCTGATTTATCGTACAGCACTCAGGTTAACTAGGGAGATACCTCTGGTAACTTCACATTTTGAAAAATGAACATTAGGATAAATTTGAGATTGATTTTTATGCTTTATTAATGATATATTTTCCCATTTTTATCTACAGTTTTGCCAAGATGTCTCTCAATGCTCCTTCCTGTGTTTCTATATGGTGGCTCTCGGTCTTTATAGGACAGTCCCAGTACATATCTATCTATATCTATCTATAGATAGATATAGATATATATATGTGTGTGTGTGTTGTGTTTGCATTGGTATCTTTGCATTTTTATAGAGAGTTTTAACCAGAGAAAACTTAGAGTTGGACTTAAAGCTTTATAATCAGAGCTGAGAGTGTGTGAGCTCCTCTAGGCTACTTGAGTTCTATTACCTTGACCTCTGTAAGAGTTCCTGGAGAAAATGATGAGATTCTGCACTACCTTTCACTCACAAGGAATGGAAAGCACCAAATGGGAATACATAACTGGGAGACATAAGGCATACATTCCCTGGGCATCTAAGTGCACACTTTTCTTGTTATCACAATATAGCACTCTGTAGGTTGTGCTGCCAAACTCTACATTTCTGGGTCTCTCTTCAGTCTTTTTTCCTTTGATCAATAAGCAAAGAAGATGAGGAAGGCTTTCTTCAATTTCCATAGCTACATCCAACCCTCTCTTTAGTTCTGACATTGTCTTTGAAACTAAAACAATGAATTCAAGCATAACAATGCTGTTGAATGCCAAATCTTCCTGTAAATTTCCTTTCTTGCTGTGCTTAAAGCATTCATATTTTGTGTCTATTGCTGTCCTTCATTAAGGAATCTCAATGCATTTTCCCTCTATGTTTTCTTGATGTGGTGACTCTTCTTATGTTTTATCTTCTTTTGTTAAACTTTTTTTTTATTTCTGAGATTGAATTCTCAACCTCATAAGGAGAGGTAGCCTCACTTATTTTCTTTGATTCTCTTTTGACAATGGTCACAGCATGCATTTTACTTGGTTATACTTGGCAACTGTGTTCAGAATAGCAGATGAGTTGTTATCTAATTTCATGATACTGTGCAGCTGTCTAGTTTTGTCTTTAGTAAGAGACCTCAAAAACTATGCTGTTGTAAGTAAATTTGGGCCTATTAATGTGAGTCAGGTTACCCTTTGCAGTAAAATTAATATTTTACTTAAATATAGATTACATTCTCTTAGCACATATTATTGTGCCTTTAATTATATATAACTTGTATTAAAGAGCCAAAAACATGTGACCCAAATCCTTGCGTAAGAGGGATCTTGCATACTAGTTAGGTAAAAAAAGATTAGGACTTTGAAAAAAAACTAATGATACCAATGCAACTTTATTTTTTATTTATTTATTTAAATTTTTTATTGTTGTTGTATTACATCCATCCCCTTTTTGTTCCCCTCTTTCCCCCTCCTCACCCACCCATTCCCCCCAAAGCCAATCCCACCTGTTGTCCATGTTCATGGTTCCTTTATACTAGGTTCTTGTCTAAGCTGCTCCCCTTTCTTTACTTTAAAAGAGTTATGATATAAGAGAGACCTCATATATTCCAAATACAGTGTGTAAGAGTAGCTTTGCCCTTATAATATTGTGATAAGTGAGATTATAGTTAAGCTATCCTAAGCTTATAAAACTGTAATGATTATAAATTCCAGTTGGCCTGTGGGAGGGGAAGGGGAGATAAGTACAAATTCAGAGTCAGAAAAAGCTTGGTTACTGGAACTGGCCCCAGGGACTAGGATGGCTGTAGAGCTTGAAGAGCACCAGAGAGACAAAGGTGAAGATGGGGAGGCCAGAGTAAGGGCCAAATTTTTACAAAGAAGATTAAATGTTGTATCCTAAATGTGTCTCAGAACCCTGGGAATAGGTCCAAATCAAATCCATCTCATGTTTAAGGCCAGCTTGCATAGTCTCTCTTAGTGAGAAAGAGATTATGCCTTTGCATTAGAAACTTAAGTTTGTAACATGACTCAGCCACTTTTGAGCTATCTGACCATGACCAATTATGAAACTAGAGTGATGGCTATGCAATCAGGCCAGAAGGATTAGGGTTCCTAATAGAGGTCTACGCACCCAGAAGATACTAAATGGCGGCTACAATCCTAAGTGAAGGAACTAACTCATGTGTAATCTAGAACTTGTCATTTCAAGTCAATCTTTAATTAAACTTTTTAATGTTTTAATATCTTGCATTTTAGTAGTTTTGGCTTTCTTTTCCATTGCTATCACTTATCTAATGAGCTACAATGAAAAATGGGATAATTCCTTAGTTGAAACTAAGGAGATAAATAATTTTCTGTCGGAATCAGAGAGTAACATGATTTAAGAAGACAAATATGGGGATGGGGTAAGATATCTGGCTGAAAATTGGGAAATGAAAGGAATAGAAGATAAAGATGGTACAGAGAGTGGTAAAGTCGGGTGCAGTGTGATTTCCAATCCATATCCACCTGAGATATTTCTTAGCTTTATTTTCCTCTTTGATACTTTGTTGTGTGGGCTTGTTAAACTGGGGCTAGCTGGACTTGCTTTTGAGGGTTTTGGAAGAAGCTATTCTTGTCCAATGCATTGGATGGTAGGCGCACTCAAGAGAACTGTGGAGTTAAGTCAGGTATTGTGAAGGCAGAGTAGGACAGATTTGGGGGAGAGTCATGTGAGGGCATGATAGGGGAACATATCCCAGAAAGGTTGTCTAAAGCAGCAGTTCTTAACCCTGGGTTCTATTACAATTACTTTTGGTTCTTTAAAAAAGTACTGGGGTTTGAGCCCTACAGTCAGAGGATTTTATATAATAGGTCTGGATGGGATCCGGGCATTAGTATTTCTCAAAAAATTTCCAGGTGGTTCTAAAAAGCAGCCAAGAATATGAGCCATGGGCCTAAACTAAGGTCTAGAGCAGGTGATTTTCAGCTGCCTTTCTGCCCTAGGTACATAGATGCCCTTGTACTTCCTTGATTCAGTTGAATTTTAAACTGCTATTGTAAAGTTGATAGAGAGTGGGGTATCATTATGGTCTCTTTTGTATATAGTATACATTTCTTCAATATCTATGACAAATGGGAAATTGGTAGAAGATGCACTAATAATAAAGCAAAAAATATTTAGTGCTCAGCCCTCAGAGATTTGAGTTAGAAAGAGAACCAGAGTTTGGGATATGGGTGATGTTCAGTTGGGCATCCTAGGAAAAGAGTGTGAAAGGCATCCTTGCTCAGCTAGAGAAGTGGGGTTATATCAGAGTCAGAATCCTAAACTATAGAAATCAGGATGTTGAATAGGAACCAAGAAGGGCCATCATGACTGAGGGAAGAAACAATTGGATGTTAGTTCCTAGCTGTTAGAGCTAAAATCACAGGAGGATCCTGATAAGCCTGTAAGCTAATTAATTGAAAATGTTTCAAGAAAGATATTGAACAGGCACTTTCAAACTATTATAGATACCAGTGGGTATCTATGATCCAAACAGAACTAGAAGAGGCAGATTGAATTCAGAGTTAAAGAGCAGTAACTAACTCAAATTGCATAGACTCAACAAACAAATGGAATTTGGCATTTGTATTTTTCTGCTTTCTGAAAGTCATTCTTATTTTTTAAAATTAATTTATTGTTGTATTATAGTTGTCCCGTTTTTCCTCCTTTGATCTCCCCTGCATTGCTGCCTTGCCTACCTCCCTCCCCTGCTCCCACCCTGTTGTCTGTGTCCGTGGTCCCTAGACTAGACCCTTCCTCTTCTTTCCCCCCTAATATAACTCCCCTCTCCAATCTGGTCATTGTCAGTTTGTTCCTTGCTTCCATGTCTCTGGTTCTGTTTTGCTCCTTTGTTTAGTTGCCTAAGTCTCATTTATAGTATAGGTGAGATCGTATGGTATTTGTCTTCCACCACCTGATTTATTTCACTTAGCATAATTCCCTCCATTTCCATCCATGCTGTTGCAAAGGATATGAGTCCCCTTTTTTTTTTTTTTTTGCTGCATAGTATTCCACTGTGTAAATGTACTGTAGTTTTTTGATCCACTCATTTACTGATGGACACTTAAGATTTTTTTTAGCACTTAGCTATTGTAAATAATTCTGCTATGAACATTGGGGTGCAGAGGTTCTTTCAAGGCCACTGTAATAAAAACTGATACATATGAGCAGACACATAGATCAGTGGAACAGAATAGAGAGCCCAGGAATAAACCCTAGTCTCTATGGTCAATTAATATTTGACAAAGGGGGTAAGAGTAAATAATGGAGTAAAATTTGCCTCCTCAATAAATACTATTGGGAGATCTGGACAGGTGCATGAAAAAAAAATGAAACTAGACCACCAACTTATACAATACACCAAAATAAGTCATGACACCATTAAAGTCCTAGAGGAAAACATAGGCAGTAAAATTCCAGATATCCCATTACTAATATCTCCTAGGGCAAGGAAAATAAAGAATAAACAAATGGGACTACATCAAATTAATATTAATATGCTCAGCTAAAGAAAGCATGAGCAAAATGAAAAGGGAACCAACTGTATGGGAAAGCAAATTTGCCAATGATACCTCAGACAAGGATTTGATCTCTAAAATATATAAAGAATTCATATAAATCAACACCAAGAAGACAGACAACCCAATTAAAAAATGGGCAAAAGACCTAAACAGAAACTTCTCCAAGAAGGACATACAGAGGGCCCATAGAAAGGATGCTCGACATCACTAGCCACCAGAAAAAATGCAAATTAAAACCACAGTAAGATACTACCTCATACCTATCAGAATGGCCATCATTAACAAATCAACAAATAAGAACTGCTGGCTAGGATGTGGAGAAAAGGGAACACTGGTGCACCATTTGTGGGAATGTAGACTGGTGCAGCCACTATAGAAAACAGTATGGAAATTCCTCAAAAAACTAAAAATGAAACTGCCTTTTGATTCAGTAATCCCCTAATGGGATTATACTCAAAGAATCCTGAAATACAATTCAATATGCAGATGTTATTTTTTAAAAAGATTACATTCATTTATTTTTAGAAAGAGGGGAAGGGAGGGAGAAAGTGAGGGAGAGAGGCATCAGTGTGAGAAACATGGGTTGCCTCTCATGCATGCCTTGACTGGGAATCAAATTGGGTACCTTTCATTTTCCTGGACAACACCCAACCATTGAGCCACATTGGCCAGGTTCAATATGCAGATTCTATAGGTAGATTCCATCATCATATCAGATAGTCTCAGGAGTTCCTGAATGGCAGAAATTAGACTGAATTAGCGCAAAAGAGAACAACATGGCATTTGTGGGAGAACTGTTCCAAGGGAAGAGCCACTTGTAGGAGAACAGCTTCCTCAGAGTGAATATGGGGTGCAGAATTAGATGCCAGAAGAGCCTTTCTGATGAAGAATATTTGTAACACTTTAGTGTACTGGTTCTGCCTTTTCCTCTGACTGTGCTGTACCCCAGGTATCAAGAATATTTGCACTGAGACTAAATGAATGAATATTTGTACTAGATACAGTTGAGTTAGAGCAATGCAATGAACAGTTTGATCTACAAAAATGAAAACAAATCCCTCAGACTGAAGAGAAAGTACAAGCAACTCCAATGGAGAAAATCATGTTTCTTTCCTCAAATTATTATAGACAGCCTATAAAGAACAGCACTGTAGCAGCAAAGTAAGGCCCCTTGGGCATCTTAAAAGCAAAGATAAACAAGCACTCAATCACCAAGCTTTGACTGAAATGCAAACCATGACGTGCTGGTACTAAAATCAATGATAATTTAAAAAAAAAGAAAAAAAAAAAGAGAATGAATTTCTGAGAAACAGGATTTTAGTGTAGCAAGAAGGAGAATATTTTCAACTAAGTATTGTAAATAATTTCAGATCAATTTTGGAGGAATTTACAACCATAAAAAGTCTTGGAAATTAAAAGCCATAGCTGAAATTTGAAAACTTTCAGAAATTGTAATCTATAAAGGTAAAGATGAACTGGAAGATAAAAGATTTTCACAGAATGTATCACAAAAGTACATAAAGTTTAAAAACAGAGTAAAATTGAGACAAATAGAAAACTAAGACACTCAAACATCTATTTAAGGTATAGAGAGAACAGATAAAGAATAAATAGATGAAGGAATGATGAAAAATTATTTCAAAGTAGTGAGAAAATATACACATTTTTGTAAAAGAGCTTGATGAACATACCATAAAATAAATGAAAGAAAAGAGTTCCTGACAAAATGTGGTAAAATGTCAAAATATTAAGGATAAAAATAAAATTCAATGATGTCTAGGGAGGTAAAACAGGTTTTCCAGAAAGAAAGATCACTTGCTCTTATGTTACAAAGAAGAGTTCTTAAAATAAGAAAGAAAACTCTAAGCAAGTTTCATGAAAACAGATACAAAATTCTAAAAAGGAAAACATAACAAATATTAGCAAAAAGAATCTACTAACATAGTAAATACTGTTATGGCTAATAATATATCATGACATACACATCTTATAAATGTAAAAATACTTTAATTTTTATTAATTATTCCTACTATGAAAAAAAGGCACAAAAGAAAGTATCAATTCTTAATGTGAATATCTAGAAAAATAGGACTGTACCTACTATGTCCTTAGTTTGGTAAAAAGTGACCGTAAAGAAAACTATACCTATAAAAGAACTACCTCCAAAAAGTGACAATGAGAAACTGGAAACATTTCTATTAAATTCAAGAGCAAGAAAAAGATGTCATTTATCATAACTGTTATTTACCATGCATTAAGTTTAGTTATTAGTATATGACAACCAAATGAACTAAAAATGTTACTGAAGTACCTTTCTGTACTTTCTGCTCTTTTTTTCCCCTGTAAACCTAAAACTGCTTTAAAAATTAGTGTATTTCAAAGTGTTTCTTCTAATTTAAACTTTCACTATTGATCATTGTATTCCTGCTATTTCAAACCATTTAACAACATTTGGTATTGTCAGTCTGTATAATGCCGGCCAATTTGGCATGTGCAATGTTATCCCATTATGGTTTTAATTTGTGTGTTCCCTGACCTCTCATGAGGTACAGCACCTTTCAAACATGTCTTCACAATTTGAATACCCTTTTTATGATATGCCTATGCAACTATCTTGCCTATTTTTAAAATTTGTATTTTTATTCTTTTATTAATTTTGATAAGTTCTTTATTCTGAATATAAAGTATTGATTATAAAGGGTAGGGCAAAAGTAGGTTTACTGTTGTTCATATAAAATAATTATAAATAATAATATAAGCATAAACTCTGCTGTACATATTCACAACTGTAATCCTACTTTGCCTCACCTTGTACGTGTTGCAATATCTGGTCCTATCCTGATAATTGCCTTGGCCCTCTCTTAATGGTAATGTCTGGTCAACAGTCTTTAATTTTAATTTTAATATAGGCCAATGTATTAATCTTTCCCTTTTTAATGAATACATTTTGTATCTTGTTTAAGAAAAGTTTTCTATTACAAAGTCATAAAAGTATTATCCAACTTTATCATTTAGGAAACTTACTATATTACTTGTCACATTTACATTTATAATCCATCAAGAATTAATTTTTTTGTATGGTATATAAATTGAGTAAATGATGTTTACTGAAAGATCAACCCTAACAGACTGCATTTGGGAACCATCTTTGCCATAAATGAAGGGTTCACATCTGCACTGAAGAGGTTGCAAACTGGGAACTATCTATGCCTTCTGTTCCATTTAATTAGTCTATTTATCTTTTTCTACTTTGACACCAAAGATCTGAATTGCTAAAGAATTTTAGTTGTTTTGATAGCTAATAGGGTAAATTAATTTTGTTTTTCCCTAAGAATGTCTTGGTTATTGTTTTGCACTTTGCATTTTTACATACATTTAAAAATCAGATTAATTTCCCATAAAAAATATCTTGATATTTTGAGTGGAGTTATGTTAAATCTATAGCTCTATTTGGGAAAATTTGAAATGTGTATGACATGGAGTTCTCTAATAAATGAACCTGTAGATTCCTGCTTTATTTAGGCCTTTCTTCTTCTTCTTATTTTTATTGGTTGATATTTAGAGAGGGAGAGAGAAAAATGTCCATTTGTTGCCCTTGTTTATGCATTTGTTGATTACTGCTTGTGTGTACCCTGACTGGGGATCAAACCCACAATCTTGGTGTATTGAAATGATGCTCTAACTGAGCCACCCAGCTGGCACCAGGCCTTTCATTTCTATTGATATTTTGCGGGTAGAGATTTTGTACACCTTTTTAAAAATTATTACTTGAATGCTGTTGTTTTATGCAATAAAATGGTGGCCTTTTTATTTTTATATTTTCTTTTACTTTTTTTTTTTGGTTGTTCTATTTTAATTGTCCCAATTTGCCCCCTTGCTTTCTTCTGCCCAACCCCCTCTCCCACAGTCAATCCCCACCTTGTCCATGTCTGTAGGTCATTTATACATGTTCCTTGACTAGACCCTTCCTCTCTTGCTCCCTTTATCTCCCTCCCTGGTCCTCTCTGTTGTTGTCAGTCTGTTCCTTATTTCCATGTCTCTGGTTCTATTTTGCTCATTTGTTTGTTTTGTTCATTAGTTTTTTGTATTAGGCAAAATCATATGGTATTTGTCTTTTGCCACATGGTTTATTTCACTTAGCATAATACTCTTCAGTTCCGTCCATGCTGTTGAGAAAGGTAGAAGTTCCTTCTTTCTTTCTGCGCATAGTATTTCATTGTGTAAATGCACCAGTTTGTTGATCCACCCATTTACTGAAGAGTACTTAGGCTGTTTCCAGCATTTGCCTCTTGTAAATAATGCTGCTATGGACTTAGGGGTGCATAAATGCTTTTGAATTGGTGCTTCAGGATTCTTAAGGTGCAATCTAAGTATTGGAATTTCTGGATCAAAAGGCAATTCCATTTTTAGTTTTTTGAGAAAATTCCATACTGTTTTCCATAGTGGCTGTACCAGTCTGCATTCCCACCAATGGTGCACTAGGGTTCCCTTTTCTCCACCTTCTCAAAAGTACGTTTTGTTTTGTTTTTGTTTTTTAAATTAATGTATTCTTGTTCTGTCACAGTTGTCCCATTTTTTCCCAATTACTCTCCCATACCCTAGCTACTGCATCACCTCTCCCACAGTTAATCCTTACCCTGTTGTAGATATCCATGGGTCATTTATACTATAAGTTCCTTGACCTAACCCTACCCTTTCTTTCTCCCCTTTTGCCCCCTCTGTTGACTGTCAGTCTGTTCCTTGATTCCATGCCTCTGGCTCTATTTTGCTCATTTGTTTGTTTTGTTCATTAATTTCCTGTATTGGGTGAGATCATGTGGTATTTGTCTTTTGCCACTTGGTTTATTCACTAGGCATAATACTCTCCAGTTCCATCCATCATAAAAGGTAGGAGTTCCTGGGGCCCTGGCTGGTAGCACAGTGGATAAGGCGCCGGCCTGCAAACCCAAAGGTCGCAGGTTCGATTCCCCAGCCAGGGCACATAAGAAGGTTGTAAACCAGGTCTCCAGTCAGGTCTGTGGCTGGAGGCAGGTGAAAAGCAACCATACATCGATGTCTCCCTTCCCCTCTTTCATAAAAATAATGAAATAAAAATCTTAAAAAAAAAAAAAAAAAAGATAGGAGTTCCTTCTTTCCTTCTGCTGCTTAGTATTTGTTGTGTAAATGTACCACGTTTTTTTGATCCGCTCATCCACTGATAAGCACTTAAACTGTTTCTAGGACTTGGCTATTGTAAATAGTGCTGCTATCAACATAGGGGTGCATAGGTTCTTCTGATTTGGCATTTCAGGATTCTTTGGGTGGTGTTTGTTGATTTGTTAATGATAGCCATTCTGTATGGTGCAAGGTAGGATCTCATTGTGGTTTGAAGTGGTGTTCTTTTTCAAACTAATTTAATCTTTGTTTACTGATACATGTAGAAAATACACATAAATAGTAGTAAAAAACTATAGCTCTTGGATTTGATTACTAGTGATTTTTGAAGGCATGCTGGTTATTTTGTATATTAATTTGAGTGTAAGGTGATGACAAATACAATAGCTTTTGCCAAGTCTTATTCTTATATTTTGAAATTTATTTATTTACTCATTTATTTTACAATGACTTTATTGTTTTTTTGCTTTTCAGAGAGTAAATTTATATTCTGTCCCAGCATGGGCATTAGAACTCCAACCTATGAGTTGTGTATGTATAAGTTTCCAGGTAACCAACAGATAAGTGTGGGGCCTGTTCATACACCTAGGGTTTTGGTTTAAATTCCCTCTTAATATATGGTACCTTTGTGTTCACCTTTATTTCTTGGTCTTGGCTGTGTATTAACTTTTATGTGTTATATTGTGTCTAGCACCCTTTTTGTTTGAAGCAGAGTATGGAATTGTATCCATTCAATCTGCCATGTTGTCAGCAGTCTTTGGCAATTATATTTTCCACATGTGCTATTATTTCCTTTTTTCTCCTTTTCAAAGTCTATATAACATGATTTTCTCAGGAATGAAAAAGGAATCTTAAAGATTATAACCTGTTTTTCCTGATCTATGCCAAGTTCATTCTACCACATTCATTTGTCAACATTTATTTTATTATAATTAAAGACATGCATCACTTTTCTTTATAGGTAAGCTATACAGATAAATTAACTCAAAAAAGGCAGTGCTAAATATTTAATGTGGTGGCATTTTGCATAGTATGACTAATATTCATGTTGTACATTTTTTCTTTGCATATATTTATAGTATAAGGTATTATCAGAAAAGAGGGAATTAAACCAATTCTTTGGACCCATAGTTTAGTTAGCCCCAAACTTTTTTTTGGAGAGGGATTAGAGTTTTTGTGGGGGCAAAAATCAATTTTGTTTTCTCATAATTTTAACTTGAGAAAAGTTAAGATTTCATACCTAATATTCTAGTTTCTTTAATAACCTATTAAACATAGAAAATATAGGAAGCTATATTTTTGGCTTGTTCATGCTTTGAGGGAATAAGTTTCATGAGCTGACTTCCTGCTGTGTAAATTAGTACTTTACTTTTGTTGTTTTATAACCACAACTGTTACACTACCTAGGGTGCCTTTTAGTTTGGCTATTACAGAATTTGGTGTATGAGATTGTAGTGGATGAACATGACTTTTTAGACTGTGTGATGGAACTGCCATATAACTTCAGAAAAATATTGCATTTAGGTTTATATTTAACCTGTTGGAAAAAGATATGACTAACTTGCAATTTCTATGTTCTGTAAGAAAACATCCAGTTTTGCTAACCAAAAGCAAATTAGGCTGATAGCTCTGGAGGAAGCAGAGCTGTTTCAACTGTGAAATGCATTTACTGAATCAATCAATGCTGGAGACAAGCAGGATCCAAGGGGTGAAGGTTAGAAGGGCTGACGGGGATGTACAGTTGGGAGCAAGAGCCTCTTTCACTGTACTCTGTCAGGGAATTTATTACTGCATACAGTAATAAAAGTTAGAGTAATAATCATAATTTATGTTTACTTAGCATTCTTTCATTGTACCTGTCTTAAAAATCCTCAACATTTCACCGAACTCACTTCTTAATTCCCATCACTTGAACATTGAACACTTCTTGAAAGACATCACACTTTTGAGTATTTTTATGCCACCTTAAACTGATGGCCTCTTTTCTTGGTTGTCCCCGCCACCCCATGCTACCCAAGTCAATTGCTTTGCTGCTTTCCCCCATCAGCTCTGCCCCCATTTCTCTCTCTTACCTTGATACCTCCACTCTCAGAAAATTGCTTCCTACTTCAGGACCAGGAGCTTCTGCTCTGTTGCTTCTGATTTTGTCTCTGGTTTTCTTTTACTCTTTTTCTCCTTTTATCTGGATTCTGTGTAATTCCTTTTCAAACTTATCATCTCTTGGAATGATGTCACACACAACTTCTAGTTCCATAAAATCACGACCTCTCCTGCTGTCACTTGATTCATATTCCGTGCCTTTTTAAAATTTTATGCTTACCTCCTTATGGATACTCTCAACAACTTTTCACACTCTCTTCCCATTGTGTGCATTTGTAAAAGTTCTACCTTGATTTGTTCCAATTGTTTATTTTTTCCATGTCCACAACAACACAACTTAAAGTTCTGAGGGGAGAAAAAAATACCTGCAATAATGGGTTTTACTTTAATTTTCACAAACCTGAAAAACACTTAATTCCCAGCAATACCACTAGGTTCCATGGTAAATTTGGTTTACCATTCTTTGAAAGAATGATTTGAAAACAGCTCTTTTCCCCTTAACCTTCCCATATCTTATGTACTCCCCCCACAGTCTAAGCTGATAGTCTTCCTCACACCTCATTAATCAAATAAAAGCAGACAGCAAATGCTTCATTCTCCCATCACCACATCAGCCAAGTTAATTTCATCTTCATCTGCCCTCACCCCTAGTCTCTCCTTTCATCATTGAAGAAATGTCCTTGCTCCTATCAAGCTCCACTTCCCTCGTTTGCACTCTCATGCTCTAGTATTTCCTATCTAAATTTCAAAACCCTTGTTTGACCCTCACACCCTATGCTTAGCTGACATTCTATTTCCCTGCTGCTTTCCAGGCAAAACTACCTCTGAGTCCTACTCCTAGTTACTCTACAGCCCACTCCAATTTGACTTCTTTCCTTATGGCTCCACTGCCATCGGGTAAATTACTCAATTGCCATATTAATAAAACTTAAAGGGCAGTTCTTTGTCTTCATATCACTTGACTTCTAAAGGGCACTTAACTCAGCCAACTACTCTCTCACCTTGGGAAATCTTTTTGGAGGGGACTTCTGTGAAATGACGTCCTCCTGAGCAATGTTCTCCTCTCCTGCTACCTAACTGGCAACTCTTTCCACTCACTTTAGTTGTGTACCCCTCGAGTCATCCCCTACCTTTGAACATCTGAGCCCTTCAGGGCTCAGTCGTAGTCCTGCTTTTGCTTTGTGCTCTCTTTAGAGTGATACAAACAGTTTCATAGTTTGAATACAATCTATGAACAGATAACTGTCACATTTGCATCTTAACTTCTGATTTCCCTTCTTACATTTAGACATGGGTATTCAACCACCAATTTGACTTTCTTCATAGGATGTTTAATAGGCACCCCAAACTTACCAAAAGCTGTTAGTTCATATATCTTTCCCACTCCCAAACTATTTCTATATGATGCTCACAGTAGTAATTAAAGTTAATGCTATCCGCACAGTATTTCAAGCTGAAACATGTGATTCTTCCTTGATCTCACAGTCTGTCTTCGTTATTCAGTCCATCAACAAGTCATTCTGATGGAAACATATAACACTTTTGTATCTATAGTGTCACTGCTGTCCTTTCAGATGCAGCACCCTTCTGCAATCATGCTTGACAATCCTATTTTTTGTGTGTGTGCCAACATATATCTCAAAAATATATTTCTCTCTTACCTTTACTGGTACCATGGTTTGCCATTTAGATCACTGCTGTAGCAATCCATTTGATCCTGCTATGTTTTCTTTCATTTTGTTTTATTGGGTTGGCCAAAAACGTCCACTTAATTTTATTAGTAAAATAAAAGAAACATTTTTTCATTTTCATCGATAACTTTATTGTTGGATATCTTGAGTATGTCAGCTATCTCCCCCTATTGGCTTCTAGTGGGCCAGAGGCCAGGGGTGCTGCTAAATACCTTCCAATGCATAAGACAGTCCCACATGAAAGAATTATTTGGCCAAAATGTCAATAGTACCAAGAAACTTCTCAAACCACTTTTGACACTTTTGATTGGTCACAGCACCTCCTCCATACACTGCACAAATCTTAAAAAAAAAATTTTTGTTTCAGTTGCATTGTTATGTTTTTTGAAATAATAAGGCATAATACACCAAGGAAGTTGCTTATTTTCTTTCACCTTCAATATTAGAATGGCTGCACAAAAATTGACCAATAGTGATGTTGGTTAAAAATGCACACTGATATCACAGCTGTCACAATAAAATCTACCAAGATTGTTTTGAGTGAAACTAAAATCAACTAGCACTACTAGAGCCACCATACAGAAAAAAACAAATAAACCTTTTGGCCAACCAATATATGCAATTGCCAGCATCATCTTTTAAAAATGCAAGTTGCATTATGTTGTTTCCTTGATTAAATGTTTCAATTGACTTAAAAATATTGTATAAACTCCCATATTATCTGGCCTTTCTCTATATTTAAGACCTCATCTTACCTAGTATTCTTTTGCTGATTTATTTCCAAGTTCCTTCCTACTTTCAGCCTTTTCTCATCTTTGCTTAATATACTGATATTTGTTACCTCTTAACATGTCTGAGTACCTCTTTTTCTTTAGGTGTAAGACCACAAATGACCTTCTCTGAGGGTCATTTCCTCCCAACACCTTCTCCTCTCCATAGACTTCTCTGCTACAGAACAGTGACAATTCCCTTCATAGCATTTATTACAATCTCTGGTTAATGTAAATAATTTGGATTTTTGTTGGTTCATATATCTTCCATTGCTGTATAAGATCTGTAAGGATAGGAATATTATCTTACTTCTAGAAACATCTAGGACAGCTGCTCTGTGAATGTTTATTACATTAAATATGTATTGAGGAAATAAATGACACAGTGTGATAGTATAAAGTATTGTTATATTTATTTTAAGATTTAGTTTTAGTGAGGCTAGGTCACTTGCCCAAGGATATATAACACAGCTGTGATTGACCCAGATTTCTGGGAGTCAAAGGCTATTTCTGCTGGGCTATGGTGGATAATGCAATTTCCAGGATAGTTTGGGAAAACCATGTTAGACCTTGTAGAACCATTCACTATTTGTTGTGCACAGAAAGGTGTTTAGAGCAAAGATCAGAGAAATTGTTCAGTTGGATACATGGCATCAAGAAGAAAAAATGTAATACCTGCTTCTGATGAGGCATGAAAGGTTATGCATGATACTGGCGAAAGAGCGGGTCTGTTTCAGGCAGAGTAGCTTCCGGCAGTGTCAGGCTCTGTGAGAAACGATCAATGGCGGGATTGATGGGGGAGAGCTAGATAACTGCATTAAAGTAAGTGACAATCGGCTATGGCATGAGGTCATGTGGATAGAAATAGGAACGACAAGGCTATTTGGGGCCAGTCAAGTGAACTTAAGAGGACCTGGCAGGTGCTCATGAGCAGAAAACTACTTATTATAAACAGGAACGGTCCAGAAACTTGTAGCTACAAGCAATAAATCAGTTTGGAATGAAGGTTTTCTTTGAAGCTCTGAATAAAGGAAGTCTGATACCCATGGTAGCTGATTTAGAAAATTAAATGAATTAAATAATTTCAAATATTAACTGAAGCAATGTAAATTAAAAGACTATAATATAATTGGAAATGGAAAATTAAAACCATGACCTCATATCCTTTCACAGAGGGATTTTTCTGTTTTGCGAACCCTGGTTTTCATTAAAAGGCAGATAGAGATGCAAATGTCAAGAGATCCTGATAGATTGTAAAAGAACACAAAATTATTCATTTCAGCCACAGCTATTAAATGAAAACAGAGCACAATGGTCTTGTAAACCTTTATATACTCATTTTTATTTTAAATGAATAGTATCTTTGTAGAAAATTTTCTGGAGAATGTATCTCATGCATTCCGTTGCTTTTAGGATTCACTTTTGTGTAGCAAAAGCAAAATTAATTGGGAGTCATTGATCCTGTTCTTATCACCAATCAGTGTTTTAGAGTATCTTGCTATCGGATAGACTCTAGCAATTTCCTCAAATTGCAGATGTGAAGTTCTGCAAAATCACAGTGAAACTGACACAAAATTACATATTATGTCACTTTATCTTTCCAAAGCTTCTCTTTCCCTTTTATTTGTCTTTATAAAGTAGGGCTTTCACTATTTTTGCTACGTGTGGTGGTTACTTTTATGTGTCAGTTTGTCTAGGCTGTGTTGCCTAGTTATTTAGTCAAACACTAGTCTAGATGTTGCTGTGAAGGCATTTTGGAGATGTGATTAACATTTACAATCAATTGACTTGAAGTAAAGATTGTCCTCCCAAATATGAATTGGCTTCATCCAATCAGGATAAGGTCTTAAGAGCAAAAACTGAAGTCTCCAAGAGAAGAAGGAGTTTTGCCTTCAGACTGTAAATAGAAATCTGGCCCAAAGTCAAGTCTCCTTTTGTCACCATTTGTTAACTCCCTTTATCTTTCTCTGTCTCTGTCACCCCCTTTCCTTCTGATAATCATCAAACTGTCATCTGTGTCTAGGAGGTTTTGTTTGTTTGTTTTTTGTTTTTGCTTAATCACTTTACCTCTTTTCACTCATCTCTCTCCCCTTTGACGGCTGTAGTCTGTTCTATGTATCTATGAGCCTGTTACTATTTTGTTTATTAGTTTATTTTGTTCATTAAATTATACATATAAGTGAAATCATATGGTATTTGTCTCTCTCTGACTGACTTATTTGACTGGCTTATTTCACTTAGCATAATACTCTGCAGGTTCATCTATGCTGTGGATGGTAAGATTTGACTTTGGATGGTAAACACACAAAACAATATACAGATAATGTATTATAGAATTGTATACTTGAAACCTATATAATATTATTAACCATTGCCATCCAATAAATTACATAGAAAAGAAATCCTGCTGAGTTTTCAGCATTTCAGACTTGCTAGTTTCTACAATTATGTGAGCTGATTCCCTAAATTAAACGTGTGTGTGTATGTGTGTGTTTGTGAGTGTATATTTTATTGGCTCTGTATCTCTGTAGAATTCTGCTAAATTTCCTTTGTGTGACTCACAACCTCACCTATGCTGTCTTGGACTTTTATCAGATTTGTGTCAGGGAAAGTGTTATTTTTGTTGGTTTTCAGTAACTTTCTTGAGGATAACTTATGTTTGTTGACTGCTTGGTGGTAACGTTACATTGGATCAACCTCTTTGAGAAAAAGCCTATAGTAAATTTTTGGTAGCTTCTAGAAACATAATTGATTACTTCATGTAAGCTGTACTCAAGGGTTTGTGCTTATTTTTTTCTTTCAGACTGATTATCCTCAGTGGTCCACATTGAAGTATCTTAAAGAATATTAAGTCCCTTTAAGAATCCTGATACAGATATAATACAACAAATCATGCATCTAATGAACACTACATCATAATGGATGACTCACAAACTTTCACTGTCTGAGGTTTTTGCTTCTACTGATACTTACCTGCCACTTTATTTATTTTACACATACAAAGCAAAACATTTTGTGGGATTTCTTGAGTGGGTGGGCATTTTACTCTTTAATACTATGTATTATTTCATCCTGGTTACTTATGAAATTCTGATGCCTTGAGGACCCAGTGGATTGTACTTCACTCTCTGAAGGAACTGCTGTTTTCCTCCACATTGCTGTCTCTTTGAAACTCAGTTCTTTGTCTATGGCAGAAACAACCATCTCTAAATTTCTGGTGTGTTTCTATTATATTTTTATTGGTGTGGTCCATTCAACTTTAAATTTTTTTAATTTATGTATTGATTTTTAGAGAAAAAGAGATCAATTTGTTGTTTCACTTATTATTCATTGGTTTCTTCTTGTATGTGCCCTGACTAGAGATCAAACCTACAACCTTGGCATATGGGGATGACACACTAACCAACTGACCTACCTGGCTAGGGCACGGTCTATTCAACTTTAAAGCCAGCTTTTAAGCACTTAACAAATGTTAATCACTGAGGTAACCATTGAGTATGTGAAGATAAATATGAGCATGCAGCAAGAGCAAATTCTAGTGTTAAATGATTTTTGGAACTAAATAAATCATACTACTTGTTTTCAACATGCTTATTTTACATTTCAAAATAATCAGACCTGATTTCTTGCCATGTTTCTGTCTCCCAATTATGCCTGCCTCAGCATACACTGATTTTGTACTTATTATGAATTCAACCAGCTTTCTTAGTGTGAAACTAAGATTCATTGGTCTTTACTTTTTCAGTAGTTTCTGCAATTCTTATAGATGGAAGTATGATAAGTGTTTCTATGAGCTTCCTGCATAACAAATTGATTTAGGAAGCAAATAAACTGATGATTTTTAAACACATAAAGAAGATACTTTATTCCCAAACCTGGAAAAGTTATTTATTGGTTTAGACAAACATTTGCTGCTAGTGTTACTAATATAAAAGTAAAATAGAGCATATTATAAGGGGTTTTTAAATATTAAAGAAAAATTAATACTAAGAAATATTATAATACATAATATACAACCTTAGGTAAGATAATTGCATATGTGTATGAGTACATATATGTAATACACATATAATTTATTTATAAAATCAAATACACCAATTCTGGCTGGTGTTTTTGACTTGAAATTAAAATAATTGTTTAAGGTAGAAAAATAATCTATCTTGAACAAGGTTTTATATACCAACAATAGAAACTTAAGAACATAAGTAAGGGAGAGTAATGGAGAAAATCCAACGTACTTTAATGCACTTAATTGAAATGTAGTAGGATGATTTTTAAAATGAATATCAAAATTAATAGGTGCAGCCTGTGTGGGAGAGAATAAAAAAAAAGAAGGGTGGCAATTTGTGCCAAAAACATTTACCAAGCTATCAAAAATTCTTTTGAAATATGCAAAAGGAGAAATTTTGAATTTCAGTTTGAGTAAGATCTATAAGAACAAAAACCGTAAGCCCTACCAAGATGTTCTTGTAATGAATTTAATTATTATTGTATTTGATTTATGGACTGTTTTTCCCCAAGAGGTATTCTTCTTCTTCTTCTTCTTCTTCTTCATTTTTACTGTTCTTGGAGCTTTGTAAGAAACTAACTGGATTAGTAACAAGCCACCTATTATTTTCATCCTTTGAAGAGAGACCTATCCAAAAATAGAAGTATTCTGATACAGTTTTGCCAACTGGTATAGTTTCCAGTCTGTGACTACCTTTGGCTATATTAATTAGGGTGGGAGTGAGCTGCTTCGGGCCTTTATCACACATCTCTCAGATACTCAAAAATATCTCTCTGGTCTCTCTAAATCATGAACTTATCTCATTCACCAGACTGTTAGCCTGTCTGAGCTCAGCAGTGCTGTATGTCTGAGGTATCTTTAGCTTTTAATTTCACCTTTTAAATTTCTATTTACTCTGCAAATGTCCTCTATTCTATCTTTCCTCGGGAAACTCCCTGTAGTCCCATACACTTCTCTCCTCCCAGACTGATTCCCTTCTCTTTCTCTGATCTTATAGAAGGTACCATCTGGATTACTCGTCAGTTGTTAATCTGGGTCTTAAAAAGCATCAGGCTAAAGTAGCAGTTGGGGATCAAGACCAGAACTGAATATATATGTGGAGATAAGATTGAAAAAGCAACAAATCTCTCTCTCTCTCTCTCTCTCTCTCTCTCTCTCTCACTCACTCATGCAAGAAAAGCAATGCAATTAAGTTCAAGTTCAAAGTGTATGTCAACAACCAGAAGATCAGCAGGATTTGAAGGAGGGGGTCAGTGTAACTGTAAAAAGTCCAAGAAGAGATTGTCTGTGACAACCTCAGCTTTTTACATTTCTTTCTAAAGCTAACTTTTAGGTAATATATATATATTTTACTGCCACAAAACACCCAGAACCAGTAGCTTAGTAGGCATTCAATAAATCTTTTTTGAATAAATGACTGAATCTATTAAATCGTTCTTCCCATATGCTTAAAAAAGAATGCTTATCATTCAGAACAACTGTATGCAGGTTCAATTAAATTCTCATAAGACTCTAAGGCTTCTGATCGGCTCATATGAGGGAACATTGTTTATAGACTCAAATATTAGAGCTTCAGTAAAATCAAATTTTCTCATTGAACTTTTTCATTACAAATAAAGAACCTTTAATGTTAGTGATGAGGTATACATAAAAATGTACATAACAAGCTCCAATCTTAATTACATCCTTAATGGAACGTCTTTTTTGGTAAATTAATCTTATGAGAGATTCTTATTTGTTAATACAAATCAATAACTAGTCATTAATATATAATGTGTTAGGTACTGAGATATGAATAAAATAAGAAACCTACCATAAATAAGTTATATTTTAATTCCTGAACAAGAAAACAATAGTACTTTATTTTCATTGAATATTTGTTTAGTTAATATTTTTCATCAATATTAGTTCCCTGAACAGAGGCAGTCAATTAAATTATGGATGACTGAACAAGGGAGGCTTTTAACTTATATCACGGTGAAATTGTGCTAAGAAAGGATCAGGAGCTGAATTCTGTCCCTATGAATATCATTTTGTACACAGACATGTGCTTCTTCTATTCTGCTGTTAAGCAAAGTGCACCTGGGTTTCCATTTGTCTTACTTAAATGTGTGTGTCTCAGGAGTACCTGCAGATATTCTGCATGGCTTCATGTACCCAATACTATGAAAAAAGAAATTTCTATTTCTTGAAATTTTGTTTTCTATCATGTGATATTTCTTAAATCATGAAATATTTCAAACATCCAAAATGTTTAAAATGATATAATTATGATCTGCCAACTTAAAAAGTAAAGCATTAAAAATACTTAGAATCTTCCTGTGTATTTGTTACTAACTTGACAAGACAACAAAACAATCATGAAAAATTCAATCCATTGCTAAAAATCCATTGCAGTAAAATGCATCAACCATTATTGGGGCCCAACTTGTCTTTGGAACTGGGCATTAAAAAAAATTGATATATACCTTTTGGTCTCTTCTAATTTGTTTGATGGGCTATACCTATGGAAGTTCTATTAAAAATTCAAGGAAGGGGAACACAACAATTGGTTGATAATAATTGTCTGCAGAGCTGTGTTATAGGACTTGACCCAATGGCTTTACCAGGAAGAGAACCAAGAATGATTAATGATGTCTGTCATGGGCACAATAGGAAGGAGAGAGACAGATACTGTGTTTGGAGTATCTGTTCTTGTCCAAGACCCTAGTAAGTGGGTTAGGCACTGAAGCACAAAGTGACAACTTAAGTGACAAGCCATCATGGAAGAAGTGACATTTGAGCTGGCCCTTGAAAAAAGAGGATGCCCCCCAAATTAGCTAAAAGTTGGTTTTCAATGAGCAGAGATAAGAAGATGACACTATGTATGACATTTTACAAGTTTTTAGCAGATTTATTATGTTAGGGTAGGAAATACCATATAGTGAACTCTTTAAAATAGAAGTGAACTACTCTTTCATTTAAATTTCTACGTAGGCCCAAGACAGAGAACAAAACAATTAAAAGGCAGGTATCTCCATATCCCAAATTAAGGGGTTAGACCACCTAAGTAAGACATGTGAATAAAATGTTGGGCACCTGGGTTTGGGAATTTTAGCTTTCCTCCTACATATAAAAGAGGTTAAGGAGGCTAACAGAATGTAGAGTTAGAAAGCATTGTTGAGGAGTTTGTAATTTTGCTCCTGCCTTTGTGGCGATGAGGAGGCAGGCTGCTTCCTCTTTCCCTTCAGGTTGCAAGAGTTTCAATCAACCAGAGAGCTTGCATGAGACAGGAATGATCTCTTGAATGCTATTATTTAAGCTGCATGACATTCAGGCAAGATTCTGTGTCCCTCTCAGAAATTCTGTAAGTTGTTTGGAGACCACAGAGAATAGACAGTATAAGCATTTGAGAAAGATAAAGATGGGAGGTGAAAGCTGCAGTTTCTTTCTCTGACAAAAGAAAACATTTCAGTGACTATCATTGTTCAACCTTTACTCCCACAATTTGATGTGTATAAAGGTTGTGTCAGTGTTTACTAAAGACCCAAAATGGGCAGGGTGAAGGATTTCCATCCTGGCATTGCCTTAGATCCAGGAAGCCTGGGTTGGTAGGTGAAGAAACCTGAGCAGAAATAAGTGGAAGATGCTTGACAGATACCCAGGAACTAAGAGAAGATGGAAATGGCCATCCTAAGGAGCTGCATTCACCTCGTGAACAGAATGTAGGTTTGAAATTCCCAGGGATGATGCTTCTTCACTTCAAGGTTAAGTAAACAGGAATTTATTACAGGGTATTTTATAGCTTACAGAACCTTGAGAATGTCAGGAAATGGGTTTTGAATGATGCAAAGCTAGGAATAGCAGCAGCCAGAAGAAATAACCAGCCTCATCACTGAACTTTTTGTAACAGAAAAATGACTCGTGGCCTTGCCTAGACTGAAGCTTACAACATCAGACCCAATTCTAGAACCTCTGCTGGAGTGACCCTGAAGGATCAAAGGCCTTCGCCTGCAAGAACCCCCCTCCTCATTCCTGGCTGCTACTTTCTGTTACTTACTCCCTTGCTAATGGTAATGATGAGCTGTTTGTGTTCTAAACTGGGACATGAAGGATATTTATCAAGTAAGGCTGGTGCAGGGGCTGAGCTATAGCAGAACTTCAGTATGTACCACATACTTCAAGAGAGTCAGCTTTAGACATTTTAACAACCAGAGAAAGCCAAGGGAAAATCCCGATATGACTGTGCAGTAAGACAAGCAAGAACTTTCTGTTATGGATTTCTAACTGAATTACATTTGGGCTAAAGATTAGACTCTGTATGGTGTTGATCCATTCAGATTTTCATCCTTTTTGTATGGCCTTATCTTTAATTTGGCCAGTTGAAACCTTTATATTTAATGTAATTGATTCATTTGAAAGCTGCCATCTTGTTATTTCTAATTTTCCATTGTGTTCTATTTATTTTTTCACCCTTGCCCTAAATTCTCTTTTGGATTAACTGAGCAGTTTAAAAATATTTCATTTTACCTACACTATTGGCTTATAGCTACTGCTTTTTGCTTTCTTCCTTTATATTGTTTTAGATATTGCTTTACAGTTTATAATATGCATTTCAAATCATCATAAACTAGTTAAAAATAATGTTGTGCCATTTACATCTAATGGAAAAGTCTTACAACAATCCAGATCCATTTCTTGCCCCTATTCTTTATTTTATCAGTTAATTTACTTGTACATGTTATAACCTCCCAAATATATTGTCTTTTTTATTTTAGATTCTGAAACTATCTTTTTAACTTTTTATTTTAAATTAATTTTAGATTTATATAAATGTTGCAAAGAATAGCAGAGATTTCTGATCCCTCCCTCAGTTTCATCTAATGTTAGCATTTTACATGATATAATATTTTTCAAGGGCTTAAAACTTAATATTGGCATGATACTATTAACTACATATAACATCAGAATTTTGCCAGTTTTAGAGAAATGTAAAATCAGGACAAAAGAGTTTTATATTTCTCATATACTGGTCATTTTTGTGCATTCTTTGTTCCTTTATATAAATACAAATATCTACTTGATCATTCTCTTCTGCCTGCAGAAGCTGATCATTTCTTATGATGAAGACCTGTTGGTGATAAATTCTCTCAGCTTTTGTTCATCCAAAGAATTTTTAATTTTTTGTACCTTCATTATTAAAGAATATTTTTATTTCATATTGAATCCTAGGTTGACAGATTTTTTTTCCCTTTACTTTAAAGGTGTTATTCCACTACCTCTGGCTTTTATTTTTTTCCTTTGGTATAAACTATGTGATCACTTTTTGTGTTTTGTTTTTTTTTTTTTTTTTTAATGTATCTTATTTTCTCTGGTTGCTTTAAGAGTTTATCACTGTTTCTCAGCAATTTAATTATGATGTGTCATAGTTTCCTTTGTGTTCATCTTATTTAGGTTTTTATTCTCCTTAAGCATGTCTAATATGGTGCCTAATGGGTACTAAACTTCAGGATAATCACTTCATAAGGTATGTAACTAATCAATATGTTGCATACTTGAAACTAATATAACATTTTCTATAAACTATAATTAAAAAATAAATTTTAAGCCCTGGCTGGTAGCACAGTGAATAAGATGCCAGCCTGCAAACCCAAAGGTCACTGGTTTGATTCCTAGCCAGGGCAACATAACCAGGTTGCAAACTAGGTCTCCAGCCAGGTCTGTAGCTGGAGGCAGGTGAAAGCAACCATACAATGAAGTTTCTCTCCCTCTCTGCCTCTCTACCCCTCTCTCTGAAAAACAATAAATAAACTCTTTAAAAAACTTTTTTTTAAAACAAAGAGAAAAAAATCTAAGAGTGTGTCATTTTCATGAAATTTGGAACATTTTGGTCATTATTTCAAGTGTTCCTATTTTATTTTTTTCCTGGTATCTTCTTCATCTTTTCTCTTTCTGGGACTTAAAATATCAATTCATAAAATCTCCCAAAGGTCACTGAGGCTCTGTTCTCAGTGTTCATTTTCTGCTTTATTTTGGAATTTTTTCTTAACTAGATCTTCAGGTTCACAGATATTTGTTCTTACAATGTCTTAATTTATTATTCCATTCAATGAGTTTTTCATTTCTGGTATTACATTTTTTTATCTAGAAATTCTATTTGATTATTTATATACCTAACACCTCTCTTTTCACTTTTTCATGATTTCTTTCAAATTTCATTATATAATTTTATCATCTCTCTCACTTCTAGATCTGGTTTTATGGACTGCTAATTATAGATCTCACCTTTCCAAACTTTCTTCCTTTTTTAAAAACTAGCAATTTTAAAACATATTGTACCTTATGAATTTTACATTGCTGATTGCTGGGTTTTGTTGGTTCATTTTAAAGGGCATTATATTTGGTTCCGAGTGGCAATTACCTTGTATGCAGATGGGCTTAACTCATTTAGGTTTATTAAAAATATTTTTTGGTCATATTTAGACTTGTACTTGGTTTAGGAGTAGCTTAGCCCTATTGCTAAGGTGTGGGCCTTCGGTATCCCTACTTCATACATTGGAAATGAACACAATCTCTATGCTGGCTAATGGGAACTTGAATATCTCCCAGCTTTAAGTGAGCTCTAAAAACTATTCAGGTTACAGCTTCAAGTTATTTCTTCAGTCTTGTTAAATGTTATTCTGTACACGCACAAATTAATATTTTACACTAGAGTTACGGGCAACAGGTTCTTAGAGTCCTTTTTTCCCCCATATGCCCCTTGCCCTACAACATAAATCTTCCCCAGATTGTGATCTTGTTTTATTAACACACTATGACCGTTTTCTCTGCTTGTTCAGAAAGCATGTTTGTGCTACTCTTTTTTTATTAGTTTCAATTTTTAATTCCATGTATAAATATCATGTAATGTTTAAAAATGGCTATTTTGACTTTTTTGAACAGTTTTCTATCTGTGTATAGTGGGAAATTTAGCCTGCCTCCAATATGTCTATGATGGACACAAGCAGAAGTTCACTGGATGTTTTTGGTTTTTTTTTTCCTTCTTTTTTTTTCTAATTTGATTTTTTTTAAAGATTTTATTTCATTATTTTTAGAAGGAGGGGAAGGGAGAGAGGCAGAAAGGGAGAGAGACATCAATGTATGGTTGCGTTTCATCTGCCTCCAGCCACAGACCTGACTGGAGACCTGGTTTGCAACCTGGTTATGTGTCCTGGCTGGGGAATCGAACCTGCGACCTTTGGGCTCAGGCCGGTGCCTTATCCACTGTGCTACCAGCCAGAGCAGCTTTTTTTTTTTTTTTAATTTTATTGTTGTATTACATCCATCCCCTTTTTGCTCCCCTCTGTCACTGGATGTTTTAATAAAGGAAAGTGACATGATGTGTTTTAAATTTTTAAAAGGGTCATTCCAGGAGGATAAGAGTGGATGCAGAGAGATCTATAAGGTTCTTAGTATTGTACAAATGAATGATAATGATTATCTGGGCTAGCATGTTTTCAGTATATTTTATAGAAAGTGATTGGTTGGTGTTAGGTTGCATTCATGAGATGGGACTGATAGTTTGCTGATGGTTTGGATATGGAAGGGAGGGAAAAAATGAATAATCTCTAAATTCTTGCCATGAGCTACTGGGAGACTGGGGATGTATAAGGAGGATCAGATTTAAGAGAAGTAGGAGAGTCAAGAGGTTTGTTTTTTTTAAGGATTCATCATAGCCTATCCAAAATCTGAATTAGAAATACAAGTTGGAAATTTTATATAAAGATGGATTCTGAGGCCAGTTTTTTAAGAAAGTAAGAAAACACTTTGGAGGCTTTGTTATACTGACTTTTATTGCAAATTTTTGAGTAGAATATGATGAGCATGCTGGATTTGTCAATATGTTCTTGGGGCTTTGTACCTAAGGGGCATCTCGTGGGATAAATATTCTGTGGAATACATTTTGATCATCTCGCTTTGGGCAGAGAAGCCAGTGAATGTTTTAAGGAGAGTTATATGGTCAAAATATTTACAAGGGTTATTTCATCAGAACTTCGATTTGATGAGAAAGAGGCTAGAGGCCTAAAGAACAAGTGGGAGCTTGTTCACATCAGCAGTTAGACATTTGGGAATGAGGGTCCAGATGAAGGTTGACAGTGGAAGTTAACATTTGTATGTAGATGTAAGAGAGCTTATGAATGACAAACATCCAAATAGTAATGTTTCATTTTTTAATACATTGGTGGCCCATATTATGCCATAGAGAATTTAAGTGAAAATTTTTAAGTACCATTTTATGAGCACTTGTTATATGATTAATATTCTATCTATCTATCTATCTATATTTATATATGATAGACTAAGAGAGATATAATTTATCTAAGATCATATGGCTAAAACTTATAATATCCAAATGAAAAAATAGGAGTAATTAGAAATGTTTACTGTGAACTATGCTTATAACATCAAAGTTTTCTAGAATGGGAATTAAATAATTTAAACATTACACTTATGCATTAAGAACAAGTTTTGCTAGTAAAAATATGATAGATAATATGATATATGCTATAAATAGCTATGGTATAATATAAAATAGAGACTACAAATATAACTAAAAGATATTTAACATCCTAAATTTTATTTCTAAGCATGGATGCTTTCATTAGATAAACTTGAAAACAAAGTGTTGGAACAAATGTCAAACACAAAATTAACTATCTGAGACTCATTTTTGTGCATATGCCATAGCAGCAAAAGCAAATGATGATGATATAAGTGCCAAACACAGGAGATATTCTCTCTATTAATTGAATAAATATTACCTTACTGATATATGCCAGGCACTATATGAATTCCTTTATCTACCTTATTTTACGTATCTCACAGCAACCTTAGAAAGATGTGCATGTTGTACCAATTTTTTCCATGAAGAGGCTAACACTTAGAAATCAAGTCATCAAAGGCTTACACAGAATTATCTGCAGAACTGGAATAGAACTTGGGTTTCTGTGACTGTTTTGATGTTCTACTTCACCAAGACTGTAAAGAAACCTTAACATTTCTCTTTATTGTTGTGTGATTGATTGTTTTAAAATCAGCTCTTCAATGTCATAGAAGTATACCCCTCTTGTTTATTTCATATTTCATATTGTTTACAATTCTCTTCCCTCCTGGAACATTTTCTGAATAAAAGGGAGATAAGAGATTGTTCTTCCTTACTAAACAGTACATACTTGCATTTCAAATAGGAAGCATAAATGGTTATTCCTGAGTCTTGCATTTTGTAACATCTTGATTTGTTGCTTAACAATTGATATATTATTCATCTGAATAGTCTTCCTAGTTGAAAAGACACCCTCGAATGGAAATTAGGAGGTGTTCAAAACCACTTAAAATCTTTAAAATTATATTCATTAAACCAAAATGGTGAAATGGTGTTATCAGATATATTCCTATAATAAAAGCCTTAGGATTGGTGTTTAATGATATGATGAAAGAAGGAAATTAAATATAAATGGAATATATATATATATATATATATATATATATATATATATATATATAAAATAGGTGTTACCTGAACATACTGTGGTAATCATTACAACATATGCAAATCAACAAACCATGCTGTACTTCTTAAACTTATACAGTGATGTATATCAATTATTTCTCAATAAAACTAGGGGAAGAAGAAATTGAGAAATAACATGCTTGCCTGCATGCTAAATAAACAAAGTATTCCACAAATATTCCTGTAAATAAAAGTAATATAAACACTAATGAGTACAATAATAAAATCTGAACATGGCATTCTTATAATGGAAGATATATGGACCACAAACAAAAACAAAACAAAACAAAACAAAACCAGAAGATGAATTCTGTGTGAAAGGGAATAGGCTCTCATGTCTTGAAAAAGAATTAAAATAGAGATGTTCTGGGGGAAATAATAACATGGAAACAATATTGTCAAAAAGACCTATGGTAATAGAGAAAAACAAATTAGAAACGAGGCTGAAGTGTACTGGTACAGGGGAATGTTCTGATGATATTAGAGCCATCTGGGGAAGCATCCCATTAAGGAGCAGGAGGGAGCCGAGCCCCCTCACAGGGCTGAGACACCATCACAATTGGAATAATAAGTAACACTTCTGTTCAGGGATCCCATTACCAGAAAATTATAGTCAAAATGAAAGAAGTGCAGGGAAGAGTAATGATAGTGGTTAGGGAACTGCCAGGGTTACTTTTAGGAGAGATGATGAAAAGAAGTGGATAGTTTGGTAAGGAACAACTAAGGAGGGTGAATATTTACAATCACACAGAGTACATTAACACCAAAGAGACAGACTTGTCAATTACTTAGCATGTTGATGAGGGCTATAATTATAAGCAATTTAGTAATATTGGGAAAAGGAGGGTTGAGGACAGCAATCGTAAGACACAACTGAGCGTTGACTGAAGAGTGTGCTTGGGAACACAGCCTAGGTTTAGGGTTTGCAATTGTAACTTCAATGGCTCTGAACATTTCTGGGGATCTGATGTGTTCTTTTTCCCTTAGTCCCTTTCCTCCTTCTAGATTTTATCCCTCTCATTTGAACCATAAATTCTGTGTGCCTTTGTGTCAATACAATCTATGGATTATCTGTGGATTCCCATCCTCTTAAATACACTAGCTTTTACAATTTATGGTTCAGCCTTGAGCTAGCAATCATTTCACAAGCACTGGAAGCAACCTTTTCCTCACAAATTTACCTTCCCTTCGTCCATGCGATATCATACTTCCAGGTGCCATGGAGCACATTTCTACAACCAGAATTTCTCAGTGTCCTAATGAAAGGCATGAATAAGGCATGGCTATTGGTAACTCATTTTAAAGGCTGTGTCATAGCATTCAGTGTTTCCTCGCTATCAAGTTGTCTGAATATAAACCTTAAACAGGCTTGGCTTTGAGTTATGGATATAGTGAAATGTAATAAAATATATATAAGCAGCCCACAGAAATGTAAATTAGGGGGACAATATTCTTTTATTGTAGAACAGCTGCCTTCTTTTAAAATACCGTGAGGTTCTCTCATCTAAGCTTTATGAAGAAGCAACAGTAAAAAGCAAAAATGAAGGGATGCTTTAAAAACAAATGCCATCATCTTCAGTGGTATGCAGAAATAGATCTCAAAAGAAGATGAAAATGAGAGCAATCTAGTCATCAGTACTTATGGAAGGCTGGAGTGCCTATACCGAAGCCTCTCTTTATGGCTCTTTCATTCCCTTAAGAGGAATGTTCTTGTAATTAAGAATGAAAATATTCCATGTTCTGTACAAAATCCAATGCCATTTCCAGGACATCTGAAGGGTGATGTGGGAGAACTCACAAATACAAACACAAAGAAATGTATTGTAGTTATTATGCTATGAAAACGTTGATTGACATCTAGAGACATTTTTCTTTTCTCTCTCCTTCCTCTCCCTTTCCCTTTTTCTTCCTTCATCTTTTCTACGTCAATTAACACTATTAGAAGTGAGATAATACATTGTTTTGACAAATTGAAATGCTACAGCCCATCTGAATCATAAGAAAAGTAAGGGATTGTCCTCCCTTTTTTTGTTCAGGTGATGTACCTGATTTACAGATGGTGCACATGGCTTCTTCTACAATTAGAGAAGAT
This sequence comes from Noctilio leporinus, assembly GCA_004026585.1. Lineage (NCBI taxonomy): Eukaryota > Metazoa > Chordata > Mammalia > Chiroptera > Noctilionidae > Noctilio > Noctilio leporinus. The sequence goes on from PVIW01000986.1 coordinate 126,465, forward strand.
GTTGTGTGTTTACAGTTGCAGTCAGAGCTTTCTCTTGCTTTCTGTGGTAAGTACCACTGGGATCTACCTCTGGCCTTGGCCCAAGTCCTCAAAAAGAGTATTGTGTATCTGTAAGTCCTATAGAGACTGGTTGTAGTGTAATACCCAAGGAGATAGCCAATTGTTCCTGATTTTAGAGAAAAACATATCTTCTTTAACATGTACTTCTTATATCTGTATTCTAGTTCAAAAGAAATAAAGGGGTTAAACATGTGTTTTGTAATCCTTGCTCAGTACTGCTCGGTAAGAGATCCCACCATTGCAGCTTGATCCTGACTTATCATTTTTAGTTTGGAAATAACAGAAATTCATCTGAAACTCTTGACCTGCCTATCTTATTTTGCTAGGGCTGTGATGCTGGTGAATTAAAGGAATTAAAGAGATGTGAAATTAAAATGGGCCTGTTTACATTACAGGCATACCATGATTGATTGCATATTTCTCTTAGTGAATTTTTAAATGAAATGAAAGCCTGGATCTAAGAACAGCTGTAGTCAAAGTAAGTGGAGACTAGCTGACAGCCTGCTGCATCAAGGACTCATGTATTGGCACTGCTAATTCACTTCAGCGGGACAAGGGGTGAGGAACTGGGCATTGGCTGACCAGCTGCACTGGGTTCATCATGTTCCTCTACATTTCAGTACACTGTTCTTGTGATTAGGTATCACATATTCTAAATTGTCATTCCTTTGCTTTCTACCATCTAGGAATCTCAAGGTTGCTAGGTATTTAGAGTAAACTGTGTCTCTAAAGTTTTCTCAGTCTCTGCCATTATCCTCTTAAGCAACCAAGGCACAGAGGCTATTCTTCATTGAAGGTCAGTGGTGATGTCCATTTCTCCTTGCAGAAAGGACAAATGAAAATAGAAACAGGTTTAAAATATGGAATTGTGCTACCACAAGCAACCTCACTTTGAGGGTGACCTAATTGACTTAGAGTTTTGACTTACACCTTTGACAATTCTTTTTATTTCCACCCAAATCTAAGTTGTCTGATGTTGGTACCTATTTCTTTACATAGCATTTCTTGCATTTTCCAGTTCTCTCTCATTCTAGTTGCACTAAATCAAGAGAGAAACATTTTTACTTTTCCTATGTTCTGTCTTTCTTTATTCCTCAGTTAAGAATTTTGAAAAACACATAAAGTAGTTTATACTTCCTCACCATGCAGTTACACTTCAATACGTTAATATCTGACCTCTGACTTCACCACTGAGACTCTTTTCATATTGACCAAATACATACTGGCACATATAATCAGTACTTTTGTTTTCATTCTACTTGAACTTACTGATTGTTCTGTTAATATCAAGACTGATGATATATATTATATAATGAATGTTTCCACTTGTACAATGCATCAAGTTCAATTTAAAAGCTAAGTTCATCATCTTTCAAACCAGCCAACATTCCTATTCTGTCCCAGTGTTGATCCCTCTGTTATGTGTTTTACCTTGATAACTAGCATTATCAGCTACCTGTAGCTGAAAAAAGATGGAGTCATCTCAGACAATTCCTTACACCATCAGTTTTTTTTACTTCCTAAATAGAATCTATTTCCAAAACTGCACAATAAGTCATAAAAAATGTTTCTCTGATTCTGAATCTGTCTCAGTCTCCCTCAAGATCTTTCTGAACTTTCCTTGGTATTTCCAGCGGTTATCTCATATTTACTTCAAGAACTTGTCATTCCTTTTAGATCCGTAATAGTCTCTTTACCTTGTACCTACAGTTGCTTCTGAAATCAACAGGAAATTATGCCATTTGTGTCATATCACAGAAGTCCCCAAAGCCGCTACTCTTGCCTTACAAAAATGTTGCTGCCACTTCTGATGTTCATGTGATTTGTGTTAATGTTGTGGAAAGTTAACCCTCAATGTACTAACAGTGCTGATCCCTGATGCCCGGGACACTGGTGTCATGACCCTTAGGTGCTGGTGCTACTGCTGTTACGGTCTGTTAATGCCACTGCGTGCTTTCTGATTGTTATGTCAGCAGTTCCCTGATGCATTGCTCTTCTTCATGATATTCCTTGATCATTTGTTTGATTAGATTCTTAGCCAATTTTGGGAACCTATCTTCCAGACAAGCCCGGGTATAACTGAATCCTGAGGCAAATGAATTTGGATTCTGCTACATTCTGTTTCCAGTAAATATTTGATATTTCTCTAATTGCCTTGCCCTAGATTTCCAACTTGGAATGATTGGGATGAAAATAAAGTTATTTTGTCTGGGCCACTCCACCATTCCTTCTAGGAATAGACTCTCAGATGCAGGGACAGACTGTGGATGTGACACCTCCCCCTAGCACTTAGAAGAAAAAGTAGTAGAAGAAAAGAAATGCCCTGGCAGTTACCTCATATACTTCTCCCACTTTGGTAGTAATAAATTGTTTACAGAGGTAATAGTCTTTGTTTCCCTCATCTATTTCACTCACACCTGGCAGTGACCTCCACTCACCTCTGAGATTCTTCAGTCACCTCTGGGATCTGACTTAGAGGAGCAACATGTGTAAAGGACACTACACATGTCTTTTATTTTCTGCATACAGAATGACCACACTGCCCAGTCTAGGGTATTAGTCATTCTTTCCCAATCCTTTTATGAACCATTAATGCTGGAGTTTTCTTACAGATCAGACACAGTGCTCTCCAAAACCAAAATGATTGAGTTCTTTGCCTCATCATTTTCCTCATCACCTGGTCCGGGGGTGAGGTTATTAGAGTCCCTTGTGACTACTTTTGGCGGATTCACTCTTCTATCTACACTTTGTACTCAGGCAGAGCACAGATGATCTTTCTCTATCTGGGAAATAACTGCCCATTCGTCACTGACAATCCTTCTGTCACTCCCACAGCCGGGCCATCACAGCCAACACTGCTTCTATGACCTGTGCTACTGCTCCTCCCACCTGCTCTGCTGCCTACACTGTTGCCCTGGGGCTAGAGGGCTGGTCACCTAGAACCTGCATGTCCTATGAAGACAAGGAGAATGTGTTGCTTTCCTGTGTGTTCTTTAAGGCCAGGCCAGAGGACAATTTAAGTAATAGTTACTTAGGGGTTTTCCCCACAAATTACTGCTTATCATATTTATTGAACCTGTTAGTCTTGAGCCAAAGTTATAACTTGACTTTCTATCCTGTTAGGATGAGCTCTATTTCTTAGGATATTCCTCAAGTTTTCATGTAAATAGACTTCTGAGGAGCCTATTTCATTCATTTTCTTGATATTTCTAGTCATCCCAGATTCCCAGTATATCTATATCTATCTATCTATATGTGTGTGTGTGTATATATATATATATATATATATATATGTTTATATATAGATATAGAGATTTCTTTTGTTACTTCTCCAGTATTATTCCTTAGGGTCAGACGTCAGTTCTCAGAGCTTTATAATGAAATCCCACACTAGCCAAACCTGAGTTCAAATCTTGGCTCTGCTGATTCGTAATTATGTGGGTTTGTGTGTGTTCTTATCATCCTGTTTTTCCTAAATTGACTCACTCTTAAAACAAAAATAACGAGTGCCTTGTAGAGTGGGAGTGGGACTGAATGAACTAATGCAAGTGATGCCTTGAAAATGGAAGTCAGCACATAATATATGCTCCATAAATGTTAGCTGCTATTTTTGTTATCTCTTTCGCCTGGATTACCACAGAATTGTCTTCGGAAAGAGCAATCTGTCTGGAAGTGAGCTGTGATTACGTCACTCTTCTGCTTAACACCTCCAACCGATCTTCCTAGCTTTCCTATGTTTGATTCTGTAGCCTGACACACTGGCACACAGACCCTCTGTAATCTAGTGCTGTCTCTCCAGTCTTATCTCCTGCCAGTCTTTTTCATATGTCCACTGCTCTTAGTGTGAACAAAGCAAGATAGTCTTTTGTGTGTTCTTGATGTTACACATATTTCTATTTACAGACAAGTTTTGTCCCTATTTTCCTTCCCTTTAATTTCTACTCATTCTTTAAAATTTAGATAAAGCATCTCAGCCCCCAGGAAACTCTCCAGTTCTCTGCATTTAATTGAGAGGAGTTCACTGCTTCCTTAGCCCCTTCTAAAAAGGTCCATCCTAGCACTTGTCATGTGGTGCTCTAATTATCCCCTTTCTGTCTGCTGATTCATTTAAATTCAAATATCCCTGAAAACAAACAGCATGTACTATCTTGTATCCTAATGTTTATAAGCCCTCTAGGAAATAGGGGATACTTAATACTTCTTGAATTAAACCAAGGTATGAGCAGGAAGAATGGTACAGTGACATGCAGAGGAGGGCCCAAGATTTCCTCTCCGACACTTGGATTCCACTTTGCATTATTAGGAAGGTGACATGGATCGTGGAAGTGTCAGGGCCTTTAGTAGATCTTAGGAAGGAAGGCTTTGGGATTCTTAGATATTGCTGGTGTAGATTTATATTTGGGTTAAATTGTATAAAGTATTTAATGGCCTGAAACTACCCTTCCTCCAGACTGTGGAAAATAACTGGGCTATATATCTATACACAAGATATTTTTTAGAGCAAGTCTCAAATATTTGATATGTTGATATTTCAATGATCCTATTTTTTTCCATAAGCTTCTCAGTATCACAGATTCTCACCTTTTTTAATTCTCTGCAACAAGTAAATGGGATGGCTTGATATATATTTACATATAAAATGATAGCTACATTGCATAATATTGTGGTAATTTAAAAAAATAGCTGAAAGTCTGAACTGAATTTCTAAGAAAAGAAGCCTTAAATTAATTTTTGTGTGAAGGTTGTTTAGATAATTTAATATTGTTTTCCTTTCTACATTTTCTCATAGTGCATATTTTATTTGTTAAAAGGTAAAGTGTGGTGGGTGGGGAGGGGGACAGAGGGGAGCAAAAAGGGGATGGATGTAATACAACAACAATAAAATTTAATAAATAAATAAATAAATAAAGTGCTAGAGATTGAGTTGTTCAGTAGGTATGTCTTTATTTTATCTCTATTAAGTAAATGTGGTTTTAAAGCCTTTATTAGAAGCAAAATTTCCCGTGGCCATATTTGACCTAATAATCACATTATTTGAAAATCTTAAAAACTCTAAAATAATTAGAAAATACTTTTACATGATAGTATTATCCAAGAAGAACATAGGCAACTTTATACCCGTACCATAAATTTAATATAGTATTCCACATTCTCTGCTGCTGAAATTCAGTTATTGAGTTTTTAATAAAGTACATCATCAGTACATTGAAAAAATGGTTTAAGGCCAAAAAATTTAAAAGAACACCATAAACACTTGAAACCATTAAATTGTAAACATTTAGTGCTTATAAGTAGAGCTTTCCAGGAAGTTAATTTGGCTTCTTATGCTTATTAGAATAGAGGCATTTGGTGCTCACTTAATAATCATAGAAAATAAATATTTGAAATTACCTTTATTTTTAATTAGAATAATTTATGCTGCTATTATCACATTAAATTAAAATAAAGCATGATGAATTCAAAAGGCAATACATACACAGACAATTGTTAGTTTATAGATGAGTTATTCTCCTAAAGTTTCATTGTGTATTCACTAAGTAGGACTTTGAGAACCCATGGATTAAAGTGGTGATTGGGTTTCCAGATCAGCAACTGGAATTTACTTCCTTAGGAAGTAAGTATTAAATATTAAGACACCCTTTCATTAGGAATGTACATTAAATATTTTGGCTGGGATTTAAGGAACACATCTTGTTTTGTTGCAGTGGGCATGAGAATTACCAACTCTAAATCACAGCCTTCTTTGAGCCACAGTGACCATAAGTAGTACTGAATTTTTTGAGCTGGCTCTGATAGCATGTGATATTGTGGCACAACCATTCTACAGTGTGAACCCCATGGGGAAGTACTGTGGTCACTCAGTGTCCCAGCTTGATTCACAGAATATAGCAAAGAACAATAATAACACTATTCCTATCCTCATAGAACTTCTTGTATAATGTGGGAGACACACAATTAACTTCTTACAAATATTACCATTAAAACAAGTGTTACAAAGGAAAAGAACAGGATGGTAGGTAGGCAGATAAGAAAGAACTAAATATTGTCATAATTTGGTGTGGTCAGAAGAGGTGCTCATGACAAAGTGGAACCCACACAAATAGGAAGCCAATAAGTGGGGGAAGTTGTTGAAGACCCTGAAGTAGAAGGTTGAGAGATGGCCCAGATTATAGATTCTGGCATATTTACAATGTGACAGTGGGTGACGCTGGAAAGGAAATCAGGGCTAGATGGTGCAGGGCCTTCTTAAGTGCCTTAATAATGACCTTAGGTTTATGCTAAGGGTAATGGCAGGTCATTGGAAAGGTTTAGCAGAGTGTCTTGATTAAATTCATATTCATTGCCGATACATGCTTGCTTAGATTAAAAACTGAATTCTCTGGATGAAAGCAGCAGTGCACCTAAAGGGGGTTATTGCCAGTGGGAGAGGACTCACTGATTCCTTCAGCAGTCACAGATTTCTGGCTGCAGTGACTCCTAGCAGCTACTTTGGTTGACAGCTATTCTGTGGTAGCTGGCTCTTACGTACCTTCATGTCCAGTTCCATTTGTGTGAGACCAAAATCTTCTAGCTGTCCAGTCCTACCATATGTTTAAGTAAGGTGACCAACAATTTCAGTTTCCCCTACATTAAGGAGTTTTCAGGGAGGCAAGCCTTTCAGGTATAAAGTAAGAACAATGGTAAAGAAACCAGGCTTATCAGTTACCCCAGTGATAAGTCAGAATTCAATAGCCATTCAGTTTATTCTTATAAAGTCCTGATGGTAAGAAACTCACTATATTCCATGATAGTCCATTCTATCATTTTTAATGACTAAAAATATACAGTTTCTGACCATATGGCAGCATGGTAAGGCACCAGAGGTGGGATTTATAATTACTGTGTCATTTAAGATTGTATACTCTATTTCTCATATAACAAAGTTAACATATACTTCTTTTGCAACTCATTTCAACTAAAAATATTCTTGTCACACATGCTTAATAAATTACAGTTTGGAAAATAGATATTTAAGATACATAATTAGATACTGTATAAAAATAGCATCCTGAAATGAACCACTGAAGTTATATGGATAGGATTGTTAGCATCATAGGGAGTCAGACATTACTTCCAAATTCATGTTATGTGTAAATTGAATCCTTGTCCCTTGTTGTCTCTTTTATGTGTATTGTACTGTCATCTGTTATTTGTATTTTGAACACACAGAAGAATAAGGAAGCATTCAGTCTTCTGTTTAGCAGATCATGCAATACATTTTGAGTGGTGGAGGTTAGAGTTATAAATATGCTGTATTATTGATGAAATTTCTGTTCCCCCTTTGCATGATGTACTGAAAGTTAAAGATTAAAAAAGAATTAGAAGAGCATCATATGAATCAATGCAATCCTATTGTGATCATGGCCTCAGATTTCAGATAGATAATCTAAGGCTTAATGAACAGAAGCAGGTGAATACCATATGTTTATTTTGCTTTAGGAAAATTTTCAGTGTCATTAAGTATTGTTTTTTACCTAAGTAAAATTTCATTAATAATTACTTATCATTTAAGAAAGTTCTAAAGGCCCTTTCTATTATTATATTTTTATTTTTTAATGTTCTGAAAATTCATCAAGTTTTGTAGAGATCATCTCATGAAATAATTGAAATTAGTGTGATTGGTAAAAAATTGATAAAGGGAGACACTTATGTTATTTTTGGATCTTAGAGATTTTTTTATTCAAACAGTTAATTTAAATGAAAATGGCTAAAGATGCATGGAAGTCTTGTTGGAGATTATGTGGCTAACAGTTTATGAAACGAGACCTGTAACATGGACAGATATCCTTCCAGTAATCTTAGTGCTTTATTCATTTTTCACTCCACAAGTTTCCCTTATGTTGACCAAAAGCCGACATTTGATACTTTGACTTCATCTAGATTTGCTACTTCTAGGAGTGGAAATGGGACTGAGGATAGAGATAGTCAGAGTCACCCAAAGAATTTCTTTAATATAAATTGCAAAGACCTGGTGCCTTAACCTAAGCTACTCATTAGCAACCCTTTTGCCCACCCACCACCAGACACTTAAAAACTTAAATATAGTTTCAAGGTGAGGAAAAGGGTTAGTTTTAAAAGTTTTAAACTTATGAAGTTCCTTAGGCAATTCTGATATGATGAACTCCCTGTCCAGTATTGAGACCATTGATTTAACCAAATGCACTGTTGTAGACTTGGGGAAAACAAAGAGACAAACATAAAATCTTGGTTTTAAAAATGAGTTTAAACTCATGAAAAGGTATGATTAGTCTAGAATTTTGTAATTGTATATCCATACCTTTTTTACATTTTGGCTACTTTTCTCTATATAAAAATGCTGCTAGATGGATAAAATTAGAAACTCTAACCACTGGAGTCTGAAACACTGTCTAGAGCAATGGTCTGAGTCCTGCACAGGGCATTTATATAAGAATAGCCTAGGTAACTTTTAAAGTTTAAAATTACATTCTTTCTCCACCCTAAAGTTATGTTGAAATTTTATGAGATGCCATTTTCTGTAGAACTGAGGGACTGCCTGAGAGCCACTGAGTTAAGTGCTTCGGCAGAATAAAGGAGTACACGTTGAGTGTAAACTAAGATGTGATAGTCTCACACAAGGCAATAAACCCACCTCAGAGCATATGGATTCTTTATCTCCTGATAAGAAAGTGTTCCAGGCTCAAGACCCATTCTTATGTAGCCAAGTGGGGTTTAAAGTCTGGCCAATAGAGAGGCCAGAGTTCTCTAAATGATCAAGTGATGCTGCTACATCCACCACTAAAGGTCTCAAGAACACATAATTTCACATTTTCTATATGCCTTGGACTGGGATTTCTCAAGGGTACCACTGTAACTTGCTAATCACATTTAATAAAGAACTCTGAGTCAAGATGGTATGCAAGTATGACCCTGCTCCCAGCAATACAGCATCGTCTTCAGTCCATGTGGCCGACAGCAACCCTCCCACACTTGAGGCTACTGGCCACTTAGGACATCAAGCCTCTGAAAGCACCTGAAGCTTCAGCCAGTCATAGCCTCAAAGCTACTGCAACCATTTCAGAAATTTCAGTCCATTTGATCCCACTGTTCATTACTGTCACTCAAAATTCAGGTTATTTATTTTTATTTTCCATACTTTTTCCTTTTCCACAATGTTGCCTATTCATCTCTTCCATCTCTTCGTTCCATTATAAGCAATTCTCTATAATATTCTCAGGCTGTTCAAGGAATTCTTATACATCCTCCTCTTTACCTTAAATGGATCCTGATAACATACCCCATCCCCATAGGAATTCCATGTTAAGGCTACTCATGTAGTCTCCCCTAAACCTACATGCATGGGTCATAAAGGTAAGAGTAGCATTCCCCTTGCTCCCCATTGCTTTCTCCCCTACATTACTGTAAAAGTTCCTTCTATTTTGACACTTGGGCCATCAGAACATCCAGCCTACACCTTGGGTTGTCATGGCCACTTTCATATATTCATAGTGAGTGCCGGCATCCAGCTCATAGTCTCCCTCCCTCCACTTTATTTCTTGCCATTGAATTTCTGAAGGTCATAACTTACCAAATCCACACTTTTCAGTCTTCAGTTACTTAACCTTTTGAATCATGTATCCTCATCTAAAGACTAGGACCTCCATCTTTTCTGGGCCTATCCCTTTGGGTGCAGTTGGGTAATAATGATTAATTCTATCGGGCCCATTATGCCACCTCTTAGCTATAAAAAGAGAAGTCTTTAAAATAAAAGATGTTTATTAATTGTTTATGCGCTAATTCCATTTTATCATTGTATCACAGGAAGTGTACAGGGAAATTGTTGTAAACACCCATTAAAGAAGAGAAAATAGCTTAAAGAGAAGTTTGCCCTGAGTTGCACAAGATAGCAGAAGTGAAGCTCACACTTAGGTCCCCTTTTGTTGCTCCTTCCACTGTGCTGTTCTGTGTTAGTGAAAGATAAAGGTATAGAAAACACACTTATGAGTAAATTTTAAATTAAATTTTTGTATTTATGAGTCATAGCATATGAGGGAAGCAACTCTTAAAGTGCAAATCTGGCAGTCGATTTCCTAGATAATCTTGCATTTGGAATATTTTTTCAGAGCTTATTTAAATGTATTTATTAGGTGGCATGACTTTCCATCTGCAATTTCTATGTGTTTTGCTATGAAAGAACCACCCTGTGAAACTTGCAATTAAAAGGAAGCAGAATAATAATTTTTATGTAACCTCTGTAGCAGAAGAATCTTACTGGTGGGTAGTAAAATGTCGAAATGAGATGCATTTTAATTAGGTAATAATAGCAAGCTTTGTTTATTAACTACTCTGAAGGTTGTAATAATGAGCGAGCTGTGAATATTTAAGGGCTCTGTTAAGAAAATGAGAACTCTTAACGATGTCAAAAACTTAGCTCATTATGGAGAAGTCAGTTTTGAACATGCTTATTTAGAAATGAAGGAGAAATAGAAAACTCTCCTGCTGGCTCCTCATGATATATCTTGAATATACTTTTCTTTGTTCTTTTACATTTCTGAAAAATGTTATTTTTATACTTAAACATTTATAGGCCAAGTTCCCTGTCCCGGAATGAACATAATCAAGCTGAATCATCTTTTTGCATCTTGGCATTGCACAGAAGTGTGCTGTAGCTGACAGGTCTTCCTTTATTTCACCAGGGAGCTGTGATCACAGCTCCATCATTTCTAGGTTCAAGAGGAAAATACTCAGTCTGCTTAAGCAGAAGGTAACCAGAATCTTACAAGTCACAAAGCCAGTCAGAGCATGTACAAGGTTTCAACTGAGGAAGATCAGGCTGTGGAGTTCTTGGCCTTTCAGCCATATCAATCAAAATTATTATCAGTTCCTCCTGGTTACCCTGTATTGCCACATTACTGCTGAAATTAGTTTTTCAAATGCAACTTCATTGGTATAACCTCAGGGTGTAATCCAATCTCTCTAAGAAAGTTAATCTTCCAAAATTCTGAAAGGCAAATAGCTACATGTACATTCTTTTGCCATCTATACTGTTGAAATATACCTTTGTGTACAGATTTTCTCTTCCGGATTTTTGCAGATATAGCAATGAAAACAAAATTCTTGTATTTTTAACCTCTTCTTTTAGCTGATCTCTAAAAACTAGATTTTGCAAAATGCGTTTCCTAATGTCCCCAAGTTTTTAAGCTTTTTCTCTCCTGGCATAACACAAAGTAGTTTTGTTAGAAATATAAGAGGTTTAACTGGTAATCTTAGCTGAACAGTTGTGCGATTACAAGACATATATAATAAAATAATATTTGTAATGTACATGATTTGATCACTTTGTACAGCCAAAGTGGACTTGGCCTTTCTATAATATTTATCTTGCATATATATATTTACCTTTAACATTTCATACTATGTCATTTATTTTAATGGAGCTTTAACTGATTCTATTTGCAGAGTTCTAATTATTTATTATTAGACAATCATTGAAAGATTACTCATGGAATATTTCTATGGATGTAGTTGTGAATCAAGCTCATAAAGGAAAACATTTAGCTAAATTACCCATAAGCACACTTAATATTGGTAGCTGACATTCATGGGAAAGTCTAGACTGAATTTTAATTTTGCCTCAAGCAGAGGTGGTGGTGTTATTGACTACTTACCTGTTAGTACAAATTCATGCTTATTTGTAATTTTTGGTTAGATTATGTTGAGAGCTATCATTTACTTATTTTATAGCTGTTGTTATTCAGAGTTTAATTTTTACTTAATCAAGATTTAAAAAGCTGAGATAGAATGAGATTTTTAATTCTATAAGCAAACTACTGTTAATGATATACCAATAAATTATTAACTCTTGCGGAGACCTTACTCTCAAAGATAGAGTGACTAAGTACTGTACCAGGAATCACTACCCCAGATATTAGGCATTTATACCAACATCAGTCCATTCTGATCACTCAAAATTGCTCAATTGCTTCATCAATTTGGATCTAGAGTGTCATCCAACCTGGGTAAAGCTTAGTTCTATTAGTTTTTGTACAAGGTTGTATAAAGCATATAGAAGCATCCTTCATTTAAATGAAAGTGATTGATTTCTTGGGCTGATTGATATCTGTTGTTTAGACCAAGGCCAAGAATGGCCTAAGACTCTGCAAAGTTCATTGAAGTATTATTAGCTTTTAATATGGTGATTATAAAAAAAAATTAGCATGGGCCAACTTGAAAGAGTTAAGCATAAATTTCAGAGTTTTTGGAAGCCTAAAATATACACATAGTAATCATGATAATTAAATAAAAGGGTTGTAACAGTTTCCCTGATAGGCTGACTGAGATTTGAATCTTATGTAAAGTTGAAATGTTGAAATTCCCATTTATTTAACCAGCTTAAAATAATTATTTTGATAATTTAAAAAGGACCATATCTGTATCCCATAAAGTAACATGAAGATCATATTCTTCACTAGTGATAGTTTTATTATTGGACACTGGGAATGAGTGTCACTGGAAACTGGAAATCAGTATTAACAATGTCAAGTCAGAAAGTTTGGGCTTTGGTAGAACTTTTTAAGATTTCAATCTTAAATACTAAAAACTCTATTGATCAGATGAATTGATTGTGTTGGATTTTGCTACTAACTTACCTTGGAGATACCAATGGAGGGCCAGGCTGCTCAAAACCAAGTAGTATACATATGCAATACTGAGTTTCTCCTAAGATTAATATAGGTGGTTAATAGCATCTTCCCTTGCTTATTCTGAAAAATCATTACTTATATAAACATTGTACTGACAGGACCATGACAGTTCAAGTACACTTCACCCTAATATATGAATTGCTAACATTTTGCCATATTTCCTTTATCTATCTAAACTTTTCTATTTTTTTTAAATATTGTTTCCTTGTTTTGATCTTCCTTTCTTCCTTTTATCATCCATATTTTCTCCCTCCCTCCCTCCCTTTCTTCCTTTCTTACCCTTTTTGTTTACTTTTGTGTTTTAGGTGCATTTAAAACTTGGTCTCAGAAGTCAAGTAACTCGTTAACATACTTATACATCTTTTGCAACTGAGAGCAGACTTTCCTCTAAATAACATTTCACTTATCACCCTAAAAAATTTAGAGTTATTTCCTAATTATGCCAATAATGTTTTATATATTTCTCCTTTCCCATATATAACATTTATCTACACATTTTTGTTTTCTTGAATCTAGAACAATTCATTAGCATTTGTGTCTTTTACACATTGACATTTTAAAAGATTCTAGGACAGTTATTTTTTAGAATATCCATCAATTTGTATTTTTCTGATTGTTTTTATATATGTTCTTAAAATGTAAGAAAGTTATATAACCTTTGCTATGACCTAAGGTATCATTTCTACAATCTTTCCAAAGCATTTAAAGTATATATCCTTGTAAACAGGTTATTTTATTAAGAATTATAAGTATTAGGGCCCTGGCTGGTAGCACAGTGGATAAGGCACCAGCCTGAGAACCCAAAGATTGCTGGTTCAATTCCCAGCCAGGGCACATAACCAGGTTGCAAGCCAGGTCTCCAGCCAGGTCCGTGGCTGGGGGCAGGTAAAAGACAACCATACAATGATGTTTCTCTCCCTCTGCCTCTCTCCCTACTCCTCTCTCTGAAAAATAAATAAATTTTTTTAAAAAGTATTAAATGTGTCAACTCTCTTCTTTCATTCTTCAGTGTGAGAAAATTTTCAGATCTAAAATATTTTCCAAAAACATTTAGTCCATTCTTTATCACTACTTTTGGATGAAAGATGGTCTTATATATTGATAATTTCTGGTTTCCTTTGTCATAAGAACTTGGATATTGAAATATGAAAGTCAGGATATCAGCCCTTTCTTATTTAAAAATAAAATGTGAACCAATTCACAATTAAATAATAACTTTTATATAAGTCTAATAGTGCCTGTAGACATTTGTTAAATGACAGATGAGACAGAAGTAATTAAAACACTTCTCACTTTCTAGTAGCTTATAATAAGCTGGGAAAGAACAGACACACATTCACACTAAGTACTCAAATATAGGATTGCAAGTGCTTAGATTTGTGAACAGAGTGCTAAGAAAATACTGGGCAGGAAACTTCTCATGCAGCCTGGAGAGGAATTGTTTGGGGGCTGAGGCAGCATGACAATCTGTACCTCTGAGACTACACTTGAGCAATTCAATGTGGTGGTAACATGTTCAAGTTTCAAGTTACCTAGGCTTGGCTTTGAATTCAACTATGTGCTTTTTGGTAAAATACAAATAACTTTCTGACCTACAGTTTACTTTCTGTACATTGGGCGTAATAATACCTATTCTGTAGTGTTATGAGGAATGAATAAGATAATGAACATGTATAACCCTTAGTAAGTGCTTAATATATGGTAGCTCTTACTTGAATTACTACTTAAGTATGAGTGGCAGCTCCATTCATAGAGAAATAGAAAATGACACAAAAGTGTGGCATGTCTCTAGTGTGCTAAAGGGTGTTTTCTGTGTAGTAAGCAGCTCTGTCAGACTAGGGCTGTGAAGTTTGGGCTCACATATTGTAGAATTGTTTGCTAATCAAAGAACATAGGTGTAATCTTTTAAACCATCACAGATTTTTAAAAAGGAAGAGTGTCAGGATAAGATCTGAATTAAAGTAAAATCAGTCCGGGGACAGTTATGTGGTATATTCACTAGGCGTTAACCTAAGCGATCATAGATGAATTGGATGCTATATAGATGCATATAAAATATAGGGATTTATACACTTTGAAAGTCATCTAATCACCATCCTTGGTCAGAACGACACTCACCAGGCTTTGTAAGAAAATATTAGAATTTTTATTTATTTCTATTTAACCTTTAAATTTCTTTTTGTATGTTTAACTAGGCATACTATGCATCAGTGAAATAAAACAAGCATCTAATTTATAAATAAATAAATAAATAATAGATGCACGTGTTGTGAGTGCTTACACAAAATGTATTTTTTTGACTAAGAGGTGAGTGATTCAAAATGTTTGAGACCTTCATTCCAGAGGCCTTGGTGCAGAATGTGAGGACTTCTGAAATGAAAATATGAAAGCTAGTTAGTCTCAAGTTTCATTTGCCTTGTTTAAGTGAGTATTTGACCTATGGAGAAAGGAGCTAAATTTGAAAAAATAAAAAAATAAATGACTCATCAAAAGCTTGAAAGCCATATTACTTCAGACATCTTTGTTTATCAAGTGTTTGAAGGAGAGTAGTCAGAGAACCGGAGGTGGCTGAAAATACATCTGACACTTATCCTCTGAAATCCAAGGGAATGAGAATTTATTTCAAAAACTAACTTAAGTTCTTTGGTACTAAATTACCTAATTGGATTATGACATTCAGTTGGCAAATAAGAAGTAGAAGGACAATAGTGTGTATTTGGTTTTCAATTTAGATGTGGCTTGCAAGGTAGAGTTGATTAGGGTGGAATTGTCTAACTCATTACATGAATTGAGTGGTGATAACTCAATTAAAATGATTAAAGTATCAGTTAACTACAAGACTTAATGGAGAAAAAGTTGCATGCTTTATTGATATAGAGTCAGTAGGTTAAGGCTAATTTTAAGAAATGCATTTCATGCTGTGTCTGAAGAAATGAAAGCTTGCTGAGTCACAAACTGCTAAAATGAGCAAGGAAAATGTTGCAAAAAGTCAAATGCAAACAAAGGGTACATATTTGTTTGTTCTGTAAATGACAATTGTATATTATCCTCAATCTTGTCAATATAGATGTTTTTTATTTAGCTCTATTTTTCTGTCAAAAACAGAGGAATTGCCTTCAAAATGGAAGGAGCATGTGTATTTTAAAATCATGCTTTAAAAAAGTCTTCTTTATACAAATGTAATTAGAACAAAACAAGGCTTGGGAAGTTATACTGTACGTAACAGAGCACTATTTTCTAGAAAACTCTTACATATTCATTTATTCATTCATTCATTAAATCTTTTGTTTAGTCCATCTTTTAATTAGTCATTCACT
Source organism: Noctilio leporinus (assembly GCA_004026585.1). Classification (NCBI taxonomy): domain Eukaryota; kingdom Metazoa; phylum Chordata; class Mammalia; order Chiroptera; family Noctilionidae; genus Noctilio; species Noctilio leporinus. The sequence continues at coordinate 142,543 of PVIW01000986.1, forward strand.
CATAAAATATTTATTAGATATTACTGTGAACCAAGGATGTGGTAGGTCTGTGAATAGTGTGAACATTATCCTGACATTATTGAATTTAAATCTTAATAGGAGAGATAGGCAATGAATAAGTAAATACAGGAATAAGATTAATTACAGAGTATGCTAAAAAATACTATGAAGTTTATAAACAATGATATAATTGAGAGTACCCGAAAGGCAGTGTGGTATATATGGCTACTTTGTACAAAATAAACAGAGAAGGTCTCTGAAAATTGGTGACATCTGAGGTTTGAAGGGTGATGAGTCATTTCTCTCTCTAGTTATTGCCACATCTTTTCTTGTGTTGCACCACTTGGTGTTATCTGCTACTTTCCTGTCTTTGTTATCAACCCAGCATGGCAAGGGTCTGTAGCTGGACGGCTCAGTAAGAAACTAAAGGGATATTCTTCAGACATCAGGGTGAAGGAAAAGATGTAATAATGACCCAATGTTCCTTTCCATCCACATCTCAATCCTTTGTCTTCTACTCCTTCCACTGAGTTGAGTGTCATGTTTTATTGTTCTCTTACTTTTGCTCTTCTTGTATAAGCTGATGGTGTCCAACAAAGTGCTTTCTATTCAATTAAGAAAGAGGAATGGTGTTTTCATTGATTACTTTTCTTAAGTATAATCTGACAACAAAGGCCTGACTTTACCACAGCAAAAGTAATAAAGGGTCTTTCTATGTCTCAAAATCCTTCGCTGATGTAAGTCTGAGTATCTGCAGACTAGGGTTCCGACATGTTCTAGGAGATTCGTGCTTAGTGGTCAGGTAGAGTTTCCAACTCTTAGTAACAAAAAAGGTAAGCTTGGAGACATTATACATAAAAACTGCCCCCAGACTATTTCTGAGAGTCTTGGTAGAAAACAAAGACATATTTTCATCTATGTTCATGAGGACCTATACAAGTTTGGTCCAGAAGGCATCCAGCCATTTGGTATGAAAAATAGAGACATTTATTAAAGAAGATACAAGATACAAGAAACATTGTATATAAGACAAAGATGGCTTAGTCCCCTTCAAAATAGGCACCTTGGGACCTCACACAATTCCCCTAATCACCATCAGCTGTCCCGTCATATTTTCCTGAATCTCATCTATGGTTTGAAATCTCTTCCCTTTCAAAAGTGATTGCAGTTTTGGGAAAAGCCAGAAGTCACAAGGTGTCATATGTGGCTGTAGAAGGGGCTGAGTCACCTGGATGGTTTGATGTTTTGCCAAAAAACTCTGCACAAGATGTGATGTATAAACTGGTGCATTGTCGTGATGAAGCTGCCAATCAGCAGTTGGCCATAGCTGCAACCTTCTGCATCATCCAATTAGTTTCCACATGAGAATGTTCAAGCTTAATGCAAAATTTGCATTAAGCAGATCTGTTGCTCTACTTACTCAGTTATTTTGAATGTGAAGGCCACACAGTATATATGTCCATTTAATGGCATCTACTGGCCCCATTAACTAGTACAGTGAAGTTGCCATTGTTCATCCAGTCCACTCTTCTTGGCTGCCACGATACACTGATGTTGCACAAACTCTTCCTATATTAGCAAAGCCTGGACTTTTTCAGGACACACCTCATATATATAAGGTTTTATTCTCTTATGTATGCTTCCTTTCCTACATTCATTTTTTTTAGACACCCCATGACTATCCCGGAACCTATAGCCTAAAATCCACTATTTGGGTCTATATTTGAGGACTGCAACAGTATCTCATTTTCTCATCTTTAACTAAATTCATTAACATTGATATTGCAGGTAACCTCCTGGGAGTTTGGGAAAGGTCTATTCAGCAGCATTTGGCTTTACATCACTTTTGCACTGGCTTGGCCCAGCTGTTTTATCTCTCCAAATCATGCTCTAGCACAACAGTGTGGTCTGTTATCCAAGTCCCCTGCATCTCATCACTACAGAGAAATCTTCTCCCTTTCCACTGGCTTATTTTTATAAATCGATGTCACCACCTCCCTGTCCTGCTCTTTGGGGTGACCAGGAAGTCAGACATGGAAATGGAAGTCTGCAGCTTTAAACCTTCAAACTATTGTAAATGAAAGACCTATAATATTCCACTTTGTCTCTTGATTCCCAGTCTCGGAGACCTGCCACTCCTGTAGTATTTCAGTAGCACGTTCGCTTTTCCAGCCCCAGAATGTAATTTCTGAAAATTTCTTCACTTCCTTAAGGGGAGAATTTTTCATTCCTCTGAGGTCTCCAGGTGCCAGTGAATCAGGTCTTAGCCTGCGAGTCCCAGACAAGGCCCTAAAACTACTTAATTGTACCTGCCACAAACCTCTTCTATGAAAGAGTCAGATGTTTCAATAAACTGTGTCTGTGGATGTGGCTTAACCACTAATTTTTGTCCTGCAACCTCATGAGGGAGTTTCTTAGATTTTTATAGTCTGGAAATCTCACATAGTTTTAAGGCTCTATTGCATTTGGTATATCAAGTTACAATCCCGACATTCTCCCAGTTTCAGAGTTATTTTTAAGATTTGTCTCTAACTGTAACATGGTGCCTTAGGAGCAGTCCAATCAGGGCTGTGTTGGCTCCGGTGTGTCCCCCCAATTCAGCAACATGACTCCCAGTGGAATGGCAGTCTTGGCTCACCGGTGGTGCAGTTGGACAATCACCTTATGTCTAAAATTCCATGAGTCCTTCCAGAAATGTTACTTGAATAAAATTGTCTTCTTTTCATCTCAAGGTTAAGAACAATCATAGCATTAAAAATAGTTGGAGAGAAATGTTGTATTTTAGGAGGTATTCAGAGGGAGTCAGAGCAGGGCATTATATACCACTCATTTTATGCAACAGCCCAAATCCCACCTTCTTTCTTTGCCCTTCTTATTTCTTACAAATAAAACCCCCAAACTCACTGGTCCTTTCCCTCACATCTCCCTCCTTTAGCCAGCTCCTCCAATACTATTTCTAGTCAGCTACCACGAAGGAATTCTTCTCCATATTTCCATATTTTTACACCAATGTATTTAATCATTTTCTGAGTTTGTTTATCTCGTCTTTAAACTTCTCATATCTCACTCAGCACAAGGATACCTTTTGGCTGAAGTGTACACAGGATCAAAGAAAAGTACCTTAGGATGAAGCCCTGGCTGTTGGTACAGTGGTTAAGGTGCCGACCTGTGAACCCAAAGGTTGTTGGTTTGATTCCCCAGCCAGGGCATAGCTAGATTGCAAGCCAGGTCTCCAGCCAGATCCGTGGCTGGAGGCGGGTGAAAAACAACCATACATTGATGTCTCTCTCCCTCTCTGCCTCTCTCCATATCCATCTCTCTCAAAATAATAAATAAAATCTTAAAAAAAAAAGTACCTTAGGATGAAGGTAAATGGCTCAATATTCTTATAAGTTGGTTACTTTCGTCATTATATTCACATTTCACAACTCCCAAACCACTTGTAAACATGTAAAAAAAAAAAAGATAGCAAGATAGACTTAAATCATTGATGGAAACTTAGCATTCAGCCTTTAATAATAGAGTTTCTAATTTCCTTCTTAACATATGTAAAGAGGATCAAATTAAGCATTCTTGACATTTAAATGCCGAAAACAAAACAAGAGGTCAATTTACACTTCACTCAGAATAAGGAAAAAAGAAGAAAAAAGAAAAAGAACCAAAAACCCACAGAGGCAGCCTGCCCTCCCCTCAACTCCTGCATCAGGCTCTTATGGACAGACTGTTTATCAAGGGAAAAAATCCAGAAAGACAAAATAGAGCTAAAAAATTGAAAAGGAGAATAGAGAAGAGAAAAGTCAGCCTACATTTATTTGAAGGATAAAGATGGAAAGGTCATGAATCAGTAGGAAAAAGAGAAGTGTATAAGAGAGTTCGCCTAGAGAAGTAAGTGAAAACAGGATACATTTAGAAGATCCTGTTTAATTTTTAAAATATGTCAGAGGCCGATAGAACAATGTTGCCTTTTGAACATGTGAAGTTTACACAGGAAAGTTTTCTCATGTTGGGCTATATGCCTATAGCAATTCCTTACACATTTCCTAGTCAAATTTCTCATATTTTGTCTACTGCAATATAATTTCATCTAGGACAAAACATATTTAAATTGCATGGTTATTTTTCTCATTAGAATTAACCCTGGCTGAAACAAAATGAGATTTTTTTGGTTTGTTTTTATTAAAGATCGGGCTGGCCCTTTACAAACAATAGCAATTTCCCCTCTGTCTGAATGTGATCATTGCAACTGACACAGAGATATGTCAAAAAGGAAGTGAAGAAATAAAGCAGAAAACCTGCGGTTGTGCAAAATCAGCTCAATTAATAATTTGTAACTTTTTTGAAAGAAGAGGATTAAAGGCACATTGAAAAGCTGCTCTTTACAGTCATCTCTTTTTCTGCGCATCATCTTGGCTCAAGATCCTGAGGCCTTATTGTACTTAAGCAAACAAGTACCTGAAATTTCCTTTCTATCTCTAATATCTTTGCTTTTTAGTGTCTACATTTCCATACTCTCTGGTTCTACTCTAGTATCTCCCAATCACTTTAACCCCACAGCCTTGCTATAATAAGTATCATCTATCATCCAAGAACAAATCAGTCCTGTTTTTACTATCTTATTTCTGATCAATACAACCCTATCAGCTACTTCCTTTATCTCTCATACATTTTTTTTTTTTTTACCTCCTTCCCCTCATCTTCACTCAGCGTTTGAACCATTAGGCATTTTTATTCATTCTATCATTTCCCCAAAAAGGTTGAAAACTTTTTTTTTAAATAACGACCCTACTATTTTTTATCAATGGTTGTACTTTATCCCACGATTAAATAACTGCCTAAGCATGGATAAAATACCAGAAAACTGCAGTTAGAGCCAACTTATGGTTCTAAATAGTACCTGTCATGATGGAGAAGAACAAGGTTATTTAAAGGAAAGTTTTAATAATAAATATGGTAGGCCCAGGGCCAGTTGGAGGCAAAAATATATATACAATGTATCATTTCTCTCCTCTCCCATTTTCTGCCTCCAGAGTCCTCATGCCACAGGTTTCTTGTTTACTGAAGTCACCACTGGTGCCTGGTCTGTGTCACTTGCTTACAGATAATCCCTCTCTCTGGCTCCCTCCATGAACTCTAGTCCCTTAAAATGAAGTGGTACAGGCAACTGTTAGGAGGTAACTAGATTAACAACTTTACATTGGCATGTCAGTGATGGATAGCCCAATTTGAGTTCGTAGGAATGCTTTCATTTTCAAAGAAAGAATCAGAACCAATAACCTCTAATTGCTGATGTTCAGATAAGCTTAAGATATAACTATTCATGAAAATATTTGTTATTAGTAGATAGAAAGGAATTTTTGTTTTTCCTGAACCATACTACTTCCTACCTGTCTACTGGTAAGGGAAAATATGGATACCGATATCCTAAAGAAAAACAGCAACAAAATGTTGAATACCCATGGTCATTGTCATGCTACAGAGTTTACAGATCTATAAAGATACTGCTATTTGGGCAAATGAATGAATGAATGAAAGGTATGGATAGAAGTAAGGTAAGTATGTAATATATACATGTATACCGAGCACCAGACAAGTATATCTAATGACTGCTATATTCTCAGATACCAGTCTGATTGACCATCACTCAATGCTATCCCCCAGCTTTCTCCTTCAGCAGCTCTGAATTATTTCCCTTGTGAGCTACGTGAGGTGATGATCTCCAGGAGACTATGGGAGTCCTGTTGTTGCTTCCTTCCTTCCTCCCTCCCTCCCTCCCTCCTTCCTTCTTTCCCTCTCCTCCTCCCTCCATTCCCTACCCTGTCTTTAAACATTAAAAAAAATGAGGAATGGTTTTTAAATATTTATCCTAATGGAGTGGATAAATATAAAAAAGTAGGTTTTGGTTATAAAGTTTGAATTCATTTGAAAGAGACTCATCAAAGTCTTCCTGACTGGGATGGGGTGTGGGTCAGCAAAGGTTCATGTAGTTCTAGTTGAACTGAGTTTGTTTGGTATTGGTGAGAATTTTTTAAAATTATGTCTCTCCCTCGTTCATTTATTTGTGGTTTTTCAAACTATTGAGATATAGGGACTGGATCTTCCAGCATCCTCAGGGAAGGAGGAAGGCATGCTGTCTGTATGTTCAGATTTCTCGCCTGGATGTGCTCCTGTGTGCCCTGAGTCTGCCCTAAAAAAATAAAAGCCTGGCCATTATTGTTTGCAAGGATTTCTGGACCCTGAAACCTACTCAATTTCTCTAGATGCTCCTGCTGAAAGAGAGGAATTAGTAATATGTCGTGGTTGGGATGCTCATTAGAAAACTTAACTCCTACAACAAGTGACTTTTCTAGGAAGTGCAATAAATCATGGTTTGGTAAATATAGAGTAAATAAGTACTTAGCCAGCTGTTGGGGCAATTCTAGTTCTCTTGTCAAAATTAAGACAATTAGGTGATCTACATGAATTTTCTTTTTTTTTTAATATATATTTTATTTATTATTTCCAGAGAGAGAGGAAAGGAGAGAGGCAGAGAGGGAGAGCAATATTAATGTATGGTTGCCTTTCACCTGCCTCCAGCTATGGAGCTGGCTGGAGACCTGGCTTGCAACCTGGTTATGTGCCCTCGCTGGGAATTGAACCAGCAACCTTTGGGTTCTCAGTCCAGCGCCTTATCCACTATGCCACCAGCCAGGTACATGAATTTTCTAATTAAATATCTGCTCCCATTATTCTACTGTAAAACACTTCTTTTGAAAAAATAGTATATAAGGTCTGTCCCGAAAATATAGAGCCAATATGATTAAAACAATATCAATATAATTAAAACAGTTTGTGTGGCTGATACTTTTGGGATAGGCCTTGTAGTTAGTCATAAAGACTAATATTTTACTCTATAAAACTTTTTAGAAGAGCCAAATTTACCTTTTATTTTTGTAGTATGTAAATGAGTTGAGAATTGAGCTTAATTGATCACTTGTTTTCATTCAAATATCTACCTATCTCCTACTTATACAAAATTTCCCCCTTTTCTGCCTTGTTTAATGGGCACTTCAGCTATATCTGATATTTATAAAAGTTGCATTAAGTATAACCAAGAAATTTAAAATAAAATGCTTTTAGCTTATGGTGCTATAAAATTTTTTACCCTCCTTTCTGCCCTTATAGTAACCTCTCACTGCTTTTAAATATTAACAGTTAAAATTCAGCTACAGAACCATACATACTGCCTGATCTAGACTTTTAACCCACAGGGGACTTCATTAGTAGATGTCTTCTTCCGTTCAAAGCTGGCACTTGAGAGTTTTAAGACTCTCTAGTTTACTAATTAGCTTACCTCCAAGGACAATGTTTAACATCACTCAGACCTTTTTAACTTTTATTGATATGGGCATTTGCACATAACTGTTATTAATTTGGTGTATCCAAATCCCTAGCCACATTCAAGGACAAGTACTTTAGAACACATTAGAAATCCTGTTTAATGATTTTCTTGGTTATATTTAGTATATTTATTTATGAGTAAATAATTAGTTATGTTAAACTTTTCATCGAACTAAGCATATTTTCTTTTCTGCTATTCCTGTAAGCTTTCAGATACAGTAAGCACATAAAAGTAAATTCACAATGAATTGGAAAATCTGAAGTTAATTCTATCCAGTGGGATACTAATCACAATAGAAACCTTTGACACAAATCTGTATTCGCCAGGTGGTATTTCAGGGATTAGCGAACTCACTGGTAGGTAAACATGCAATTAGTTTTCTGAAGTCAACTTTCTTATTGTGTTTTCTGTAAACCATTACTATAACTATAAATTATTTCATTCAAAGTTTTTTTTTTTTTTTTTTTTGTAAAATAATTGTCACAATTTTTTAAATTGAATCAAGAAGGAGCAATTGATGCTTTTTTTGCTGACATTAAATTTATACTTTACTATCACACAAGATATACTTGAGCTGTCTGCTTCTTCCATTGCCACTGTCACTACTCGTGTCCTACTGGAACTGTGTCAGAGGTGCACTAGCTTCAAAACCACCATTTCTCTGTAATTCATCCTTACCACTTCTAGTGCTGGGGTGAACTGAGCATCCATAGAGGGGAAAATTATAGTGGACATTTATATGGAAACATCATATGGTTGGCGCAGGCTGCATTTAACTGGTATATACTATGTATATAACATAATGAACCTGTGATACAAAGGAATCTGATCATCAGCTACAAAGGACAGTCAGACCATCTGGTTAACTTTTTATTGCTTTAGATAATTTCAGACCATCTAGGTAAGGCAGTTCTTTGAAGTCCTTCTCTGAAGTGAAAAATTATGGCTTCTGTCTACAAATGTTTTTATGCATTTTTGCTCATAAAATTTTAAAACAATCTAAATAGTTGTATTTAGTAGAGTTAGAATGGAGCTAATCACAACCCTCTAAATTTGTCTTCTCTGAATTATGATTATAAGGTTGCAGGATTAACTCCCTTTCAAGGTTCCTTAAGTGACTCTGAAAATAATTCCCCAAAGTAGAGTTCTAAAATGGTGTCTAAATAATACAAGTTGCAATAAGTTGCTTTGAAAGAAAAAGAATATATATGATTTAAACCCATATACTGTGGTTTCAAACTATAGAAATGACCCCTGAAAATACAGTCTTTTATATACTCTGGTTTCAAATTCTTTTCCCATGAAAATCCTATATCAGGTGCAACCTAATGACTGTGATACATATAGGCCATATGGTATTGCTCCTTGGTTACAAATATGTATACCGTGTTACTATGCTGAATATTGTAGGCAATTGTAATACAGTGTTAAGTATTTTTGTATCTAAACATTAAATGTAGAAAATCTACAGTGAAAAAAATGATATAAAAGGTAAAAGTTATACAGCTATGATATCACTAGGCAATAGAAATATTTCAGCTCCATTATAATGTTAGGGGACCACCACTGTATACGCAGTTTGTCATTGACCAAAGGTTGTTAGATGGCACCTGAGATAAAATACACTAGAAAATAAAGAAACTCTCGGTGACAAAAGTAATCAATCTTTCAGATTTGTTAGGTCCTATGGTGTTTCAAATTTCTTTCAAAGCAATGTATCATAAAGATATGATTGGTTACACTTTCTTATTTTAAGATATTGACTATATGATGTTGCTAGGCAGCTTCCTTTTTCACATAGATTAGTTTGATTCTGCCAATCCTATTCCAAGAAAATCACCTACTGCATTTGGTACCCATTTACTTGCCTTATGGATTGCATTTGTGGTTGATAGTCTATTAAATTACTCTGCAGATTGGATTCAGGCCAGTGGTTAAAATATTTCTATTAGACTCCAACAGCATACGTGTATTTCTTACAAATTCACATCACTCTCTTATCTTTCACAGTGTTTCATTCTGCCTAAGGAGGTTGAATTGTGTGCACACTCAATTTCACAGGTGAACACCAGCTAGCAGTTTTTCTGGGCTGAGTATTTGGGAAGACAAAGCAGTATCCAAAATCAGTGTAAATGTTTTTGGTCAATGGCACTCTGTCAAAAAACCCTACATCTTACTTAGGGGTTTTTAACAAGAAATTTCATCCAACTTTAATTTAATGACTAAACACCCTAAAATATTCATTTTTAGAATTAAATGTTAAGATTATTTTGCACGTTCACTTAATGCGTGGCTTACATGGACCTCTTTAAAAAGCAAACTTTTTATCTTTTTCTCTCTCTTATTTAGGCTAAATATATTTTTCCCTGCTCCATGTTAGAGAGCATGTTATTCTGAGAATCAAGACATAGTTATAGGTTTAAGGAATAGTTTTATTTAGAAGTTTGGTACCAACTCTATTCATGTTTCCTTTTATTTTTTTTAATTGCCCATTTCTATTATGGAAGATGTTGGATAGTAAGAGTAAGATGACCACTTTCTGTTGTTGTTTAATTGACAAACAATGTTTGACCTTGAGACTTCTCACATTCTGATACTGAACTATCTTTAATTTGATCAGTGATTCCCAGGGTATTATAGAGATGTGATCACCAAGTTTAGCGAAAGGTTCTGGGTTAGTACTACAAATCATTAAATTGTTGTTATTCAAGTAGACCTTAAGGAGGCTGTGAAGGTGGTGGGAAACTGATGCTAACAGTGAATGATGTATCACAGATGGTTTCTTCTTCATTTGGTGTGTTGGCCTCCTTTGGCATATTGATTTTTGCATAGAAGGCAGTTTTTGCCTATCCTAAAATAACCTTGCAATTTTTCAAGGAATGCAAGTAACAGTAGTTTCTTACATTTGTATCCCTTTATTTTAACTCAGTGGATATCTATTTTGAACATGTACTATGATTGAGTGTCTTTGCACCACTCAAAGTTAAGAGGGACCCTTAGGATTGAAGGATGCAGCAATATGAGAACAAATATTTGACTCTCTAGTATATGTACAACTATCTTCTAGAAACTTTGACATACACAGCACCCTTAATCTTTATCATAGCCTGGAAAAGTAAATATTCTCACTGCTGAGACTCATGTGATTTGCTGAAAGTTTCAAGGATTTTAAAATAAGCGTTAGAGACAGGATTCCAATCCAGATGTGAGTCTCTACTATTCGCTTTTGAACACCCTACACTGCTTAGTGAGGAAAAGCATAACTATTATGCTGTGAGATCACTAAGGCTTGGTCTGGGGATATCCAAAAAAGTTCATAAAGAAAATAACAGTTTATCCGGGTTTTAAGTATCACTAAACATTTGGACACTAGAAAGGGTTAAAAAAGATTCAGGTTGGAGGGACACCATGATCAAAATTTGGAAGCAAGAAGGCCTGTATTTCTGAAGTGGTGAGCATCTTGATGTGCAGTAAGACCTGTGGTGCGGCTTCAGCTCAGGGAAAGCCTTGAAGGTCATGACAAGGAGTTGCGACTTTGCTCCATATGTGATGCCGCCAAACAAGGGAAGAATTGTGCAGATGGGTTGGTTTTGGGTGGGATGTGTCCTTCCAACCATTAGCCTTGATGCTTCTTTTTCCTAAGCTCAAGAGTTTTTGAAATCAAGGAGAAAAGTGACATAAATTCTCTTTGTATTTCAACTTAATTAATAAATTGCCTCAAGGCAGATATCTTAAGGTGAATGAAAAATGAAGGCGTTGATCTTAATTTATCAGGGACAGCATTTTTGTGTATGTGGTAGCAGTACATTTTAAGCAGCAGTACATTTTAAGCATTTTTAACAATGATTCAAGAGATTTATATCATAAATTTGAGTTGGTAAAAATTCTTTATATTTCTTTCAGGGAAAGTCTGATATTTTTTCTCCTATTTCCTAGGGGTGAGCAAATTCAGTATTCACAGATATTGTATTTTTACTTATTTATTTATTTAATATATTTGATTTATTGTGCTATTACGGTTATCCCAATTTTCCCCCATTTGCTCCCCTCCACCCAGTACCCCATTTCCTCCAGCAATGCCCTGCTTAGTTCATGTCCATGAGTCATGCATGTAAGTTCTTTGGCTTCTCTATTTCCTTTGTTCTTCTTAACATCCCCCTGTCTATTCTGTAACCACCAATACATACTTTTTCTTTTTTCCTTTCACATTGAGAAAATTCACCATTTAATTACTGCCTTCTGTCAGCTCCTCAAATCATATTATTACAAAGTTTTCTTTTCATTATTACAAAATGCCTACATTAATTCATTTAAAGAATTACTCTTTGAAGTAATATGAATTGCAATATTACCAAACACATGCAAAAATACATTTACACCCATACATATTTTTGCACATAAAGTACATACTGGATTTTGAAGAGTTAATACAAAAAATTTAAAATATGCAATAGCTTACATAATTATTACATGTTAAATGATAGTGTTTTAGCTATATTGTAGCAAAATTAAGCAGATTGTTTCTTTAATACTTATTTTACTCTAGAATGCTATTTTTGTGAAATATATCACAGAAATGGTGTATTGCAGAACTCACTTTTGTGAAAGTTGTCCTAGAGACAGTACCAAACCCATAGTAAAAAATGAATTTGGATTTTGAGTCAGATCCTCCCCCCTTCAATAATACAACTCACTGGAACTATAACGTATTCTTTTTGGTGTTTTTCATCTTAAATAGTAGATTGATTTATTTAGGCTGTGCACAGGTCTTACTTCTTTCAACACCCTCTGTTTTTCCTCTACATGTGTTTTACAAGTTGAAGCCTTCAGAAATAATGGCACTTACAGTGCTTAGCTGGTCCCCCAGAGTAGAAATTATTATGTCTACTAAGTTGAGGTAAAAAAATAAAAAGCCCTAGGATTTAAATAATTTTGTAGAATAGTATTCTAGCTATTTTTTGAGCTTATGGTTGACTTCCTATGTGGTCCTCAACCCCTGAACTATTTAAGGGTCTGTTGAGGTTGGGATTAGGTGTGTTCACATTTCAATAATAAAGTTTACTATAGCATTAATCCCTTTTCCCAAGCATTCCCAGTTTGGGGGCCTTCATAACTGGAAATGTATATTTCCACGATTTAGTTGAAAGGAATCTTATCTAATTTACATGTTAATATGAGAATATACATTGTCTTTGTTCATGAATCGTATAGTTTAGTAGTTTGCAAATTCCATCCAAATTGGTCTTCATTCTCAGCATCTTTTCTAACCTAGGTTGACTGATTTCATAACACACCCATGTCCAGTTGGTTGCTATTTAAAACATAAATTACTAACAAAATCTACATATTACACACCCACAAATAAGCACATATTTTGTAACAGTGAATAATAAAGATAGCATGTCTTTTATGTAATATACATCTACATTTTCTTAGGTTTTTCTTCTTCCTTAACTGCTTTCGATTTTTCTGAGTTATGCAAGAAACCTGATTTTCCCATATTGTGAAATGATTCCAATCTAAGAAAACTTATCCTGCAGTAATGCAGATACAAGTAATATACAAAATTGTACCTTATTTAGTAAAATCTATTTATAACAAGATCCTTTTAAAGCATTCATAAGTTAAAATTGGTTCTTATCTATTCAGCTGCCCTGTGTCTTTTGATTGGTGCATTTAATCTATTTACCTTTGTACCTGTGTTCCTGTCTGTCTCTCTGTTTCTTCATCTTCTTAAAACAGACCCTTTAGCATCTCTTGCAATGCTGGTTTGGTGGAGATGTATTCTTTTAGACTTCTTTTGTCTGGGAAACTCCTTATTTCACCTTCCATTTTGAATGACAGCCTTGCTGGGTAGAGTATTCTTGGTTGCTGGGCTCATTGAGCTTCTCTATCATCATTACTTTGAATTCCATGTCTAAGAGTGTGCTTGCATCTATTTCATTTTGCACTCTTCCTGGGAATTCCTCCTTTCCATTTGCTGAGGGTTTATTTCTTTGTCTCCCCATTTTAGGTGACTCTTATTTGTTTCTGCTTCTTGTATTGGTCTGCTTTGACTTACTGACTTAGTGGTGTGACCTTCTGTGGTGTAGAGGTACACTTTGTTTACTTCCTGGATCTGTGCTTGGTGACGTCAACTCATGTCCCAGTCTGGGCCTAGTCAGCCAGTTGGAGACTACCAGAGATCCACTGTCTTGGTCTCCTTTAGTTGTTAATCCAATCAGTCTGTGATCTGAAGTCAGTTTTAGACTATGGGTGGGGCAGATGAATTCAGTTGTTAATCCAATCACCCTATAATCTGAGGTCAGGTTTAGGCACTGCGAGTGGGGCAGATTAATTTCTATTGATTTCTATGGGTGGGGCTCCTCAGGCTCCCGCCCTTTGGAGAAGAGTTGTCTGCTGGCCGTATGGGGGATGGGTCAGCAGTGAACTCACAGGCTGCTCCCTCAACTCTCCCCCTAAGGCCACTGACCCAAACCCTCCTTAAGTGTCTCTAGTCTACTCTGTCCTCCCTCTGCTGGAGCCCATGGTAAGTAGGTGCCACTGTATTTTTGGGCGTGGTCCTTTTAAGAACTCGGTCTCTCTGTCAAGATAGCTAAACCTGGTAGCTTTTTGCTTTTCACAGCTGGGTGCTGTTTTACTCTCAGCTTTGTTGGTGTAGGCTGGGAAGCCCAGTTGGGGTTTAGATCCCACCCTTCTCAAGTGGACCCCCGGCTGCTGATACGTTTCTCTCTCCCTTCAGCTGCCACCCTTGGGAGCCCCACCAGCCTCTCACGCGTCTGCACTTCCTACTGGTCATGCTGTGATGAATCTGCTCCTCTGTTCTGTCCCTGGTAATAAGGCTTCTCTCCAATTGATGTTCTGTTGGTTATTCTGGATGATTTCTCCCCAATTAAGTTGTAATTCCAGTTTGGTGTGGGAAGGAGATTGGTGTAGCTCCCCTTACTCCTCCACCATCTTGGTTCTGATATTGTATTTTTTAAAGTAAATTTAATTTAACTTACTACATAGGTCTATTTTAAAATAGCTTTTTCCTCCTGTTTTTAACACCTAAAATATTTGTAAAATTTGCTTTCTTCTACCCAGAATCAACCCTAACTTGTATCCAGCCTGAATCAAATCTAGTTTATACCAGATTAGTTGTATTAGCCTTGACAGTTTCCAGCATTCATTAGTCTTTTAAAAAATGTATGTTTATCAAATTTAGGGAATGCCTGTTTGAGAGAATCAACTCTCATTTCAGCTTTTAGAAGTACAAAAATTTAGCTATAAATGAGCACACAAAATTAACAGTAGTGAATGATATACAAGGTGTGTCCAAAAAGTATCAACCATATCATATGAAAAATAGAGACATTTACTGAAAAAGAGACAAGAAGCATTGCACATAGGACACTGATGCCTCAGTTTTCTTCAAACAGGCACCTGGGGACTTCACACAGTTCTCCCAATCACCATCAGCTGTCCTGTCATATATTCCTGAATCTTACTGCTGGTCTGAATTCTCTTCCTTTTCAAAGATGATTTTAGTTTTGGGAAAAGCCATGTGTCTAGGTAGCAAATCTGGGCTGTATAGGGACTGAGTTTCTTGGGTGATTTGATGTTTTGCGAAAAACTTGGCAGTGACGCATGAACTGGTGTGTGTTGTGATGAAGCTGCCAATCAGCAGTTGCCCATAGCTGAAGCTGTTTTAATCATATTGCATCTCTTGACTGATGAAGACTTTTGAGGAAGTACTTCTTATTAAGTGTTTGGGCTAAAGGTGCTTACTCATGATTGACAACACCTTCCCAATTAAAAAACAAAACACAGTTAACATGGTCTTGATCTTGCTGTGATGTTGCTTCACCTTCTTCAGTCATGGAGAACCAGGTGACTTGCTTTGGGACAACTGGGCCTTTGTTTCTGAATCATAGCTGTAGACCCACTATTCATCTCTGGTTATGACCTTCTTGAGGAAATCTGGTACATTGGTAGTGGTTTGGATCAAGTCATTAGCAACTGCAGCACGGTGTTCCTTCTGCTCTG
Organism: Noctilio leporinus; assembly: GCA_004026585.1. NCBI lineage: Eukaryota > Metazoa > Chordata > Mammalia > Chiroptera > Noctilionidae > Noctilio > Noctilio leporinus. The sequence goes on from PVIW01000986.1 coordinate 157,949, forward strand.
GTAGCAGAAGCTGCTGAATGAATTTTTCCATGACACATTTCATGCCAAGATCTGCATCAAAATCTCAGACACAGTAGTTTTTGGAATTTTGAGGTAAGCTTCTAATTCTCACACTGTCAGTCACCAATCTTGGTTTATTGCAGTCATGATCATTCAACATTCTCAGTTGTTCTGCTTGCTTCAGGCTTTCTAGAATATGGATCATTTTAAACAGAATCTTGACCATCTTTGAAGCATTTGTGCCACACTTTTACTTGCACTACACTCATTATATTGTCCCTGAAAGCCTTCTGAATCGTCCAAATAGTTTCCATGGAGGAATGGCCAAGCTTCAAAACCACAAAATTTAATGCAGATTCATTGCTCTTGAATGTGGTAGACACATAGTACATTTGCTCAATCAATGACAGCTATTGCCTCCATGGACTAGTACAATGAAGTTGTCATTGCTTACTCATATGCATTCTGATCCACTTTCCTTGGCTGCCAGATTACATCGATGTTGTGCAAAACATTCTCATTATATTAACAATGGCTGGACTTTTTTTAAAACACCCTGTATATTCCATTACCACATGATTTTTTATGTAATTTTAGTCATGACTTTGGGGAATTTTAGAAGGCTCTAAACTTTTGAAAATATACTTTATCAAAAGAAGGGAGCTGATTTTGAAAAATGAATTACATCTCTAGTGTTCTGAGCCTGTGCTCAATACATTGTAGAGTAAAATTTTCATTAGTATAGCTTCTATGGTCATTAACTATAGGCATGTGGATGATGAACACTTAATAATTATCCACTTAAAAGTGACAGAGTTGTATACACACTGTAAGTCTTGACAAGAACAAAGGACTCATCCATTCAGGTCTTCCCAATGAAGATGTAGAAGGAAAAATTGGAAAAAAACCTGAACCAAAAAATGTTGCAGTAGCAAAATTTGATGACTGAAAATGTCTATGACACTTTATTTTATCCACTAATCAACAATGTTTACTGAGATTTATTTATACTTATTTCAGTTTATATTTAGTTCAGCTCTAGGCCCTAAAGTAAGATAATAGAGATTGCAAAATAACCCTTTATAATTCCTTTTATTACTTTTCTTATAACAAACTAAGAAGTTATATGTAATCATTTAAAGCAAGTAGAATCATCTTGTAATTATAGTGGCCTTGTACAGATATACAGGTCAATGGAAGAGAATAGAGAACCCAGAAATAAACCCAAGTCTCTAAGGTCAATTAATATTTGACAAAGGGGGCAAGAGCATAAAATGGAATAAAAACAGTCTCTTCAACAAATGGTGTTGGGAGAACTGAGCAGGGGAATGCAAAAAATGAAAATAGAAAATCCACTTACACCATATACCATTATAAACTTAAGGTGGATAAAAGACTTAAACATAAGCCACAATGCCATAAAAGTCCTAGAGGAAAACACAGGCAGTAAAATTGCAGATATCCCATGCAGCAATATTTTCACTTATATTTCTCCAAGGGCAAGGGAAATAAAGGATCAAATAAACAAATGGGATGACATCAAACTAAAAAGTTTCTGCTCAGCTAAAGAAAACATCAGCAAAATGAAAAGGGAACTAACTCTATGGGAAAACATATTTGCCAATGATACCTCAGACAAAGCTTCGATCTCCAAAATATATACAGAGCTTATACAACACAACACCAGGAAGACACAATCAAATAAATAGACAAAGGACCTGAATAGGCACTTCTCTAAAGAGGATGTACAGAGAGCCCATAGGTATATAAAAGGATGTTCAACATCAATAGCCATTAGAAAGATGCAAATTAAAACCACAATGAAGCCCTGGCTGGTAGCACAGTGGATAAGGTGCCAGCTTGGAAACCAAAGGTTGCTGGTTCGATTCCCCAGCCAGGGCACATAACAAGGTTGCAAACCAGGTCTCCAGTCAGGTCTATGGCTGGAGGCAGGTGAAAAGCAACCATACATTGATAAAAACAACAACAACAAAAAAAAACACAATGAGATACCACCTCACACCTGTCACAATGGCCATCATTAACAAATCAACAAACAAGTGTTGGGGAGGATGTGGGGAAAAGGGAACCCTGGTGTACTGTTGGTGGTAATGCAGACTGGTGCACCACTGTGGAAAACAGTATAGAATTTCTTCAAAAAACTAAAAATAGAACTGCCTTTTGATCCAGTGATTCTACTGCTAGGATTACACCCTAAGAATCCTGAAACACTAATTAAAAGAACCTATACAACCCTATGTTCATAGCAGCACTATTTGCAATAGCCAAATCCTGGAAACAGCCTAAGGGCCCATCAGTGGATGAATGAATTAAAACACTGTGGTACATTTACACAAAGGAATAGTATACAGTGGAAAGAAGGAAGGGACTCCTACCTTTTGCGACAGGATAGAAGAAACTGGAGAATAATATGCTTAATGAAATAAGCCAGGCAGTGAAAGACAAATACCATATGATCTCACCTAATACAGAAAACTAATCAACAAACACACAAATGAGCAAAATAGAACCAGAGGCATGGAAGTAAGGAACAGACTGACAGTGACTAGGGGGATGGGAGGAGGAAGAGAAGGGAATAAAGAATGGGAGGGTTTAGTCAAAGAACAGGTAAAAATGGCCCATCGATATGGAAAGCAGGGTGGGGATTGACTGTGGGAGAGGGAATGGAAAGGGTGGGGCAGCAGAGAGCAATGGGGGAAAAAAAAAGACAAATGTAATAGAATAACAATAAATTAATAAAAGAAAAAATATTCTTATAGAAACTTAGGAACATGTTATATTCTGTTTCTAATTGTATTCAGATCTATAACTTACTTTATTATGTTTATCTTGATTTCTAGATGAAGGGATACTTAGAGATATGGAAGAGAAGAAGGGGACTTTCACAAAGAATTAGTGTCCATTGAAACAAGTGTGAATATATTCTGCCACTTTCTTTTAAAGTTTAAGAATGAGCATAAAGTAAAGAACATAGAAGCTGATTAAGATTTTAAAATTTTATGACACCATTAAATCAGATATAAGAGGAACCTAAGATTTGAGAGTCACATTCATGACCTAAGCCTTTTTCTCTTCTCTTTCCATAAGGAGGAGAGAGGATAAATGAGGTCTGTCCCAAGAAAGTCAGCCATTGTTAATATAACAAGAATGGTTTGCATGACATTGATATAACCTGGCAGCCAAGGAGACTGGACTGAAAAGTGCATGTGTGACCAATGACAATTTCACTGTACTAGTCTAGTCAGTGGGAGCAGTAGATGCCATTGAGTGAGCATGTATACTGTGTGGCTACCACATTCCAAATGACTGAGTGAGTACAACAACAAATCTGCATCAAATTTTGCATTGAGTTTGAACATTCCTCCACAAAAATGATTTGGATGAGTCAGAAGGTCACAACTATGGGCAACTGGTGACTTGTAGCTTCACTGGACAATGTACCTGCTCATGCATCATGTCTGGTGCAGAGTTTTTTGGCAAAACATCAAATCACCCAGGTGACTCAGCCCTCCTACAGCCCAGATTGTGTCCTGCAACTTCTGGCTTTTCCCAAAACCAAAATCACCTTTGAAAAAGAAGAGATTTCAGACCATTGATGAGATTCAGGAAAATACAATAGGGCAGCTGGTGGCAATTGGGAGAACTGTGTGTGGTCCCAAGGTGACTACTCTGAAGGGGACTAAGGTGTCATTATCCTATGTATAATGTTGTATCTTGTATCTTCTTCAATAGATGTCTCTATTTTTCATGTTACATGGTTGGATACCTTTTGGACAGACCTTGTACAGGCATATATCTTTTTTGACAATGTATGGTAATGATAATGATGATAAGAACAATAATAGTAGCATCTAGTATTTATTAAAATTTTATGCTATCATTCTAAGCATTTTACATGTATTATCTTAACAAACTAAATTCTTTTTTTAAAAGATTTTATTATTTTCAGAGAGAGAGAGGCAGAGAGGGAGAGACACTTCAATGTGTGGTTGCCTTTCACCTGCTTCCAGCTATGGACCTGGCTGGAGACCTGGCTTGCAACCAGATTATGTGCTTTGACTGGGGAATTGAACCAGTGACCTTTGGGTTTGCAGGCCAGCACCTTATTCATTGAGCCACCAGCCAGGGCACAAAATAAATTCTTACACTATGTAACTACTATTAGTATCATAATATAAACAGAGGTGAAAACTTAGGCACAGATCAATTAAATACTCTCCAAAGATAACCCAGTAAGTGTGCTGAAGGTAAACCTTCTGCCTTTGAAGGAGAAGAATGTGCTTGAATGTTTCTATAAAACTGACCAATCCTCAAAGAACAAAATTAATTTTGAAAAGTAGTTTTTCTATTTCATTCACGAGAACCATTTACCAATACCTTGGAAGGACCAATAGGCTTTCAACAGAAATCATTTTGTGAGACCCTAGTATTTATCTTAGAATAATTTATAGATATTATGCAAAAGGGGTAAAACCAGGAGATGTCAAATTTATTATTTTCCATAAACATGTTCACTGAGGTATCACTTTTCTCTCATCTTGAGTTACATTCATCCTTAATGCCTTTTGCTCCATAGGAACTCACCACAGAGTTTTCTCTTTTAGAGCATCAAAGCATAGCACTGTACCTTAGCTGTGATTAATGCAGTGTAATCTAGAATAAAACACTGCATTGTGATTTCTGTGACCTGATTTCTAATCTGGGCTCTGCTGTAATGATCATGTGCAGGTACTTGGCCTCCTTGGGCCTTAGTTTAGTCATCTGTAAAATGAAGGGGTTGACTAGAGATCTCTACGGCCTATCTCCAGCTCTGCAAGGCAATGATTCCACTATTCCTCTTCTTAAACAAAATAAAAGCCAGTGAAAGGTGAAAGAGGCTTGCCTTCCATAACTTTCCACTCATTTAAATAAGATTTGAATTGCAATGAAAGTATCAGTTCAAACACATTTTATTTGGAATGTTTTAGTTCTGTCAGATTTTTGAGGGAGTAAACTAGATTAAGACTTTTTACCTAATGGATTTGCTTATTAAATGATATTTATATGAAAGCCCCCCCCTTTTTTTTTTTAGAATAGAATACATTTTAAGATTTTTTTTTTTTTATTTAAGTATTTTTAGAAAGAGGGGGAAGGAAGAGAGGCAGAGAGGGAGAGATACATCAATATATGGTTGCTTTTCACCTGCCTCCAGTCACAGCCTGACTGGAGACCTGGTTTGCAACCTGGTTATGTGCCCTGGCTGGGGAATCGAACCTGCGGCCTTTGGGTTCGCAGGCCGGTGCCTTATCCACTGTGCTACCAGCCAGGGCGGAAAGCCCCTTTTTATAGTAGATTAACAAGAACTCACTAAAAATGATCAATTTAACCTTTTATTTATTGAGTAGATAAGGTACAACAATAGGTGGTACATTAACACAAAATGGATCAGGCACCTTATAAATGAAGAGTAACTGCCAGTAATTGGGTACCAATGCCATGCCTGTTATTTGTAATGCATTGCATGTCTAATTCTTAGCAGCATCTTTGCACAGTTGACCTTAGAGAACAAATGAGTAAACTGAAGTTACAGAGTTTGTAAAAATCAAGATGGAAAGTCAAACCCTTGTCTGTCTCTAACTCTTGTGCTCTGCTTATTACAACACACCAGCTCTCCTAACTCTCGGAAGCTCACTTTCCCCTGGTCTACTACCAGGGACCCTAACAAGTCATTGAAAAATTTAGCCTAATTACTATACTGTACAATTACAGTTCTTTATGATATGATATAATTTAAAAGCAAGCTTATCAAAACAGCTAAATAAAAGCTCTGGAGCTGTATTTTAGGTTGAAAGAGAGATCAATCAAGGAGAGCCTATCATTCATTTCTAGAGAGCTGGCTTCATGAATTCCTCCCACTTCCCTTCATGTGAGTCCATCTGAGCCTGTTGAGATGGCTGTTTTAAATTTCCCATTTTCCAGGTCAACTGTTATATCACAATCAAAAGGAAGTTACCTGGTTCCATAACGTGACTTAGCATAAAGCAGCATGTAATATTCTGTAAGTCACAGGAGTTTTGAGGGCTGTAGGATGAATATCACTGTGAAATTCTGGATCCAATGATACTGAAAAAAAAAATGTTTTTCTCAATTCCGTGTGTTTTCAGTGAGTAGAACAAGAATGTTTGGTTTCTAAGATGGCTATATAAAAGTGATTGCCTGTTGTTCTCCAACTCAACCGAATCATGCAACAAAAATGAAAAAGCTCATAAATAAAACAATTTCATAAATTGTACCTACAGAGAAATTGGTACCTAAAGGAAAGGATTCAATTCCCATTACTTAAATTAGCTCTTAATGTAACTTTAATACACATCTTTTCCAGTGATATCATTGAGTTGTCTGCTTGAATACACATCAGGAATAAAGCACTCCTTTCTTATTATTTTGATTACATAATTCCCATAATGATAATAAAATTAAACGCACCAACCAGTTTTTTTTCCTATTGGAAAATATTGCTCAAATGAGAGAAATACTGTTGTAGCTTAGTTTTAGAGAGAAAGTGATCATTTTGTTTAGAATTGTCTTAAATCTATGCTAGCTGCATACAATGTTATGAATTTTGGTCAAAGGGGAATACTTAAGCCATCTAACTGATACTATAGGCTCCTACAGGATGGGAACTACGTGTGTGGAAGGTCCAGGAGAACATAGTGAAGTTCCAGTCAAGCAATGAGAGCACTATTCTCCTTTTAGGAAGTGAGAAGCATTCAGAGAAGGGCTAAAAATTGGGCCTGCCCAGATACATTTTTCATAGAGTCTTGGAAAAATGTCATTTTCTCTGTTAATATTCAGACTTGCTATTGAGGAAGTTGTTTTGAACTATGAATCCTAATTAAACCAGTAAACTATCAATAAAGATGGATATAATATACAGTTTTCTGGTAAAGTTGTGAAAAAATAAATAAACCTGAAATCAGAAATTATCACCAGCTAGAAAAACATACAAGAAAGTCTATAAATAGTTATCAAAGTTTTCTCCTTTAACCCTTTCAATAATAATTTTTTAAAACCCCCACACTTTCTCACATTATTGGTCTAAGAGAACAAAAATACAGATCATCCTGTTCACTTAGACATTAATCATATAAAATTAAGCAGATGGCTCCTAGGATATGAGGCACTTCTTTCAGTCCTATTGCTTTATTTGCTTCAGGTCCCTTGTATGTGAGTACATTGCTATTCTCTAAAGTAGATTTATGGAATTAAGATGATTGAGGCTGCATAAACAGACTAGGGACAAGTTTAAGGACATTACCTTTTCTCCTAGCTGAAATCTGGATTAGTGGCAAGGCCAGTACGTTCTGATTACATAATTAGAATGTCTACTCAGATCCCTGTCTTGCTCCCTGTATTGTAATTTCAAGCTTGCATCTTTTAAAAACCTCTTACCCATTTTAAACCTTCATGTTCAAAAGAAAACCCCAAATATTATTTCACAGAAAAAATAGAGCTATCCAGTGAAAGGCTCCTTGGCTACTAGTTCCTCACATCCTGAAGTCACTTTCATTTGGTCCTGGGACCGAGGTGTACTTCTGACCAGATCCTTTTCTCCCATCTTCTCCTGGCATCTATTCCCTTTCTGTCTGGGACCTTTCTCTGCTCCATTTGCAGCTTTTGTCTCTATATTGTCTTTCCTCTTTACCATGTTCAGATAATTCATATGGTCTAGTCACATACTCCAAAGCCACATGCAGAGATGAAACATAAGAAGAGTAAACAAAAGGAAAGTTCTTTACTTTCATTCTAGATCCACCTCTAGCTCTGTTTTTTCCTCTTCTGTTTCCAAACCAAGTATTTTAATGAATTGTCTGAACTCACTGTTCCCATTTTTTTCTATGCTTATTACTTCATTAGGGTACAATGTAGCAAGGTGCACAGATCTTCAGTATACAGTTTGATGGGTTTTGACTAATATATACAAGCCAGAAACCAGCACTCCTTTCACGGTACAGAACATTTCCGTTCCCTCTGAAAGTTTCTCCATGCCCTTCCTTCCTCAGTCAATCTCTACTCTGCCCTTCTTCTTTACAATCACCAGCCTGCTTTCTTTAACTGTGGATCACACATTTCTGCCCTTTTTCCTTTTATACTTACAAAAATTCTGTAAGCACAATACAAAAACCCTTTTGCTGAGGATCAATTTGAAATTAAATTGCCAACCTTGCTGCCCCATCAAATATGAATACTTTAGTGTGTTTTTCCTCCAGCAAGGACATTTTCTAACAGAACCATCAGAATTAGGAAATTAGGATTGTAGCATCACTAACATCTAATATTTAGGATCCATTCCAATTTTACCCATGAATGTTCATTATAGCAAAAGGTTCCATTTCAGAATCACATTTTGAATTTAGTTATGTGTCTCTTGAGCCTCCTTTAATCTGGAACTGTTCCTCAGTCTTCCATTGACTTTCTATATGTTGGCACCTTTCGAAAGGAGAGGATAATTGTTTTATAACATATTTTTCAATTTGGTCTGGCATTTGCTTATGAGGACATTCAAGTTAGGCATGTTAAGAGCATTACAGGAGGTACTATGTTCTTCATGCATCCTGTCAGAGGCTCGTGACATTAATATGTCCCATTATTGATGATGTTCACATTGATCACTAGATTAAGGTTCAACTTCCAGTCTTTTCCATTATAAATTATTCTTGTTCCCTTTGTAATTAATATTTTGTGAGGAGATAATTTGAGTCTACATAAATACCCCATTCTTCATCAAACTTTCAAATTATATATTACTTGTTTATATCTCAATAAACTCAGGTTTTCTACTTAGTTAATGGATTCAAATATTATAATTATTTACTGTTTATATTGGCAAAGACTTGTCCAGTGACAGCTCCTTCAGGCTGGCTTTGTCTTTTTGACATGTCTTCATTATTCTTTAATACTTTCTGCTCTAACAGAAGATTCAGATTTGCCTTTTACTGCCCTAGGTCTGGAATCAAACATACCTCCAAGGAGTCCTGATTCCTTTTAGAGGAAAATATAATTTGGTAAACAAGATCTGGTTGTGCTCCTGGCTATTAGTGTATTACTACTGACTTTCCCTTAGTGGGCAGAACCAGGAAGTACATGCCAGTACACACACACACACACACACACACAATGTCATTTGTATCTATTTGTATTTGTATTAAAAACTATGACTTCACACTAAAACTTCCAATCCAATCTAACACCACAAGATTTATTCTAGTTTCCTCTTTTTTCATATTTGCAATTCGTTTCTCTGATAGTGAGTTATAAGCTTCCATTATTCTTAACTCTTTTGCTTATTTGACAAAATCTATATATAATCAATCTCATTCCTGGCTCATCCTTCTTCCCACATGGAAATCCTCTGAGTGTCACTCACACTCAGCCTGTGTTCTGCTGCACTGCCATGCCCTCTTCACCGCACCCCCCCCCCCATGAGGGCTTATGACATCCCACTCAAGACACTGCCACTACCTGCACAGTCCTTCTTCTTATCCCACTTGAGCTCTATTACTCTGTAGTGAATGCTGTCACCCCTCCTACATGGATGCTTTCTACTTATTCTCTGACACCTCTGACAGGCCTCTCTGCTCGGTGGAGTACTGCTTTACTTTGCCAGGCACAAACAATCCATCATGGGCCATCTTCTCCAACCCACCAATATGGATATTCTTTTTCCCCAGCTGAGCTTTGATACTCTACACCTCTCTGTTTCCCATAACCTGTGTTGTGACTGCCTTTCTGTCATTTTCTTTATTCCACATGGGCTCTGACATACTGTGATAGGCCACTACAATCCATTCTCACTAAAGCCATAGACTGACACTTACTTTCCTTGGCTCCAACAAAATCTTTTACATTAACTTTTTTAAGACAAGAAAGAGAAGTACTATGAACTTAATTGTGCCCCCACAGCATTCATAGGTTGAAGCTCTAACCTCCAATTTGACTGAATGTGGAAAGTGGGCTTATATGGAAATAATTAACCTTAAGTCAGGTCATAGGGTGGATGCCTTAGTACATTAGGACTGGTGATATAATAAGAGAAAGAGACACAAAAGATGCAGACATATAGAAAAAAGGCCATGTGTGGACACAGCAAGAAGTTGGCTTTCTACAATTAAAGGAAAGAAGCCTCAGGAGAAACCAAACCTGCTAACACCATGGCCTTGGACTTCCAGCCTCTTGAACTGTGAGAAATAGACTTTTATTATTTAAACCACCCAGGCTGTGCTATTTCATTTTGACAGCCCCTGCAGACTAATTGAGGAAGAGAAAAGGAAGAAAGAAGGGACAAAAAGAGCTTCCTCCATTTTTTACTTCATGCTGTTATCTGTTTCAGTCTTCACGATGGGACTAGCAGAGGTTTCCTTAAGGTAATTAAGAATTTTCAAATCTAAATGGAGAATTTTAATGGATAGTACTGTAATGCTTACCTCTGTCAACTACTCTTTCTTTTCAAAATTATTAACTTATTCTTTTCCCTCCTTTTATAAAAAAGTTTTTAAAATATTTAGCTCTATTGAGATATAATTAACATGTAACATTGTCTAAGTTTAAGATGTAAGAAGGTGTTGGTTTGATATACAGGTGTAGTGCAAAGTGACTGCCTAAACAGGTTAGCTAACACCCAGCACATCGGTCTTGAGAAAGGAGAAAACCCTGGCCTTCTGGGCGAGGATGGACCTGGAGGGCACTACCCTAAGTGAAATAAGTCAGAGAAAGACACATGTTGTATGCTCTCATCTATGGAATATAAGAATGCTCCCTCCTTAAAGCCACGGTTGTATTTATGACAGGGAGCTTATCGTTTTGGTATCAAATACACCAGTCCTTCAAGGTGCAGGTCTCCTTCCTTATTTTTATCTCCTGTAACACCAACACTTTCCTTTTAGCATCGCAGCATAAGGAGATTTTTTCAAATGAATCAAATCATTCTGGTTTGTAGATGTTAAGAATAGGCTTTAAAGGCATTAAAAAATTAAAAAAGGGAGATTCTGGATGTCATAAGAAAGGTTTGTCCCTCAGGACCCTTCTATCCATGTTGCCCTGTAATAAGTCCCTGAAAATCCACAGAATAATAGTAGTAGTAATTATTATTATTAATTATTATTATTTGTATTAAGGTATTTTCTCATCAACCAGGGCCATATTTTTGGCTTCCAAAATACCACCTTATTGACTCTGACAGTGCCTGTGGTGTCAGTGCAGACAATGGAAATGCTCTCTCATCTGCGGTGCTCTTTGTAGTGACTGCCACAGGCAAGCCAGGAAGTAGCTGTTGCTAACAGAGCTAGACTCTTAATTACCCAAGGAACTTAAAAAAGTGAGACTTAGCATCGGCTTCCTTGGAAACTGTCTAATTAGACAGAAGTACCGATCTGTCTGTTGGCAAATCAGGGGACCCCAAGCACTTCTGCTAGGCTATGTTTTTAAAGACACATGAGTTTCAGGCTAAGTCCTGTCAGGAGAAGCTTTTTATCTCTCTCAGAACTGAGCATCGCCCGGAGCAGTTCACTCATCCAGACAGTAGACTTTTTCATGTGGATGTTTCCAAGGCCCTTACATTTAAGGGGGTTATATAAAAGTTACTCTCTTTCTCTCTCTCCATATATTTATACTTCCTTATTCCCATTTCCCCTCTTTAATTGAATTAATGGCACCAACATTTAACCATTTGCCCAGATTTAGGAATCCTTTCCTCTTTATTTCTTCTATATCCAGTCTGTAATTACGCCTTACTGATTTTATCTCAATAATGTATCTTCCATCAGTTAACTGCCCTCTACCCTCACTGTTAGTAGCCTTAGTTAAGACCCCCATCTATTCTTAGTTGGTTCACTGAGGTGCTTTTTAACTGTTTTCTCTCTTCCGAGAGCTCATGATCTTTTGGAATCTATTAGCACAGTTGGTGGGTTTCAATATATGTATGTTGTTGGAGGTAGAAAATGACCCTGTTAGCTACATAACCCAACATGTTCCACTATCCTTAGCAACATCATAACATTCCAGAATTAAAAAAAAAGAAATGTAGCTCTTACGGTTAATTTTATGTGACAATTAGGCTGTGAGATTCCCAGATTAAACATTATTTCTGGGTTCATCTGTGAAGGTGTTTTCAGATGAGATTAACAATTAATAGTGGATTTAATCAAGTAAATGGCCCTCTTCAGTCTGGGCTGGCATCATCTAATTGAGGGCTTGACTAGAACAAAAGGCAGAGGGAGGAGTAACTTGACCCTTTTTGTGTCCTGCTTCCCCGCTACAGTTTGGTATCTCATCTTATCTTCCCCAGCCCTTGGACTGGGGCTGCCCTTCAGACCTGCAAACTTGAGCTGAATTATATCACAAGCTTTCCTGGGTCTCCAGCTTGCAGGGGACAGATTGTGGGACTTTGTGGGACTTCTCGGATTCCATAGTTGTGTCAGCCATTTCTCATAATAAATCTCTCTCTCTCCTCGCTCTTTCTCTGTCCCTCCCACCCCCATTGTGTGTGTGCGTGTGTGTGCGTGTGTGTGTGTGTGTGTGTGTGATTTACTGCTAGTTTTGTTTCTCTGAAGAACCCTAATTAATAAAGTGGTGGAACTGTGCCACTGTACGTGAGTTGTTACTTAAATGATTGTTTTATTTGTCTTTCACAGGGAAGCACTACTTTTTTTATTACTATAAAATTAAAGTCCAAAATTACCATGTTTTCGATGGTACTACTACTACATTCAGATATTTATTCCTCTTCCTCATGCCCTCTCTCTTCCCTACCTCCCCAGCAGAATGGTGGCTCATCTAAATTGCATGTAGATTATATGAAATAATTGTATATACTTTTTAAAGGACTCGCTAGAGCAAGATCCTGTGCATTTTGGTGCCTCTGGCACTGGCTCTGTGTCTTTACGTCTTGGCCAGGCACTTTCAGCAGGTCTCTGCCTGTTAATCCGCGGGAGGAGTATTAGTACAGGTGTGAAAGCTGGAGGGCACTAAGGCATGCATCACAGGTGAACATAGCCATGAGTTCTGAGTAAAACAGGCATGATCAAATAAAAATAGCATTATGTAGATTAAATGAGGTTGTACATATATGAAGAGAGATCCTAGTGCAGTGCTTGACTCAGTCTAAAGTCACTTAGTGTTAAAGGAATTGATGGGTACATATTAGAAGTGTTGCAGGGGGTGGGTCTGTGCCGTGAATATTGGATGCTGCACAAGGTTGGCAGGGTGTTGGTTTAAAGCACTATGGCTTCACAGCCATGTGGCCACACTTTGTGTCTAGCACAATGTACAATGCATATTATATTTTGGTTAAATGTATTTGCATGTGTAAGTTGTTCATTAATGTATAGAAAGTATGGAAGTTGTGACTAATGGTTTGAGTACTCTTCCTCAATTACTTGAGAAGCCAGTGTGCCACTGTCCTTTTACAACTTATTCTTCTGACAATTTTCTATTACGGTGGAAGACTGCAAAAGCAAGAATTCCTAGTCCCACATGGGAGATGTGCCCTTTTAGCGTGACCATGTTCATAATAGATGTACGGGCTGAAGTCACTTTACCGCAGCAGGTGTTTATTGTCACCTGGAATCAGATTTAGGAGTTAATTAAGTTTCTGAGGCACCTGCAGTATTGTTGCTCCTGGCAGCTAAAAACATGTATAATCTTGCTTATTTTCCAGTGTATCTTGGCAAGTGCTGAAGAGCAGCATGTAAGGAGGAGTTTGGGTCCTTCTTTCGGTCTAGGTGAAAGGGAGGTATTGTCAAGATTCTACAGCTTATTCATATACACCCATCACTTTATGACACTTAAACCCTGAGGCAAGAAAGCAACCAACTTCCCCACAGATTTCTCATCATCTGAGCAGATGGGTGTGATCTCAAGCAGCCAACAGTGCACATATGTTTCTAATGTTGAAAGGAAGACACTGAGCCAAAAATGACTGCAAAAGCCTGTCTCGTCATACCTCCCCTCAGGTGGCAGCAGTAAATATGGTCCTTGGTAGGATTCATTAAATAAAACGAAAAGCACAGTTGAACATGAAGGGATGAAATGAAGAACAGTGTGGAAGGAAGTCCAAGGGTGATTTGATCTCAGTGGGAAACATTGAAGAAAATTCCTGACAAAATTTTCATTAGGCCACTATCGAATTCACCAACATGTGTTTCCAACTATGGGTTAGTTACTACAGAAACTGCAAACCATAAAAAACAAAAACATGTAACCAAGCTTCAGCCCTGCAAATGCAGATATTAAACACAATAGGTGTTAAATGTCAGCTTTTCGCCTGCACATTATGCATGGTACTCATATTACAAACGGGGCCTTCTGTCACTGAGGAGCTTCCTTCAGCATGTTTCAACTAGTGATTTATTCCTTTCGCTTTCAGTGCATTTACTTAGCAAAACAGAGCACAAACGAGAACGTAATTTGAATTAGAATTTCTCTTTTAAAACTTATGCTTTCTCATGGCACAATTTTGTGTATTGAAATAATAACATTGAATATCTGTGCAGGTAGAACACCTCAGTACAGTTTCTATAATAGTAATGTTTCCACTCATTAGTCAAATAAGAATGATATTTTTTTTAGGGCAAAAAAATGAAGCAATTGTTAAAGATTATAATACACCCACAGATGACACAATGCAGAGATTCTTATTTCAATTTAAAAATTGGAAGCACAATCATTACAAAGTCTGTTCCTTATTTAGCTGGGTGTATCATATAAATGTATAATTTAAATAAGTTTTTATTTCCTAAATAAAAAATACCTCCAATTATGTTAATGCTATGTTCCAATTACTCTTAAAATAAAAGATAATTTTGTTTCTTCTATGACATTGATAAGAGATTTAATGGTGAATTTCAGTCTTTCACAAAATAAGTCTGCCTTGTGAAAAATAAAATTCAGGACTAATTAAAATAATATGAATATTAATAACCATACAATGTGCATACAATTAGACAAAACATCACAGCTGTACCTAACACTGAACCATGGCCATTCCTGTGAACTTGCTTTTCCATGTTGTAAAAGTGCTACTGAGTCTGGGGACTTTCATATGGTGGGATCACAAACTACTGCTGTCAGTCTATCACGGAGACCTTAGATGGCAAATACACAGCTATAGAAGTATAATGTAGTTCATCTTAATGTGCATTTTTGTTCATTTGTAAATCAAGGTTGGAAGAAAGTGGGAAGGTACTGTATCAGGAGTCAGAAAACTAAACTGAATTTTTCTCTAGTACTTACTGGATGTGTGCTACTCACTTCTCACTTAAGTTTCTCAATTTCCATTCCTCATCTCGAAAAGGAAAGACAGTAATACCAACTTTGCAGAGTGAGAAATTACTGAGAGAATGTGTTTGAAAGTTCTTTGTAAATTCTAATATGTGACCTCATTGTCATACATATTATTATAAACTGAATATTTGTGTCCTCCCAAAATTCCTCTGTTGAAATCCTAATGTCCAATGTGATGGTATGAGGGGGTAGGGCTTTGCGGAGTAATTCATGAGAACAGAGCCATCAAGAGCAGGATTACTGTCCTGGCTGGTGTGGCTCAGTTGATTAGAGCGTCCTCTCATACAACAAAAAAGGTTGGTGGTTCGATTCCTATTCAGAGCACATACCTAGGTTGCAGGTTTATTCCTGGCCAGGTTATGTATGGGAAGCAACCAGTCAAAGCTTCTCTCTCACATTGATGGCTCTTTTTCTGTCTCTCTGTCTCTGTCTCTCTCTCTCTCTCTCTCTGCTCATATATATATCATGTGAGCAAACAAGGAAGAGGTCCCTCACCAGAACTAAACCATTCTGGAATCCTGATCTTGAATTCCCAGCCTCCATTACTGTAATAAATAAATGCTTGGCAGTTAATTTACTTTATCTATGGTATTCTATTCTAGCTATTAGCTATTGTAGCTCAAGCTGACTAAGACACATCTAGTTATTATGAGACATATTAAGCAGTCAGGCATGATTTTCAAGCATCTACCTGGAATAACATCTTTGAACCCCTGTATTATTTGCCTAAAAGCCCATGACATTAGCCTTCTAATATTATTGTATTAATAGCTGTGTTAAATGTTACACTGAACTATGCCTATAAAACCACTTAGATCCTATTTTATCTATCACATGATATTTCTGATAACTTACCTTTATGAGGTAATAACTCTTCTAAAACTTAGTTGTGAATTGGGTTAACCATTTCAGCTTTGAAGAATTGAACAAATTCTTGTATGTTGTAGGCAATAGGATTTAAAGATTTCAAAGGCCATGAAAGGTCACTTCTAGGCCAGATCCAAGAGTTTCAGAAATGACTTTGTGCTTGGTGAGTGAATTAAAACCTCAATAGTAAGGTTTTATAGGCAGCAATTTCACTAGTGTCAGCACTGTGTGTTTAGAACTATATTTTATATAATACCACTGCACAAAATATCAATGGTAATTAATAAACCAATTGTAAGCTGCATCTATCTTCAAGAAGGCTATTGAATTTTGTAACTGAGAGAAATCAGGTTAGATGCAGCAATATCATATTCCTCAAAGTTGCATCTGAATGGCCAACGTGTACAATTGTAGCATCATGACCAGGGATCGGCTGCTACCCGACAGGAATGTGAGATGCTAGAGAGCGTTGGAAGGCTTCATACCAATGTGTGCCTCACATCTTGTAGCCATGTTCTGCAAAGCAAACACCTTGATAATTTCTCTGTTTTATGGAGACTAGACACTGAAACATTATTTCCTCAAAACATGCAGCTTTCATCAATATGTAAACATTAAATTTGGGTTCTCAACTATTTTAGCTATGTGTGGGAAACTGATTGCTACACCTAATCCTTCATTTACCTTAGTATTCATGATTGTACAGATGCAATTTTTGTGTGCATCCTTAATATTTAGGTAAGAGAAATATGTGCTTTGTTTGGGCCATTTATGCACAAGCTTTTATTATCTCTACCTCTACATTAACTTGATTTGGTACACACATTCACACTTTTGCATAGTATATTCTAATACACTTTACAGTGATTTAATTAGATTTATATGTTGGAAATTCACTTTTCTTGCTTTAAATAGGGAAGTTAGGATTTATTGTCCCATTGTTAATGAATGAACAAACTAACCTTTCTTTTTCTTTTTAATTTTTATTTATTATTTTTAGACAGAGGGGAAGGGAGAGAGGCAGAGAGGGAGAGAGACAAATGTATGATTGCCTTTCACCTGCCTCCAGCTATGGACTTGGCTGGAGACCTGGCTTGCAACCTGGTTATGTGCCCTGGCTGGGAATTGAACCAGTGGCCTTTGGGTTGGGTGCCTTATCCACTGTGCCACCAGCCAGGGCCAAAGTAACTTTTCTTATCTCCATCTTTTACTCTGTAAATCGTTTACAGTTTATATCCAAAGTGTTACATTTCTCCTGGATATTTTATTTTACAAGGCCAGTGCCACTATATGATTGTTCAAAAAATAACATAAAAAATCTACTTGAGGGGCATATTTCAATAAATGGGAGAAATAAAAAGGGCTATGGATATAGGTAAAAAGGAGAAGAGGAGAAAGTAAAGAATGAAAGGGCTTATAGAAAAAAAAAAAAAAAAGTGTTGCTGAGCAGGAAGATTGCTTTAATTAGAGAAGTGAGCGAGGAAGAGGATGAGGAAGAGACTTTTTCCCTTCCTTCTAGTGTGAAATAGGAGGTGACTGTGAACTGTCCCATTGGACATGCTGGTTATCCCCCTTTAGTAGTGTTCCCTGGCCAGGTACTCAGAAGTTCCACTTCTCATTCCACTGTAGCTTATGAATTTCTCTTCCTTGTTATCACTTTCTGCCACCCTACTAGGAAAAAAAGTTTGCTTTCTTCTGCTTGTGTTGCCATAACAGAATTCCATAGACTAGGTAGTTTATACAACACAAATTTATTGTTTTCATGGTTCTATCCATAGCAAAGCCTCTTTCCATGTTACATAAAAAAAGGGGAGCCCTGGCTGGTGTGGTTCAGTGGATTGGTGTCAGCCTGCGAACCTGAGGGTCTTGGTTCGATTCCCTAGTCAGGTTACATAACTAGGTTGCAAGTCAGGCCTCCAGCCAGGTCCTTAGCTGGAGGCAGGTGAAAGGTAACCACACATGAATGCTTCTCTCCCTTTCTTCCTCCTTCCCTGTCCTTCTCTCTGAAAATAAAGAATAAAATCTTGAAAAAAAAAAAAAGGGGAACTCAATTCCATCATCACAGAAATAAATCAGAAAAATATACTGCTATTTTCTTACTGATACAGTTAATTGTTTAAAATATAGATTCTCCAAACCTTCAAGCAACACAAGTGTGTCTTCCAAGATATTATAATTTTATATAAAAATACCCCAAATTTTCAAATATAACTGCCTTGAAATTCAGGACCTTCCTTTTTTTTTTTTTCACTTTCATAATTATATATATATATATATATATATATATATATATATATAATATATATATATAATTATATATATATATATTTAATTTTATTGTTGTTGTATTACATCCATCCCCTTTTTGCTCCCCTCTGTCCCCCTCCCCATCCACCCATTCCCCCCAAAGTCAATCCCACCTGTTATCCATGTACATGGTTCCTTTATACTAGGTTCCTGTCTAAACTGCTCCCCTTCCTTGCCTCTTCCTCCCCTCTCCCCCCAACCCCCTTCCCCCTGACCACTGAAGGCTTAGTCACAGTATTCATATATTTGGTTCTGTTTTGCTTATTGTTAGTTTTGTTCATTATTGTCCTGAAATGGGTGAGATCATATGGTATTTGTCCTTCGCTGACTGGCTTATTTCACTAAGCATAATAGTCTCCAGTTCCATCCATGTTGTTGCAAAGGTTAGGAGTTCCTTCTTTCTTTCTGCTGCATAGTATTCCATTGTGTAAATGTACCAAAGTTTTTGGATCCAATCATCCACTAATGGGCACTTAGGCTGTTTCCAGCACTTGGCTATTGTAAATAGTGCTGCTATGAACATAGGTATACATAGGTTCTTATGAATTGGTGTTTCAGGGTTCTTTGGGTATAGTCCAAGTAGTGGAATTGCTGGATCAAAAGGCAGTTCCATTTTTAGTTTTTTAAGGAAATCCCATACTGTTTTCCACAGTGGCTGCACCAGCCTGCATTCCCACCAACAGTGTATGAGGGTTCCCTTTGCCCCGCATCCTCACCAACACTTGATGTTTGTTGATTTGTTGATGATTGCCATTCTGACAGGTGTGAGGTGATATCTTACTGTGGTTTTAATTTGCATGTCTCTGATGACTAGTGATGTTGAGCATTCTTTCATATGCCTCTGGGCCCTTTGTATATCTTCCTCAGTGAGTTGTCTGTTCAGGTCCTTTGCCCATTTTTTAATTGGGCTGTCTGTCTCCCTGGTGTTGAGTCACATTAGTTCTTCATATATTTTGGAGATCAAACCCTTGTCTGAGGTATCATTGGCAATTATGCTTTCCCATATAGTTGGTTCCCTTTGAATTTTGCTGATGTTTTCTTTAGCTGAACAGAAAGTTTTCAATTTGATATAGTCCCATTTGTTGATTTGTTCTTTTATTTCCTTTGCCCTTGGTGAAGTATCAGTAAACATATTTTTGCGTAGGATATTCAAAAGTTTACTGCCTATATTTTTCTCCAGGACCTTTATGGTGGCACTGGTTATGTTTAAATCCTTTATCCATCTTGAGTTTATTCTGGTGTATGGTGTAAGTTGGTGGTCTAGTTTTACCTTTTTGCATGTTGCTGTCCAATTCTCCCAACACCACTTGTTGTGTAGGTGACATTCTTGATGCCTTCTTCTGTTTTTGGAGCTACCTTGG
Organism: Noctilio leporinus; assembly: GCA_004026585.1. Lineage (NCBI taxonomy): Eukaryota > Metazoa > Chordata > Mammalia > Chiroptera > Noctilionidae > Noctilio > Noctilio leporinus. Next base: position 177,823 of record PVIW01000986.1, read on the forward strand.
TTGCTGGCTACCTATCCTTACATTTACTCCAACAGGTTACCAATGACTATGACTTTGCTAGAGTGTTACACATTGCAGTAGGAAAACCACTTTGATATTTTTGTCTTTGTTACCTGGCCTTTGAGCCTTCCTTTCCTGGAATCTTTAGATTTGTAGGATGCCCTGCTTTCCTATCTAGAAACCTACTTGGCATCTTACCTAGGCCCTTGACCCACTGGTTTCCAGATTTAAGTAAGCTTGTAATTTAGTCTATTTATCTACTTTTTAAAGGCTATTTATGACATTTTGAAATGTGATGATTTTCTTTTTAAAAACAACTGACAGTTGATATAGCACTTGAATACATTTTCTATATTGCCAATACCATTTATGAATTAACCAAGCCTAGGCATGAATTTTCTATTTTTTTCATACACAATTTGCACTGAATTTTCAAGTATATATTATTTCAGTCCATGAATAAGGATGCCAATGACAGTGACAAGCATTCTGGAGAAGGCCCATCTCTAATACATGTGTTGTCTTTTGACATAGCCAGGCAGAGAGCTTCCAATAAAGAGCTGTCTATGGCTGTGGTTTCCAGGCTCTGTGAAGGAGGTTCAGAAAGTCTGACCGGATGGCTGCCTCATGAAAATTCTCAGGCATGGGGCTGAATTTTCTCTAAAGCAGCTCTACCAAGAATCCTGGTTAGTGCTTCATCAGAACAAATTTCTTTCAACCTAGTTATGACACATAGTAATTGCTCATTAACACCATGAACACTTATGGTCTTTCTGTGGCACTGTGAAGGTGACAAGTGACAGGCTCTTTTCCCTAGATATAAGAAACCACGAAGGAATGCAGAACAGTCAGCTAAGATTCCATTTAAAAAGCAATTTTTCCTTATGAATCATGTCTGTAAGGTCTCTTGCATATGTCTAAAAGGTTTAACTTTAAAAAGCACTGGGAAGGTCAATGAAACAATTACTTGCATATAAATTTCTTTTTCATTATTTGCCCAACATGTGACCTATACAATATAATTTCCAAATAAAAATAATGGCACCCACACATAATTGGGGTTTAAAGTTAGGCTTTTTCTCTGCTCAGGTAAATATAATTTAGAAATATATTTCCCTCTTGTGAAAAAGAGCATATGATAGAAATGTGGAGGTCGGTCAAAAGCAAGGATTGGATGGATAGCTGCGGTCTGTTTGAGGATTGAACTAATGGCTATAGCATTAAAAAACTGATGATCTACCTTCTCAGATAAATCATCTTAAATTAAGGAGAGAAATTCTGTTCTGAGTCTGTTCTTCACTTTAATGTGTTTTTCGTCAAAGTAGCAGGTTTCATTTCTTCCACCCCTCTGACCTTAGCCAGAACACAGTACTGATATGAGGCATTTGTTTTAATAACTTGGTAAAAGTTAATGTAGTGTATAATAGACTCTAGCTGGTTTAACTTGAAGAGCAAATGGACAAGATATTTGATTTGGAGAGAAAGTTGCTACTAAAAAAGGGGCTATGTTGAGTTAAGATCCAACGACTTTCCTTCAGCCACATTCTCAGCGATATTTCGTATTCCACCTTTCAGCTCATGTGACAGCAGCCCCTGAATGCATCAGGGAGAGAGATGTGGTTTTGATTCAATTTTCCATTTGCCACATTTAACCACTTGTAGCCTTGATTCTTTCGCCTCATGTAGCCATAGGTTTTTCCCTAAGGGTTAACCACAGAGGCTTTTAAATCATTTTAACTCTACTTATAATTTCTCAGGTACAGTCTAATTTATATTTTACATTGCAACATAACTCATTTTGGACTCTTTGGCATGGCAGTCTGGGGAAAATCGTTGAGTAAGGCATATGGTTCTTTTTATCATTCTTCCTGTCACTGTTCATTCCGCCTTCACCCCACCCCCTGCCACTTGAGCACTGGTTTCTCAGCGAAGGCCACTCACTCATTTTCGGATGTTCCTCCTCCTTACAGAAAATAACACTGTGCCCTTGTTTCCAGGCCTGTCCATAGCTGCAAGGCTTATCTGATGGAGCAACCTCAGTTCATAACAGAGGCAAACTCTGATTTTCTCCCTCTCCCAGGTGACCCATTGAGCTTAATGCCTTGACTTTGTAAAAAACACATATCTCAGAAGACCCTTGTGGGATGTATGCAATCTGAGAAATTAGTGCTGGTGGGAAATGTAGTTTTCCATCCCATGGGCTTAATTAGTTTCTGCAAATTCTACTCAATAGAGACAGCTCAGAAGGATGCAAGCCAACTATCTGTGGTAAGGACTGAGTATGTTTTATACTGTTGGAAGTGGGGATAATACTACAGATTGATTGCCAATGCTATTGGACTACTTTCTTTAGTCAAAAACCTTTACAGCTCTGGCTGGTAGCACAGTGGATAAGGCACTGGCCTGCGAACCCAATGATCCCTGGTTTGATTCCCCAGCCAGGGTACATAACCAGGTTGCAAGCCAGGTCTCCAGCCAGATCTCCAGCCAGGTCCGTGGCTGGAGGCAGGTGAAAGGCAACCATACATTAAAAAAATAAATAAAAGAAAAAAACCCTTTACACATATAAAAGTATGAAAATGGTTCAAAACATATCCTTTACTATTTTTTTGTTGGAATAAAAAGTAAAAAGAAGCCTGGCTGGTGGCTCAGTGGAAAGGTGCCAGCCTGTGAACCCAAAGGTCGCTGGTTTGATTCCCAGTTAGGGCACATAACCAGGTTGTAAACCAGGTCTCCAGCCAGGTCTGTTTCTGGAGTCAGGTGAAAGACAACCATACATTGATGTTTCTTTCTTTCTCTGTCTCCCTCCCTTCCCCTCTCTCTAAAAATAATAATAAATCTTTTTTTAAAAAAGTAAAAAGATAAGTACAGGTGTTAAATTTTTTACCTTTATAAAAGTAACGATTTTAATTTATACCAAACATATCATGAAATCTGTTGCTTGCCAAATTTTACTGTTATTATTTTTACTTTCAGTTCTTATCTCTTCAGTGCACATGTACCCCATGTAAGGAAATATTTCATAGAACAAGCAGGATTCATAGGATATAGTTGGAACACTATTCTCCAGTGTCATTGCCCCTCTCCCCCAAACCACTTTATTCAAAATCCCCTGTGGTGCTGGGTAAAATCTTTAGCAGACCTCTTGCTAATTCACAGATAATAAGGACTCACAAGAAAATTAATCTCAAAGCAATTGTTTCCATAAGAAAAATATTAGGTCCCTGTTTCTTTTTAAGTATTGCCTCTCGCCTTCCCCACCTCAGGCCTGTTCCACTTGGGAGGGCTTCCGTGGGAAGAGTGGGGGAGGGTAAGTTTGCATCTCTTGGCTCATCTTGTGCTCACAGTCTTTTTACTCCCCTGTGGGATCGGCAGGGTAGCCTGTGCCGTGTGTTCCTGGTGGCTCTCATGGAACAGTTGGTATAAGTACAAGCACTCTGTCATCTCTGGTACTTGATTCCTGTAAACATCTTATCAGACAAAGGAAGTCACATGGTAAAAACCCAGTGTCAATGGGACAGAGGATCTTCTCATGAAAATAAGTAAGAGGGGGGAAATGTTTCTGAACAGCAATTCCATTTATCGGTGCTGGGTAGCTCCTGCCCTTTCAGCCTAGGCCTCAGAATGGAAATTTGTGGAGCAGAACTGAGCTAGGAGTCCACCCTCCCACCTGGCCCACAGCTTAAAACTAAACAATCCAGCTGACCCCCCTCGGACTGCCAGCGAGCCTCACATCTGTGAGAACAAACGCTTATTTTGTATGCTACTGATTTTATAGTTGCTTGTTGTATAGAACTTGGTGCTTGGCACTATCCATGGCGACCCCAGGCCAACATATTTTCATGTCACCCACCTTTACATTCCAAACACAGCCAGCCCTCTATTCTGTGGTCATAAACAACTTCATCCAGTATTAGAATCTTTAGAATTATTCGGATGTAAATCTGTGTTTTGAACTTCAAGGTTATATATCAAACTTTCTCAGCAGTCCTTTTGAAGTTATTCTTATATTAGACTTCAGGAGAAGGGAGAGAGCCTCTGATTAGTCTCCATGGAGGGTCCTGCTATCCTTGGGACTCAGATGAAGTGAATGACCATTCTAAGGATTGCAAAATTGATATTAATCACTTCTTTTGTAGGAGTGTTGGATTATTTGGTGTGCATGGTCTTAAAGCTTCCATTAGAAATGATATAGAAAGGTACCCATTTTTCTATCCTGTTACATGCAAAAAAGAAATGCGTATGCATAGACACATACATTTATGAGGATCATAGTTTACATATGGCTTTTAGCTATCTTTTTATCAAATATAAACAATTTTGTCATAAAAATTTTACAACAACAACTAATTTTTAATTAGTATATGTTTCTTAATTTATGGAACAGTATCCAGCATACATGGGTCATTTCTTTTTATTATTTTTTCTATTATAACTCACACTGTAATAAACATGTCATATGGTAACTTCACAGAATTTCTTGATGCTTTATGTCTAGTGAACTAAAGCCTAGTTCTTACAATCTCATCCATCCATTTTCATTCACATTATTCACTACAGCTTGGTGTTTAAAATTCCCACTCTGTTGTTCTTTCTATATCTAGAGTAGAGATGATGATTTTAACTTTTTCCCACATAGTTGATATTAGTGATAATCAAGCTTAATCTATATTTTTTCTAAAAGTCTTATTTTTCTTAAGGCAAGTCAACTAAAAGCAAATTGAAAATGATAAAAGAGTTTTCACAATGTATTACACTTTATTGAAACAATCACTTTTCTAGACATATCTATTAATCAACTATCCAGTGGGTACTCAGCATTGTTCTTAGTACAGAGGAGTATAAAAGAGAATTGTATGGTACAGTGCCAAAGAACAAACTTCTTATCTGACAATATGAGTACATGCCAACATAACTAACGCAGCAACTATGCAGGGACAACAGGGTCAGAGGCTACACTGCAAGGTATTGGCCTACGTTCATTTAATTTAGTGTTGTAGCTAAGCATAGAAGAAAGAGTATGACCTCCACCAAAAGATTCAGATAAGAAATTTGAATTATTGCTTGGCTACCTTTAAATGAATGATTTTGGGGAAAAATGTACATATTTTTAGGTTCAAGAATTTTTTATCATTAAAAAGGGACTAATGATGCCACCTATAAGACTCATGAGAACTTGAGACATTGTGCTTAAAGGATAAGCTCAAAATAAATTGGACAGCTATAATTATTTATAATGAATCAAAAAACTAAGCTTTTAAGAAAGAACAAAATTTGTATTCAGTAACATTGAAATGGTTCCATTCTTTCAGAGCAATTGTGTACGTGATAGCCTTGAAAATATTAAAAAATTCTTACTAGAATTGACTACACAAATCATACATATGCTATTACAATTTGGGCATATCTTTTAAAAGTGGATATACATATATAAACAAAAGCCAAGGTTTTTTACTTAAGTTTTTTATTCATTTTGTTATCTGTGTTGTACATAAGATACTACATATCTTTAGGCTATTTTCTTTTAGATTGTTTCTTGTTAAAATTGCTTTTTGTATAGAATAATCCTTTATTGATCATATTAAAATAACATATACTTATTTCTTCCAGTACTTTTATTTTTTTATATAAATATAGGTTTGAATTTTCTTCTTATTTTTTGACCACCTTTAGCCATTTCTTTCACCCTCCTCCCTCTGTATCAGGCAATCAGTTTGTGTACTCTGTATCTGTGAGCTTGGATTTTTAAAAAAGATGCTGCATATAAGAAAGATCACATGATATTTGTCTTTCTCTGTCTGACTCATTTCACTCAGTGTGATGCCTGTAAGATCCATCCTGTTGTCACAGATGGCAAGATTTAATTTTCTTTTTTTTTTTTTTTTTAATGGCTGAATAAAATCTATCTATTTGTCTATCATTTCACAATTTCTTTTTCCATTTATCTAATGCTAGACACTTAGGTTGTTTCCATAGTTTAGTTATTGTAAATAGTACTACAATGAACAGGGGGTGCATATATCTTTCTGAATGAGTGTTTTTATTTCCTTTGAATAAATATCCAGGAGTAGAATTTCTGGATCATATGATAGTTCTATTTTTAATTTTAGGAACTTCCATATGGTTTTAGATAGTAACTGCACCAATTTACATTTTCACCAACAATGTACAAAGTTTGCCTTTTCTCCACATCCTTGCCAAAACTTCCTATTTCTTGTCTTTTTTGATAATAACCATTCAAAGAGGCTTGATGTGATATATCACTGTGGTTTTTATTTGTACTTCCCTGATAACTAATGATGTTGAGCATCTTTTTTATGTACCTGTTTTCCAACTGTAGGTCTTTTTTTTTTTTAATGTCTATTCAGATATTTCCCCATTTATTTTGTAAGATTGTTTTTTTTTTCTTTTTTACTGTTGAGTTATATATAAATTCATTGAATATTTTGGATATCAGCTCCTTATCAGATATATGACTTGCAATATTTATCTCCCTTTCAGTAGGTTGCCTTTGTATTTGTTGATGGTTTTCTTTGCTATGCAGAAGCTTTTTAGTTTGATGTTGTCTCACTTGCTGATTTTTGCTTTTGTTCTTTAGCATTTGGTGTCAGACTCAAAAATCATTACTAAGATTTATGTCAAGGAACTTATGGCCTATGTTTTCTTCTAGGAGTTTTATGATTTAAGGTCTTGCTTTCAAGACTTTATTCTATTTTGAGTTCATGGTATAAGATAGTGGTCCAGTTTCATTCTTTATGTGGTTGTTTGGTTTTCCCAACACCAATTATTGAAGGACTCTCTTCTCCATTATATAATTTTGACTCCTTTATTGTAAACTAATTGACCATATAGTGATTTAATTCTGAGCTCTATATTCTGCTCCATTGACCTATAGTCTGTTTTTATGCCAAGGTTTATTTTTGCAGAATAGCTTTCATAGTCTTTTATGAATATAAATAAACTGTCATAATATCCTGAAATTCATTTATCTAAACACAAATTATACTATGTTAATGTGTACCAAAGTAGACCTAAGCTTTCTGATTTGAATCTACTTATGAGTTCTATATATAGACCAATGGTAACTGCAGTATCTCCCTAAATGTATGCAGGGATATTGACCTCAACTGTTAGGCAATACACATGAAATTTCTGCAGTACCCTCTGTGTTAGCTCAAATAAGTTTATACAACTTCTATAATTGCAAACTTTTACATTTTAACACTAAACATTTTAAATAATTATAGAATTGAGTTTTGCCAGACCATCATATTGCAGAACCTTTTTTTTTTTTTTTCAATTGCTGAGGCTGATGCCAAAAATTGGGTTAGCAAACTTCTCATGAAGCTAAAAATTTCATGTTTATTAATCATGTGGTACTGTTTTGTATTTTTTCAAGGCTAGTAAAGCTTCTATTATAGATCTGTTATTATAAAGACCCTTAATCAAGTTATTCAAAGAACATATAAACATGACTCATGGACATGAACAACAATATGGGGATTGCCTAAGGGAGGGTAGGAATGCTGGTGGAGGTGGGCAAAGGAAGAAAAAGTAGGGACAACTGTAATAGCATAAACAATAAAAATTTTGGACCCAGTGATCTCACTGCTGGGAATATAACTGAAGAATCCTAAAACACCAATTCAAAATAACATATGCACCCCAATGTTCATAGCAGCACTATTTATAATAGCCAAGTGCTGAAAACAGCCTAAGTGCCCATCAGTAAAAGAATGGATCAAAAAATTGTAGTACATTTACAGAATGGAATACTATGCTGCACAAAGAAGAAGGAATTCCTACCCTTCATGGCAGAATGGATGGAACTGGAAAGTATGATGCTAAGTGGAATAAACCAGGCAGTAAAAGCCAAATACCATATGATCTCACCTATAAGTGGAACCTACTGAATAAAACAAACAAGTTAGCTAAATAGAACCAGTGACCTGGAAACAAAAAAACCTGATAGTGACCAGAGGGGAGTGGATGAGGGGAATAAGGAGGGAAGGCAGGGGAAGGGTCTAGTCAAGGAACTAGTATAAAGGACCCATGGGCATGGACAATGGGGTGGGATTGACTGTGGGAGTAGGGGTGGTGCAGGTGAGAGCAATGGGGAAAAAATTGGGACAAACATAATTGAACAACAATAAAAAGTAGACAAAACTCAATAAAAATGAAAATAATGACCCTTAATCATGTAGGTTTATTTATTTCTAATATGTTTGTTACACTATTTAGCAGGGTTTTTAACCACTAGGGGGAGACTAGTCATTTTGGTCATTTTCATACTGTTCTCTGAACAATGAGAGTACAAAAGAAGTTTAATACTATTAGCGATGTTACATTCCCCATGGAATTTCATGTAGTTTCAAATTATGAGATTTAGAATCCAAGTACATTCATCCTGAGTCCCACACTTGGAGGCTTATGAGAATTTTGTTATCTGTAAAGTTTTAATCCCACTATCACTATGTACTGACTTTTTACAAGAAAGTGATAGGATAAAAATGAAGTTAGTAATCCACTGATTACCGCCTTTCAAACTTAATTCTGTGAGCAAATTGTTGTGAAAGTCGAGAAATCAATTAAGTACTATTAGAAAATATGCTAGACGTAGTAAGGTGTGAAAATGTGTCAGTCTGACTTTAAAAGACATTTCTGCAAGTTCAGAAAAAAAATGATGGAATTGATTTTGCATTTCGGAAAGAAGATTGAATAGGGATTTTTCCATATTTGGATTTATATGAATAGGAAGACAGGCCTACGCTTGGTTTTGGGAGCTAGATGTAAAAAATATAAGATAGGTGAACTATAGAATGTAAGTCTCATTTGCTTGCTTGAATGTTTTCTTTTCATTTTCTTTGTTGGAGAGAATAAGCCTCACATTCAAAAGCCCAGAGAATTTATTGGTAATAGAGGAATGAAGCCAAGTTATTGAAGATCAGGTAAATGTGCATACAATTGCTCAAAATGAGTTCTAGTTTTCTAGACTAGGAACATGAAACCTAGTTTCCTGAAAAAACTTGTAGATGAAAAACACTGAATTGCCAAGAAAGATGAAAAAAGTTATAGAGCAAGTTATAATTAATCTAAGATGAGACACTAATAACTATTACCCTTTTTATAAAGAAAATATATAATTTCTATAAACTTCAGACAAGTGAGAATGACAATAATCATAGAAACATTCCACAATGAATGATTAAAAGGAGGATGGAATTTGATTGCTTAGAACAAAGAGCTGTGATCAATGAGAGAGAGAGGATCCCTGAAATAGAACTTATTTATAGAAAAATGTGTATTTTTATTTATATGTTTAAACTTCAGTCACCTTCAAAGTACTCTCCACTTGATGCAATACATCCATCAAGACTTTTTTCCTATTGCTCAAACAATTTTTGAACTCATCAATTTAGATGACTCTTCATGCTTTTGTCATTTTTTGTTTTACCTTTTCCACATCAGCAAAAATGTGTTCCTTTGAGGATTTTTTGTTTTTTTTTCATCTGGGGAAACAAACAAAAAATCATCACTTGGGGGTGAGATCTGGTGAATAAGGAGGGTGGGACACAGGGGTCACGCCATATTTCATCAAAAACTTGGTCAGAAAATGCTGAACATTCAGTGTGATGTAGGGAGGTTCATTCATAAATCACCCATCATGAAATGGGCAGATTGGAAGAGTCTTCAAAAAACTCACTGCGGCCCAGTGCAGCCTCTCATAACACCACCAGCTGGTACACTGATACAGATGGGTTCCTAGAACACTCACCTAGCAGGGGAAGCAAGTACTATTTACATTGTGGCAGATATAATTTGGCTTATAATCAACTTTTCCTTCTACTTTATCTCTTACCGTTTCAGACCACTGAGGCTTGGAAGCAAACTACTTGATCTTTAGCCTCTTTTGCCTTTAGGGGTAGACATTTGACATATTTCTTACCAATGAGTCAATATGATCTGGAAGCTCATATTTCTGAGAGGCAGCAACAATGCCTGGAGGGGAAGAGATAGTAATATATTTCTCAGTCTAGCATAGCCCTGTCTTCTCTCTCCAGCCTCTTGCAAACTTGGGCTAAGTTTTAATTGTCTTGGCATCAAAGCATGTGTATTGTTGATTATTCTGCAATATAGGAAAAGCAGGTATTTTGTACTTTATCAAAGGTGGGCAAGCAGAACTAGATACTTGAAGAGGGCTGCATATAACAAAATAAGAAAATACCATATTTCTTTGTGGAAATGAATGACAACCTTACGATTTCATATGCCAAAGTGTCCTTAAAAAATAAAACCTGCCATAAGTTGTTTTCCTGAACTCTGTAGGAAGTTGAGTTGTCAGAGAGAGGGAAGGAGAAGTCTGTTTAGCAAATGTTACATTTCTATATTTTACTTTGTAATCTACAGAAGAAAATAGTAAGAAAAGTGTTATTATGTGCCAGTCACTATTTGCAATGCTATAATGTTTTCCTTCTATTTTTATGCGGTTTAGGGTGGGGCAAAGTATCCCACAGCTTACAGTATTCTGGTGGTTGAATAATCAATCCTTTAAGACCCAGCACTCTGAAGTTCAGAGAGACTGGGTTCCTCTTGCAGTAGATCCTGTGATCTAAACCACTGTTGCAGTGTAATTGCTTACAACTGGGTTTTCTTTACTTCTCCAACTATGATACATTTTAGAGGAGAAAACTCTTCAGTTTTTGTACAATGATAGTTGCTGGATTAAAGAATCTGAAAATACGGAATTTTGGGTCTTCTAGTCAGAGGAATTAACTACTTGCTTGTTAAGATTGAATTTCCTGAGCCCTGGCTGGTGGCACAGTGGATAAGGTGGCAGCCTGTGAACCCAAAGGTGGCTGGTTCAATTCCCCAGCCAGGGCACATAACCAGGTTGCCAGCCAGGTCTCCAGCCAGGTCTCCAGCCAGGTCTCCAGCCAGGTCCGTAGCTGGAGGGAGGTGAAAAGCAACCACACATTGATGTCTCTCTCTCACTCCCTGCCTCTCTCCCTTCCCCTCTCTCTGAAAATAATAAATTAAAAAATCTTAAAAAAAGATTGAATTTCCTGATTTTGAGTTAATACTCATTCTTGTTTAAGGTGTTAATAGTCATTAAGTAATTTGTGGAATTATGTAATTGGGGAAAATAAAGCTATTCTCTAAGGGAAAATAGGTTTCCAAACATCTTATTGGAACTTCTATAAGGCCTTTGTTTCCCTTAGAAACCAAACATTGAGCAATATGATTATGAATTCTCACCTCTCTTTCACCATACTTCAGAAAGTATCTGATTGGAAAGTGAGCATCAGGATTTTTTGAATAAAGTTTTTTATTTTAAATTTTAAAGTCCAGGGCAATTTTATCTCTACTTCACTCCTTTTTTTTTCCCAGAAATATGATACTTTGGGGGAGAACAAAATATCTCTTTATATTGACTAATCAACTGAAGACAACTTGCATCTTTTGAGAGTGAAACATAGTTCTTTCCATCTTTGCCAATTGTGAGTATGCTATCACCACCACATTTCTAGAAATGCTTTCTTTTCCATCATATGTGGAATTATATATCAATTTTTAACTCTTATTGTACATATTTTCAGTCAAACCTAGCTCTACATGTAGTTCATTGAAATGAGAAATGTAAAGCAAGAAGGCTTTTACTCTCTTGCATGCCAAATTTTAAAGAATTACCTGAATCATTTAAGATGAAAATAACCCCATTGGCAGGCACAGTTAAAACAGTAGCATTTCCCTGAGGAGTTTCACATCATTTATTTGAGAGTAAAGAGCGTGGAAAGAGAGAGCCAGACACTAGGCATGACAATGGCATTTATCATCCAAGGGCCAACATATTAGAAGCACTTGAAGAAATTATACTTTTGAGGCCAAGTAGTAGTCTATAATATTGATGATATGGCCAATGAGTGACAGTCAGGTTATGCTTAATTAAAAAACCTATGGATTACCTTATAAAAACAATTTTAGGAAATTCTAATATGGCAACATTAAATGGAATACATAGAATTTTATATGTAACAAATGAGGTTTCATATCCTTGGCTAGATATTGGACTTTTCAATTCTTATAAGCATTCACAGTCATCATCGGGTAGCTTAAAATTTTAGATGAGGTGCGACATGAAGTTTCCTCAGTCTGCTGCTTCGAGAAGTTAAAATTCAGGAATTCATTTGCTGTAGACTTGGAGGTAATTCCCCCCTGTTGTGATTAGTTTTGTTTTCTCTCTTTTAAGGAGAGTAGTCAATATTCAGTATGAGGTTTTCCTGGAAGTGGGAGGCACATATTCAATGCTATGGTGAATTTATTAACTTGGAATTCACCGTGAATTATTTTTATGTTTAATAAATGTAATCACAAGTATGGTATATATTACTGTTCACATAGAACAAGTTTTAAACATCAAATGTTTTCCTGACTTGAACATCTTATTGGTCCAGAAAAATAATTCACTAGTATCTCAGTATGCTATAAAGAAAAAGACTGAAGGGAAAGTCCATTTTGTACCCTATCCAAGTGGAGTTAATTATTAGGAAGCAAAATATCTCATTATTAAGCTGTTGTGTTCAACATTGGAAACATTATCTTTTAGTTTGAACCTACTTCTTCTCCTTTATATCTGTTTTCCATCAGCAACTATCCCCATCTCCTAACCCAACATTCTAATTAACTGCCAAATTGTGTCCGTTTTCTCCTCTGTATCTTATTATCTTAGTTTAGGACTGGGGCATTTCTCACCTAGACCACTGCCACTGGGGTGCTCCTCAATTTCCTTTCATTATAGGGAATGGAAGAGAGATAGCAAATTTTATAGATTTACAGGAGTAAGCAAGATAAATGTTCTCAATTAGAGTAAATCAGACATAATTCTAGGACTTGAAACAGCTGTGTGGATCATATCAAAAACAACAAACTGCAGGGAGAAGAGCATGAGTTTTTGAGAGACACGCAGATTCGCCTCCCTGCTTTGCCACTTATTTGTGTGTCTTTGAGCCTTTACCTTAAATTCTGTTATCCTCAGCTGTCTTGTCTTTAAGGTATAAATAATAAACCTATAAATACCGAGCTACTTCAGAAGGTAATTGTGTCATTTAAACAATGTAACATAAATAAGGCATCCAGCAGATTCCCAGAAAAAGATAGGTTCACCATTCTTATAAGACAAACAAATGATTTCACCTTCCCTCCCATTTTCCAAAAGAAAAGTGAACATACAAAAACTTCAAAACTAATACAAATGTATGTGCTATTTTTAAAAATAATTATACTAAGGAGGACATTGTAGTTCACCATTCATTCTTTCTTTCTTTTTTAGGTTTTTGAATTTACCTTTATTTTTATTACAAAATTTTATTGTTGACACTTTTGTAGGTATCCCCCCTTTTCTTACCTTTTCTCCTCTCCACCAAGTCCCCCTTTCTTAGCCTTCACCACTTTGTTGCCTGTGTCCGCACCTTGCCATTCTTATATGAATATATGATTGCTGTATGTAAACAGTATAAAGTGTCCTTTCTCAGGAACACTGCTTCAGGCTCAGAATTTGGGCTTACACTGCTTTGTTACTTGAGAATTTTTCTTGCTATTGAAATGAAATCCGTTGTTTCAATATCAACCCTATTTGTTTTATTTGATTTTTCTTAAAAATGAAACAAGTGCTGAAGTACAGGCTTCTCTGAACTAGAATTAATTCATCTTTTATATTTGTTTTCCCTTTTAGGAGCTTTCTTGTGATATCTTAGCTAAGCATGACATATTTTATGGTTTTGCAATATTTGCATTTGTTAGTATCCCATTATAGACAAATATAGCCTTTGCCTCTAGAGTGAAGTGAATAAAAAATAAAATAAGCTCCCATGATGAACTAGGTCAAGGTCTCAATCTCAGTTGCCTCCAGCACCTTGCTTTCCCTTCCATAATTTTTTTGTGGAACGATTTCTATTTCATGATCCTTGGTATCTCCAAAGTCCCATATATACTTTAACATTCTGTCATTGCAACTTCCAACAACTTGCTATTGGGGTTAATTTTTAAAATGTGTTACATGAGTTAGAGAAAAGCATGACTAGCCATGCTAGTACACCGATACACATAGGTTCCAAGAACATTGACCTAGTAGGGTAAGCCTGTACTAGAAGGCTTCCAGAACATATTTAGGTTTTCCGGGGTTCCTCCTGGTATATATAATCTGTGACTTTATTTTCTGGTGAATTCTTTTGGTATTCTTTCCTAAAATGTCTTGGATTCCCCTGGGATTCTTATGCTTTTGCCATTACTACAAGATCTCCACTGAACTATAAGTCCCTTGGAGAAGATTTGTGGATAAGGGCATAGACATCAGTGTTATTTTTAGCTAGAAATAACACTAGCAAAAGTGGGAGCAAATATATTTTTTGATTTTCTTTATATTAATAACTAACCACATATGCAAGTTGATATTGAAAAGATAGTGTACAGCCCAAAAGATTTAAAAAAAAGAAAATCTGTGTTTGTCCAATTCTTTGTCTTCTCTCTGCCTTCATCTTTTGTTTTCATAACCTTGGTCCTTTATTAAGAAAACAATCATCACAGGGGACAAAGCTCCAGTGCTCCCTTCATGTCTTTTAGTGCTTGAAAAGCATTAACATATCCATTTCTATTCTAAATAGAACCTTCTGAAAATAACTTAGGCAGGATTTGTGTGAATGGAAACTCATTTGTTTTCATTACACAACCAGCAAGGAAGAAGTTCTAACATGCTCTGCTGTATTGCTTTGCATTCTAAATGGCCATCCATGCATGTTCTATGTGAGCATCTCCTATTCCCACTGCAATGTGATAATAGTCCTGTTTTCAAGTTTGGTTTCCTATTTCCTTTCTTACTCATAGATTTTTTTCCAGTTTATGCTGACAAACATATTTATTGGTTCTTCCTTATTGATATCATTCTTCACAACCCTATTACCGGACATTGTCATTTTAAAACTGGGAAAGAGAACACCACAGAGTCATATGCCCTTAAAGTCCATGATCCCAAACCTAGGCTTAATATGTGGGGTAAGTAGTTGCTGTTTTTAGCCTTCTCCAGGAACGTTATCTGAATTTGTCAGTCTGGAATTTTTGGTCAGTACCAACTGGGTAATCTGTGTGGGCCCTCTCCATCCCCCTCAGGACGCTGGCACAATCTGCTTGATATGACCCCCCACCCACTAGGTAACCTCCTTAAATGAAACAGTTCCTTCCTTCTTTCTTTCCTCCCTTCCCTCCCTCCCTCTCTTCCTTCCTTCCGTCCTTTCTTCCCTTCTCCCCTTTTTCTTTCTTTTTTTCTTTTTTGCTAATAACAATTAGATCTTCAAGTTTTCTGGGCTGAAGTTTTAATCTATAGCAAAGTCTATGACCTTTCTAATCCTAATAAAGAAAATTAAATCCTGTTCATCAGATTGAGCTAATCGCAGAAAGTTACAAAATGACTCATTTGCGCGAACATTTTCTTACAATCACATACTATTCTAGGTTCTGGGAAGCTGTGATGAGCAAGCATAGACTGGGTCCTCCCGGGGCTCACTGGCCTCAGGGGCTCACTCTCCCATGGGGCAGATGGACAAGTAAGCTGGCAATTAAAAGGCGTGCTGGTGCTGTGAGAGGTGCTAGCACTGGCCTGTATTCTCCTCACAATGACGCCTATGTTGAAAAACTCCATCAACCACCACTAGGCTATCTTCTCAGAATAACTTACTTCCTTTGCTCTGATGTCTCAGGCAGGCTCACCCTCCCAAAGTTCAGGAAGCTGAGGTGAATCATGCTGATATCAGGTGAATTCTGGGGCAGGGGTAGGAGGGGGCTGAGGTGTATGTCTTGTGCTCAGAATTAAATAGTGCTTGAGATAGAACAAGCTCTCAATTGTTTACTGAATCACTGGATCTTGGTAGCATTAGCAATGAATAGTAACTTTCAAAGAAGCCCTTAGACTAGACTTTTAGCTGGAGAGTGGTTACTTCCTCTATTTATCCTGTCATCTCACACTCTTAACATTCAATCCACTCAGCATTGACAAGGTGAATTCCAGTTGTCTGAGACTACCAAACCCCTGCCTGTCCTACTGGCTAGCATGCTTATAAAAAATATTGAATTTACATACTTGTTTATTTTCAGAGAGATGGGAAGGGAAGGATTGATGTGTGAGAGATTCATCCACCAGTTGCTTTGGCCTACCACCCAGGTGTGTGCCCTGACCGGGAATTGAACTGGCCATCTTTTGGTTCACAGGCCAGCACTCAGTCCACTGAGCCACACCAGCCAGGGCCAGCATGCTTTCTAAAGACAGGGCTTAAATTCACCTGCGTCCTTCGGTCGGAAATCTTGGGAGATATTCTGGCAAACACTTATATTTTGATAATTGACTTTAGAATTTAACCCACTACTCTTGGAATTTCAGACAATACTTTTTTTCAGAACTGATAGAGGATATTTTAATTTTTTAACCCATAAAAGATAACCCACCAGCAGCAGTGCATTAACTTCCACATAATACTTAATATTTTTGAATGTATTTTATATAGCAGCACTATACAAAATGCTTTATATTCATGTATCTTTTTATTCTTCATAGTCATCTGATCAGATGAGGAAAGTAAGGCTCAGAAGGATTTCTGACACATGCCTTGGGTGACTCAGCCAGGAAGTGTTAGAGGTAGAATTGGAACCCATGTCATCTGACTACAGATCCCATGAGCTCCTCTACTATGCTATCTCACCAGTTCCCCTGCACCACCTTGCGTGATCCCCTGGGTCTATTGTACTATCCTAGCTATCTCTCAAACTAGCTCCTGTGACTTCCACACAAATCAGCCATGCTTCCAGTTGACTAGCTTGTTTCCCACCCAACCTCCAGCAATAGTTCTGAATGTAAATAAGTAAGCACTAAGGTCTACCATGACATTCTTGGCATTTTTATATATAGGCATTCTAATTCTTTTGGTAGAATATAACTTCTTTGATTTTAGAATGATAGAAAGCTTGTGGTTGCCTCTGTCCTGGCAATGATCAAAACAAAACAAAACAAAAAATAAAACAAAACAAAACAAAACACAGAGCACCCTATACACAAAATGTAAGTTGTGACAGAGAAACCTCTTGGGTCTCATGATGCCTCATGAAATGGAGGAAACAAAAAAAAAACCCTCTTTGATTTTCTTACTCAAATAGGATATCAGCTTCGAGTATGAAGTGTCTCTTCCTTTTTGTGTGTGTGTGTGACTATGGACAAGAACGCTCTGTATAGTACTTTACATAAATTTATACAATTGAACATTGGGGTCAAGATTTATAAGGAGAAAAATCTAGGGAAAAAAAAAACCCAAACAGCTCTTAGAGATAACCATTCCTCTGCCCCTCTAACAATGCAGCAAGGACTTAATGAATTTTCTGAAATGGAAACATCCCTGACTCCATTAGGGGTCCTATGCTGTAAGACTTAAGAGATGCTAAAGAATGTTTGAAGCAGAATGGCGACTTTGTAAATCTGATGTTTCTAGTAGTGGTAATTTTCTTTAAATAGCCTTCCACTTAATTTTCTCTCTTCTGCATGAGTAGTAGTAATTCACTGACAACATTTGCAATACACACAGGCATACTTAGGCATACTGAAGAATGAAGCTGCTGTTGGCTTATAGTGTTGGCTTTTCTCCAGTAATAAGTCCTTTTACATCAGGAAAATCATGCAGGGGGTTTGTGCAGAAATCTTTTTTCTGGCAAAAGAGTCTAAGTTGAGCACAACTTTGGAGGGCCAGATAAATGGACTGAATCCAGTAGCTACATAAGACATGTGGTAAAGTAAATCAACACAGTGGGAGTTCCCTCTTCTCAATGAATCCCAAATTTATTCGAACATTTTTTTTGATCCATCAACACTCTATCAAATATATTTTTCAGTGTTACTCTCTGTTCATAGTAGAAACCTTATCACCTGCCCAATGTGCTTATTTTCACACTACTTTGTTCTGCACTTCAGCTCAAGAGAAGCTTAGAGAGTAAAAAAGCAGAAACATATGAAAAAAGAGCTTAGGGTCAATGTTGGATACAGAGTAGGGATAAACTAAGAAACTCTAAGCTGACAATAAGGAAGCCCATGTTTTCCCTTGTTTCTATCCTGCACTTTTCATTTATTTATTCACTTTTTTATTAATTAATTATTTCATTCTGTTAAAGAGTGAGTTAGTCAACATATTTATTTGGTGCCTATTACATGTCAGGAACTTTTTAAAAAATTAATTATTATTGTATTACATTTATCCCATTTTCCCCCCTTTGCTCTCCCCTGCCCCACCTTCTCTATCACCTCTCCCACAGTCAATCCCACACGTTGTCCATGCTCATGGGTCATTTATACTGGCTCCTTGACTAAACTGTTCCCCTTCTTCACCTCTTTTTCCCCCTTCCCCCTCCCCACTGCATACTGAAAGTCTGTTCTTTGTCTCCATGCTTCTGGTTCTATTTTGCTTGCTTGTTGGTTTGTTTGTTTTGTTCATTAGTCTCCTGTATTGGTTGAGATCATATGATATTTGTTTTTTACTGCCTGGCTTGTTTCACTAAGCATAATAATCTCCAGTGCCATCCATGTTGTTGCAAAAGGTAGGAGTTCCTTCTTTCTTTTTGCTGCATAGTATTCCATTGTATAAATACACCATTTTTTTTTTTTTTTTTTTTTTTATCCATTCATCCAAAGATGGGCACTTAGGCTGTTTCCAACATTTGACTATTTGTGGATGATACTTCAGTAACATTTCAAGGCACAAAGGATGCAGGAGTAAAAAGGCAGTACTTGTTTGTCACTGCCCTTGGGAAGCTTAAACTTTGACTTCAGGTCGAATGTCTTTGAAAAAATCCATTATATCTATGCTTCTGTTTCTATTCTAGTTGTTTTCTTATCCTTTTTTTTATAGATTCATTTGTTGATTGTTGTATTTGTTGTCATTTTACTATTCATAATTTTTATCTTTTTTCTTTTTCTTAAATGTATAGAGATCATATGGAGGGTTATCAGTGGGGAGGGGGAAGGGGAAGAATGGGATAGAAGCATAACTGGTAGGTACAAAATAGACAGGGGAACATTAAGAATGTAAAGTAAATGGAAAAACCAAAGAACTTATATGCATGACCCATGGACATGAACTAAGGGAGGCAGGGTTTGCTGGGCAGAAGGGAGGTATCAGGTTGTGGGGGAAGGGGGGAAAGTGGGACAACTATAATAGCATAATCAATAAAATATATTTAAAAATAAAAGTTAAGAAAATAAAAATCCATTAATCTCTCTGGGCTTTAGCTTCCTCATATGTAAATGAGAAAGTTTATCAGATGATAGGCTTTGTGCAGTTTTAGGTCTTGATGAAGTATTACAACTCAATTTTAAAATTGATTTTTTCTAAATAAATCTCTGCTCCCACAATATTGTCTCACTCCTAGTCCCTGCACTTCTAAATTCCATATTTTCCTATTTTATTTAGTTTTATTTTTTTAGTAGTTGGTTTTGTTATATGTCTTGGGCTTAGAAGTAGAAATAAGTTTTAATTTTTTTATGAAAGCGCTTTGTCACTGACACTTAACCCGTAATAAAAGTAGCTAACATTTTTTTAGCATCTACTTTGTGCCATAACCAAGGCACGGCATTTATAACCAGTCTTTCATTTAATCTTAGGGATAAAGTAATTTACCCAGATCATTTAATAAGCAAGCATTAATTCAAGATTCAAACACTGGTTTTCTAAAGTTAGACCCAATGCTTTTTAATCATTGTTGTGTAATCAGGTGAAAGAAGACACCCGGCAGAGGACATTTTTGGAAGTAAGTGACCAACCACTCTCATTTGCCCAGGTCTGAACACTATTAGCACTGGCAGGCGTGCTTCCTGGGAAACCACTCAATTCTGAGCAAACTCAGGAGTAAGGGCCCATTGTTAATTAGGGTGGTAATAACTGAACACTGTAGAGTGTCCATCCAATGAGGTTTAGAAAATCTTTACTTACCACTTCATAAATATATTTGTCTTTATTTTATCTTGAATAAAATTCCTTTTTTTTTCTTTTAAGATTTTATTCATTATTTTTAGAGAGAAGGGCAGGGAGGGAGGAAGAAAGGGAGAGAAACATTAATGTATGGTGGTCTTTCGCCTGCCTCTAACTGGAGACCTGGCTTGCAACCTGGTTATGTGCCCTGCCTGGGAATTGAACAAGCAATTTCAGACTGATACCAATCCATGGAGCCACACCAGCTAGGGCAAAATTGTTTCTTTTTGAAATAAAGAGGTGCAAGTTACTCTTATAGTTTAATTTAGATATGTACTGTTTAAAAATTGTTCCATTGTAGTTGTTCCAGATTTTCTCCATTGCTCTCCCCTGCCCCACCCAGCCCACTCCCACAGTCAATCCCCATCTTACTTTAGTCATTTATACCTATTCCTTGACTAGATCTTTCCTCTCCTATCACCCCTTATCCTGTCTCCCCTCCCCTCTGGTCACTGTCAATCTGTTCCTTGTTTCCATGTCTCTGATTCTATTTTGCTCATTTGTTTGTTTTGTTCAATAGGTTCCTGTATTAGTGAGATCATATGATACTTGTCTTTCACCAACTGGCTTATTTCACTAAGAGTAATACTGTCCAGTTCCACTCATGGTGTTGTGAAGGGAAGGAGTTCTTTCTTTCTGCTGCATGGTGTTTCATTGTGCATCCGCTGATGGGCACTTAGGCTGTTTCCAGGACTTGGCTATTGTAAATACTGCTGCTATGAACATAGGGGTGCATAGGTTCTTTGAATTGGTATTTCAGGATCATAGGGTATAATCCCAACAGGGAAATTGCTGCAACAAAAGGCAGTTCCATTTTTAGTTTTTTGAGGAAATTCCATACTGTTTTCCACTGTGGCTGCACCACCCTGCATTCCCACCAACGGTGAGCTAGAGTTCCCTTTTCTCCACATCTTCACCAGCACTTGTTTTTAGATTTGTCAATGATGGCCATTTTGACAGGTGTGAGGTGGTATCTCATTGTGGTTTTAATTTGCATCTCTGATGGCTAGTGATGTTGAGCATCCTTTCATATTCATATGGGCCCTCTGTATGTCCTGCTGATAGAAGTGTCTATTTAGGTTTTTGCCCATTTTTTCATTAGATTGTCTGTCTCCCTGGTGTTGAGTTACATGAGTTCTTTATATAATTGGAGATCAAACCCTTGTCTGAGCTATCATTGGCAAATATGCTTTCCTGTACATTGGGTTCCCTTTCCATTTTTGCTGATGTTTTCTTTAGCCAGCAAAAGCTTTTAAATTTAATTTTGTCCCATTTGTTATTCAGAAATCTACATTTTTTTTTATAACAGCAAAATTTCAGGAGTTAATAAAATGATAAAATTAACAGAAACTCCTACACGGACTCTTCATTCAGTCTTTAGAAAAAAATCTCAGAAAAAATTTTAAAGAAAAATTTTCTCAAAATATAATAATATAAAAACACTGAAGGATCTTTGCTAAAAATATTAAGAATGTAAATTTATTCAAAGGAAATTAAATAAGTAGTAGCTCAAGAAACGGATAATAAATTTCAAAGGGAGATTTTTCAAATTATGGCTCTATTTGTATGATGCTAAACATCTGGATAGCATTTGGGACATTTTGTCAAATATTTAAGTGAATAATTAGCATTATAAAGTTATGCTTTTGAAATTTGCTTTGAAGCTATCAGTTTATACCATAGTAATGTTTCCATTTTTTAAGTTTTAGCTTTTGATTTAGGAAATTGGTTTTAAATAATTGCTAACTGAGGACACTACTGACCTCCTGCACATTAAACCAGTGCTATCTTACTGTATAATGAGCAGCATTTTTCACAGTTGATCAGTCACTCTTCATTGAAACATGGCCTTGTCAGTTTCCGGGACACGGTGCTTCCCTGATTATCCTCACCTCAAAGCTACTCCTTTCTTTCCCTTTGCTTCCTCTTTCTCATCTACACCATGCTAAACATTAAAATGTCCCAAGGCTTGGCTATCTAGATCTCTTTTCTATTTACACAAACTCTTGATGTCATAGAGTGTTCTGGCTTTAAATATCGTCATGATGCTGAACACACAAACATTTTTTTTCCAGCCTAAACATCTTCCCTTATGCCAGTCTTGTGCATCCAAGTGCCTATTCATCATTTTCTCTCTGAGATCTAAAACGTTCTTAAATCCAATATGTCTAATATTGAACCCAGAATTCCACCCACAATCTTAGTCCTCTAGTAGTGTTGCCCTCCACAACCCCATGGAGAAATGGCAACTCCAATCCTTCTCATTTCTTAGGCCTACTTTCTTAGAGTTCTTTTTGATTTCATTCTGTCCTCTGCATCCACATCACCTATGTCAAAATATCTTGCCAGGTCACCTTTGCCTTCTACATATGTCAACCTCCCCTACCATCCTTCAGTACAAACTACAACATTTCTAGTGGAACGATGGAAACAACTTCCCAATAACTGTCTGCTTGCCCCTGTTGAACAGCAATGAGTCTTTAAACATCTGTAAAATCATGTCACTCCCATGCTCAAAATCCTTCCCACACTTAGAGTAACAGCTAAGGGCATCACAGTAGCTTGTGATACACACAATCCAAATTTCCCCATCCTTCTCTGTTTTCATCCCTTACAAACTCCCCAGGCTCTCTGTCCTTGATTTCCTGAGTCAAGTTGTTGCCTCAGGGATTTTCCATTTGTTATTGTCTGGCCTTGGAATGATCTCCTAAACATTTTTAGCAACTTCCAGTCTTACTTTTTTTTAGTTTTCCATATTAAAGTCATGTTTTCATTGAAGCCCTTCTGGAATGATTTATTTAAAATTATCACCTACCTTTTACCACTAGCACTGCTTGTTCACCCTTCTTTACTTAATTTTTCTCAAAGCATTGTACCTATAATTAGTCCAAATACGACATCAATATCAAGACAATATAATCTTACCAACAATGCAGCAGTTCTGCCAATCACAGCATGATAGATGTAACCTGAAAAACAAGGGTCAAAAGGTACAAGGACATTACTAGAGTCCCATTCTGTCTTTCAATTAGTCTACCTCATTATCTTATTATAAAATAAAAATATTTCCTTCACAAGGCCACTGAGGCTTGTAGGTTTTCTGTTAAATCTGGCCAGGGCCCAAAAGCAAGATTGGTTTCAGCAACATATGGCTTCACCCTTTCAGGTATCTGGCATAACTCAGTTAAGAGACCACATCGTTGCTTGCTCTCAGCTTTGGGTCTTCAGATGGGTAGGTGCAGAGTGAGTCGGGGGAGTCAGTCCTTCTAACAAAATAATTATCCCTTTTGTAGAATACTGATTAAATTGTTTGCAGATCATCAACCAGGTGATTCCAGATCAAGTTTCTTGAATTCCTCCAAACCAGTGTGAATAAAGCAGATTTGTTTAGGATCCCTCGCTGGTTCACCCAGCCTCTGAGAGTGTTGTACTGGGATCTTTGTTTTGACTTCATCAATGGCTGCTATATTGATCCTGGTTTTTGATGACTACTTAAAGATTTATACCCTGATGGGATGATTCCCTCAGTCTTCCCTTTCTCTTGCCCCTTTGTTTTACTTCATTATTCCATTTCTTAATGACCATAAAAGATTTCCACTCTGCTGGAACAAATCTCTTAATTCTCCCCCTTTCTTGGGAATTGGTCCAGCCTTCTTTGTTGCCTGCTACTTCAGCACAACTTTTCTCCTTGGACTGGGCTCTGGGGTGGCAGTTCTGCCTCAGGCGATCCGCGATCTCAACTTGACCCAGTGACAGGTTTTACTCTGATGTATTCCTTTGGTAGCTGCCCTGAGACTTGAAATTATATTTCAGACCATCCAGAATCTGAGTCTGGCCTATCTTTTATTTTTATTTTAACTATTATAATTAAAATAATAATTAATAATAAAATAGCCAAAGGACTCCACATATTTTGGGGTTTTTTTTCATTTGCATTTTCTTATGCAACCCATTCTCTGGAGTTAGACCCATCATCTCTAAATTTCACTGGTAAAGTTTACTTTCAGTAACTGGTACCATACAATGAAGTAGGGTGGACCCATGACTACTCAGTAAACAGGGATGACAAGAACATAGTGATTTGGCCCTCCCTCATCCTGGCCTCTGATAATTTTGGCAATATTATTTATGCGTTGAAATGTCAGAAACAACATAAAAAATGGCCTTCCCAATGTGTAACATATATGTTAAATGTTTTAAAAATATTTACTATTTATAAAGAAACAGAACTCCTAAGGATTATTTAAAATCTTAGAGCATATTTTAATGTAAATTTTTTATATTCGTCTGACTGAGCAGTGAAAATAGCTCATGAACTCTAATGTTTCAAATAATCTCAATCTAAAAGTAAATTTCAGTGGTAACAATAAGGGAACAGATTATTAGTCAACTGAAGACTAATTCCATACCTTAGTATCTCCATTTTGGCCAGTTTCTAAAAAAACCATATAATGTTACTACTGTTTACCCAAGACAGAACTAAAGTAGTAAAATTTAGTTATTGTTTAGCACTTTTCATTATATCAAATTTTTATAATTTTTTACGTAAAAATGTCTTGGACTATGATTATTAAGAAAGCACAGTCTTCTGAAAAGTTCCTAACAAAGCAAGCACCCAAGTCATTGTTTAACTGAGGGGGAAAATGAAGTCCACTGATTTTTATTTCATGGTACTGAGTACATTTCTGAATAACCCAAATAGTTTCCAAACAGGAATGTTCAAACTTGATGCAAAATTTGACACGTTGTCCTACTTGCTCAGGTATTTTGAATGTGACAGCCACACAGTACACTTGATTGCTCAATGGCATCTACTACCCCCACTGACTAATATAGTGAAGTTATCATTGTTCACATCTGCACATTCCAGTCCACTCTCCTTGGCTGCTAGGTTACATCAATGTCATGCAAACCATTCTTGTTATATTAACAATGGCTGAACATTTTCTGGACAGACTTTCTCTATAACTAAATCATCTCTATGTATCTATATCTATCTAAATCTCAATATCTATCTATATCTATATCTATCTATCTATCTATATATAGAGAGAGAGAAAGAGAAAGAGAGAGAGAGAAAGAGAATGTAGATAGTCCTCATTTTTTTGTGGCCTCATTATTATATCCCTGCTTTGTATTAGTAAAACACTGAAACTTGGCTCTCTTCCCTAATCAACCTTTATAATTGATAGAATTAAGTTTACTCCTTCAGCAAAAATTGGCTAGAATTTTTACTCCAACATACTGTTATAAAGCATTGGACTTTTAAAATAAAGCTGCAGAGAAAATATATCAGAGACTGTAAACTTTTCAACACTTTGACCTGAAAATATAATATTCAAAATTTAATTGCATTATTTTCTAGAACTATTTATTTACATACTCCCTTTTCCTTTTAGTGGTACATGTAGAATAATTTGTTCTTCTATTTTGACTGTATATCTCACATTTCAGTGTTAATTACATAATGGATTTCTTGTCATTTTCTTTAGAATGAAAGATTAGGAAATCTTAGAATATCAGTTAGTTTTAATGATCTCTTAACATTGTCCTCTTCTTGTATATTACTGTTGCTATCACTGGTGGTCTATATAATATATTTTTTCTTGCCTGTAAAATTGGAAAACAGTTATAATGAAAACTAAATACCTGAACTCTAGTCTCAGTTCCATATTTTCAACTATGTGACCTAGCACAACTCAATGAACCACCTTAGATCTCAGTTTTCATAGCTATATTATGAGGGTGTATTACTGCTTTGTATACCAAATAAGTTAAATTAAAAACAAAATTGATAGCTTCATAGTGAAGCAATAGCACTTCCAATTTAAGTAGGTTTTACCCTGGCTGGTGTGGCAACAGCCCGCAAACTCCAAGATCGTTGGTTTGATTCCCAGTCAGAGCACATAACCAGGTTGCAGACCAGGTCTCCAGCCAGGTCTGTAGCTGGAGGCAGGTGAAAGGCAACCATACATTGCTATTTCTCTCCCTCTCTGCCTCCCTCCCTTCCCCTCTCTCTAAAAATAAATAAATAATAAATGAAGTAGTTTTTAAATTATAACTCAAATAGGCCTACTTTCCTAATAAAAAGCTCTTGAAGATGCATTAAAAGGCTAAATATAATAATAACATAAACACAAAGGTATGTAAAGTTATGTAAAGATTATTAATTAAGGAGAAACGCGATGGAATAGGCTTTTTTACTGAGAAAATTATTACCAGGCTTTAATTCAACCTTTGTTCCTACTACAGAAAAATTAGAATAAAGCTCTGTATCATCTACAGAATCAGTCCCCCTGTGTAAAAATCCAAGGACTCTACCAAACTAAAAAAATCAAGATATCATTTTTATCTACTCTTTAAATATTGGTATTTGAAGTATAATACTGTTCCTTGCTTACTCTCCTGTATCATGTGTTATCTGTAGAGAAAAACTGTAACCCCCAGGAAATTATAGGCTGGATGAAGTAGCAGATTTATAAGGATGCAATAAATTCAGGGAGCCATGATGCCATGATTGAAGGGGTTTGTGAATGGAAGGCAAACACTTTACAGCAATGCTTATTTGAAATTATAGCTCAAGCACTCTTATTTACTTATTTTACTTAATATAATAGGGTGCACTGACTGATTATTTTTGGTTTTTTATTTTAAATTTAAAAACATTTTAAAGTAAAAGTTGTGTGTAGTTAAGGTAAAACAATGCTTTCATGTACATAGTGGGATAAATACTACAATAAGTTAATATATTTCATTTTACATAGTTATCTTGTTTTTGTAATGAGAGCACCTGAAATCTACTATCATGGTAATTTTCCAGTATTCATAGTCATAATCATTTAATATTTTATTGTAATGAGCTAAAATAAATATGTACATGTTTTACATTTAATAAAATCAGTAATTTTTCCTTTTCTGTAAGAAACATGATTTTTGCATCATATCCTTTTTATTTATTTACAATACCATCAGTAACTTCTAACTGAATTTTTTTCAGTATAATGTAGAGTGTATCTTTCTATGTACATATCCAATTTTTTCTATATAAATATTTTGGCTTCTGCATATTCATTTTTTAATTGAATTTGTGTTTTTTTTTTTTATGGCAATGAGTACATCAAGTTTTTCTTGGAAAAGTGATTTTATTCTAATACTACCCTAAAAACAATGTCTGTGACATTTCAGAAACCATGCTTTTGTCGTTTATTTTTCCTAAAACATAAGTCAAACTTTTTCCTAAGTAATTTTTCAAATATTGCAAAATTTCTTTAATTAGGCTGCATCAGGGTTTATAAATGTCCCATTTACGACCCTCACAATTAGTTTGGGGAGCCATATTATCTAGAAGGTTTAAGTCTTTTTTAGTTAAAATGTTCTTTAAGTGTTTCTATTCAAAATGCATTCTTGTTTTAGACAAAGAAAATTTGAATCAGAATCAATTCAGGTTAATTTCTATGACCATTATTATACTGGTGAAAAATAATTTTATTTTTATAGCATTTTAGAATTTCTTGAATAGCCAATAATAAAAAGCAACAATTGTGGTTCATTAATTACTTTTTATTATCTTATTAGATATACTCTACTTTGTGTTCTATTTTAGTAGGTAAAATCATACAATTTAGAACTATTTCATCTGTATTGTAGAATTCTGCCATTAAATTTTCTTTCTTGGTAAAATACATTAATCATATCAGATTTTGAGCAACAAGTCACCAGTGAATAATTTTGCCAATATCATGCATACTACCTAAATATGATGAATGTTTTTTCTTCCTAAATGTGTGTTTTGAATCGTTTCATGAAAGGATAATGCCCTTTTTACTTATGTATCCACAGACTAGAATTTTTCTTCATATTTTTCACATAAATATACTATAACACAATGTCTATAATTTTTTATTTTATTCTCTTCAAAGGGGAGTGAATACTTACACTGAGTTCAGAGCTGTTCCAAATTTTAAAGTTTATTTCTGTGATTTCACATTTGAGGACCCATATCTTGAGCAGTGGAGGTAATCTTAAAAAATGCTTATTCCAGAAGAAATTAAGGGAGCACTTGGAAACATAACTACAAAACTATGAAAATGAGCTTCCTCATTATTAAATATTTAGCTTTTTCAAAGTTTAAAAGATGACATACCCTCTAAATATTAAAAGTACAAACCCTAAGGAAAAATAGCTCAAAGACAAAGCAAAGTGGTAATATAAAGGTAAGCTTAATAAAATAATACAAAAATTGGAAGAAAACAAATAAAAACCAGAGTAGTAGGGGCAGTCAATATAAAACCAAAAGCTGCCAAAAACTGAAACATGAATATGAATGAAGCACTTGTGAAATGATCCTAAAAATAATGTGGAAAGATTAAATATGTAAGTATTAGAGAAGACTGATCTATATTGAAAATAACTTTTTCTAAAGCCAAACATGTGAAGAGGGCTGAAAATTAGGAAACTGGGATCTGGGAGCCCTCAGACAACATCTTGCAAGAAAAATGGTAGCCTCAGTTTTACAACTGCAAGAATTAAATTTTGCCAAAGGCCATGTAATCTTGGAAGATGTCCCTGAGCTCAAACACACAGATTGGCTAAAACTTCAACTTCAGCTTTTTGAGACCCCATGCAGAAGATCCAGGCTGTGTCAGGACCTTTGACCTAGAATACTGTGAAATAAATTTGCCTTGTTTTAAACCAATATGTTTTTTTTTACACTCAGTAGAAATTTGTTATACAACAATACATGTGTCCAAATGAAACCTGGAAATCTCAGTATTTTGATTTGTCATGCTCTTACCTTTGAATCATTTAGTAACCACACACATCTCTCTAATACCATTAATTAATGAATAACGAAAACAGAGAAGGAGGCCCTATTGACATCCTATTTCTCTGCTCCAAAATGTCAACTCTCAATATATTTTGTCAGTTGTCTCCTGTACATAAATAGTGCAGGCAACTAAATTTTTAAAAATGCAGTTTGGGGTGGAGAATAAAAATTAAAATAAGTATTAAAAATGACAATTATTGAGAATCTTAAAAGTACTCTCTTTCAATTTGTCTTGGAATCAATATTGCCAAATATGTAGGCATGAACAGAGAAAAACGTAAATTGCAGCCAGTGTCAGCCTTCTTGCCTATTTCCTTTCACTGTACCTAGATGGAACCCCACAATATTTTAGCAGGCTTCCAAGTTCTATACCTCCCCTTGAACATAAACCATGACTCCCACACTTAGTCACTCTAAAGGATTCAAATTCTATTTCCATTATCATTGCTACCAAATCCTTGAATGCAGGAAGTAGAAGTAAAAAATGATGGTGAAATATATTGCTTTTGCCACCTCTGTAATTTCTTCTTTCTCCTTTTTAGATTGTAAGCCCAGTGACTGCCATGTCAATAATTTCATCCTTTCCCTGCTCAGTAAAGCATAGCCAGAGGTAAGATTATTTGCTTTTCCCTTTGAAATATACCCAGAAAATACATTAAAATATTATCTCTAATAAATTTCCCCCTAGACAATGTGAAATGGACAATTTCCTGCCTTTTTTTTCTTTAGATTTCATTCATATTTTTGGAAGAGAGGGAGGAAGAAAGAGAGAGAAACATCAATGTATGGTTGCCTTTCACCTGCCTCCAGCTGGGGACCTGGCTGGAGACCTGGCTTGCAACCCAGGTATGTGCCCTGACTAGAAATCAAACCAGCGACACTTGGGTTTACAGGCTGGTGCTCAATCCCCTGAGCCACAAGAGCCAGGGCCAATTTCCTGCCATTTGATGCCATTAACGAGTTGACAAAATCCACAGCAGAGTACAAGATATAACATCACATTACACAAATGCCTAGTTCCATTTGAAGGTATTCAATAGAAATTCTTTGACAATAATAAATCTAAGCAAAATGAGTTGCCTTGAAATTCTTTTTCAAAATTCAAAAAAATTTCTAACAGATCCCCTTAATTCACCCCTTATTTTCTCTTACAAATTACAGATGTTAAGTTCTCTGCTGATCCACTTAATTCTAATTAATTACCAAAGTGCCTATCAGCAAATGTTTCATCTTAGCAGTTGTTAATTATGGAAACCTGTATAAAAGCTTAATTGGTATACTAATGTAGAAAGCTATTTCTACAACTTTTGATCAATAAATTGTTGTATTTATTACTAGACTAGGTGAGATAGGGAAGCAAAGAGAAGTTCCATAATTACATTGGTGCAGAAAAGCATTAGAAAGCACATAATGGTTACATAGAAAGACCACTAACATTCCCAGAATGAATTCTATGAAAGCGTATCATATTTGTTCAATCCAAAAAGTGAAGGAAAGTTTCATAGCAGCTGAATTTCAAAATAACAGCTTCCCCAAAAGGTACTTTGGCATGGAAAAGTACTGCATATATTCATCCGGTACTCATATCCTGCAAAATAAGTGCTGTCCTAATTCAAAATAGGTGACAGTCTTGCCACAATTTTGGCAGAAGTCATTTTCTCCTATCTTTTATGAATGACTTCTACATTATATCAGTTCTCTTAATGAGTAGTGCAACATGTCAAACTCCAAAAGGAGAAGAAACACATTTATATATTGTTAGCTTAGCAATGAATTCAGACTCACATGGCAAAATGATTATAACTTAAATCCAACTTACAAAAGCCAAGCTAGATTTTCAGAAAAGGGATTGAAATATCTGATTGCATATTCACACAAGTAATCAGCTAGCCAAGGAGAGTAAAAGAGAGATTTCCTAACGTCCAATGGCACTCTGTCTGTTTCCACACCTTAGGACCTGATAATCTGTCACTTGCCCTGGACCTGACCTCCTCCTTCTCCATATTGCTTTTCCTGTAAGTATTTAAGTCTAACATACACCTGCCTAAATGCCTAACCATGCTGCTAAATAACTGCACAATACAGCTAAATGGGCTGAATGCAGCCCAACACAGAACCTTCCAAACATGTGTTTGAAATGCACTCACAGAAGCATTTTTATGCAAAAATGACAAAGTGTTATAGAAAAGAAACCCTCTAACAAAGCTATAGCCAGATGGTGTCCTTTATCGGGGGCCAGCTCATATTTCTGAACCTCTGAAAATGTCACAGCTTATTGCTGCAGAATTCTAGATTTGCATCCTATATTGGGGAAAACCCTTCTCATGTGAATGTTATTATCACTTTCACATTTGTCTTGTTATCTATCCCTTGGAAAATGCCATCAATTTTTAGAACTTTTGTACATTTTTATATAGACAATGTATGTATCAGAAAAATAGGAAGCAATGTGGAAAAATGTAAAAGTAAAAATTAAAAGTGATTTCATGCTATAGTGTATAAATCATTTTGCAAGTTTTATTCTGCGCATTTAGATAAGTTTATTAGAGCACTTACAAAACATGAAGTTAAGCTACAAAAAGATTTTTTAATTTTCTTGTTAAATTAAATGCTGCATGTGACCATTTTTCTGTATCAAATGTTTAAATTAACATTTTAAATGGTAGAGTACTATTCCCCTTTAAGGTTAGCACATGATTTATTAACCAAGACACTAGGATAAGCTCCTTTATGGGTGGTTTTATATTTCTAACAATGCTGCAATAAATATTCTTATACAAATAACTTTGTTGTCTTGTTAAAATGATTGCTTAGGGTAAATTCTTTAGAAGTAGATCCACCAAGACAAAGTGTATTTGTAATTCTAATAACATATTACCATTATCGGGAAATGTTGCATTCATTAAAAGATCCAAAGAGATTGAAAGATTTCTTAAGGCCACAAATCCTTGGAAACACTCTCATACAGGCATGTTAAAAACAAGGCTACAGTCCCCAGATTGTAGAGGCTTATGCTAAGCCCCAGGGGTATCAAATCAAGATTTAATTTAGTTACAGTTTTGGCTTCCCTAGAAACGGAATCTTAAACCAGGAATCACCTGGTCACACTAGTAAGGTAATCTACCTGATACAGCTGTTCAGTCCCCTATAGAAACTAACCTTGCAATAACTGTCCACTTTTTGACTAGTTTAACTTCTTTCTTCCTATTCCCTTGTGCCTATAAAATCTTCTATTTTGTACAGCAATTTGGAGCAACTTTCTCTCTTCTAGACTGGATGCTGTCCAGTTCATGAATCTTTAAATAAAGCCAGTAAGATCTTTAAAATTTGCTCAGTTGAATTTTTTTAACAGGGAGAAGGTGGTGTTGGCTTTTAATTTTAGCTATTTAATAATGTGACTAAATGTTTTCACATATTTTGACAAAATATATATACTTATATATATAGACTGTTCATATCTCTTTGTATTTCTCTATTAGAGTATTAGTCTTTTGCATGTTGACTTACACATATTTTTATTACTACTTCCTTTTTGTCATATGTAGTACATTTTAATGTCATTTTAAATATTTTATATTAACATATAGTAACTTATATTAATTATATTATTCAGCCCCCCAATACTGTTACTGCATTTTAAAAATTCTTTTTATGTTTTTTTATTTTAAAATATAGAACTTTATTTGAAGAAAGCCTATGATAGCCAAATTTTTTTCTGTGAACACAGCATGAGAAATTGACCAAATACTGCCATGTAGTCATATGGTAGATAGGCATTTTCACTATGGTGTTGGAAAGATTAAAGATGAATACCCTAAAATGATATTGTCCTATTTATAAAGTAAATCCATACAGGGAAGATGGGAACAGAGGTGGGGGCACATGCTAGGATGGAAAGAGGAAATGCCAGATTTAATAGTTCTAATTTTTTCTTGGTGTATGCAGAGCAAGTTAGTGTTCTCTTCATAATTATACTCTATATTCAACAGTAAGTCACCTTGGAGTCCATTATTCCCGAGTTTAAATAATTCCTATTCAATTAAGTTTCTCTTGTAAAGCCTATTTTCTAACTATTTAATAGTTTCCTTTTTCTCTCTTTAAATTTATGTTTTTTCCATCTAATTTTAAAACTATTTACAGTATAGGTTTTATGATATACCCTATTAGGTATATGGGAGCTTTGTAATAGATTGATAATTATGAATCGTAGACCACATGTGCACATTTATTGTTAATCTAAAAATGGCAAGGTAGGTCTTAGACAGTAGGACTATTAATCTCAGGTTTTTTAAATTTTTGAATCCCCACTGGAAATATATTGAGATGTAAGTGAATATAAGTCTACTAAGGAGGTTATTTAACATCCAGTGGAAGAAATGGCTGAGCAATTACCTTGGATTATTTCTTGCTTTAGTAAGACACTCTCAATGTTTAAGTAGTCACCTGAGATATCCTGAAGATTCTATTATTTACTTCACTAGATTACTACTGGATTCCTTCATAAATATCATTTTTATGCACTAGGTGATTTATGGAATGTGTTTATGCAGATTCCAAAATGGAGAGATGTATCCCATGAAGGTGGTTTATATAATTGGAAAATTTGGTACCACGAAATCAAACCATTCACTAATTTGCTTTTTCCTGAAGCCTACATTACATGGTTTGACATGGTGAGTTTTAAGTATGTCTGCATGGAGGATATTAGGCTGAATTAAGTACAGTACCTTACCTACATTCAGTTAAAATAGTGGCAGGCACCTAAATTTGATTTTAAATCAAGAACAAGGCACTCAGAAATAAAGTTATGTATAAATTACATCACAAATGATAGAATAACCACTGGCTGAATTCTCTTCATGGTCTGAGGAATGCAGATTTGAAAATATCAGCTTTTTGTTTTTATTTTTTACTGTCTCTACAGTAGTATCCTAATCTAAGAAAGGAAATCCAATGCCTGATTGTACCCTGATGTAAACAAGATTGCCAGACTAGCTCCACCTGGCTTCTGGAACATGAAGATATTGAGAAACTTAGTTAGGGAGGAGAAGCCCTCCTGCAGAATTTGAGTTTTAAAGGGGGAAAAAAAAAATATATATATATATATATATATATATATATATACATATATATATATATATATATATATATATAAAATACAGAGTTGAACCCAAACATTTTAATCTGGCCAGATCTAAATTTGAGCTTCATTTTTTTCATTAGAGAGCCAAATTACAATGAAAATACCTGAGTAAACTATTTTTGTTGGCAAGGTAAAAACCTTTCTGAAATGGTTTTGAAGGTGATGATCAGATTTAAGGATAAAACATATTAAGTACAAGGTAAAGATTAATGATAAAGAAAGAGTCTTCCAGGGTAGACCCCCAAGAAATTTACTTCTTTCAAATGAGAAAAAGTATTCATAATTGCTTTGTAAGTAGACATTGGAATTGCATCTCCCTATGTCTTAATGCAACTTAAGAAATATGAAACACCTCATTCAGTTTCCTGCCCTATTAATTTTATGTCATGTCTATAAATATGGACATATTTTTTTCAGTCTGAATATTTTTGAGACTGTAATAAACCATTTATTAATAACAAATTTCAAGTACTTAGCTTTCATTTGACATATTTACTTAGACTAAGAATCTAGCTCCTACTGACTTTGTTGACAAAAGAACTCACAGAATGTTATAGCTTAGTCAGTAATGACCAAGATACAGAAGAGGGTAAATAATAAAACCCACAAGTTAAATATATTTGGACAATGTAGTGACAGCTTGAGGGACTGTATTTATAAAATATTACAAGAACAACATTTCTATAGAAAAACTAATTTTACATTGTTTTCATATTTAATCTTTTCATTTGGACATTGTGATTTTCTGTTAATGAGAATACAGTATGGAATTTGAAATTTCTAAATATGATAAACAATGATTATTATGTCATACTATATTATGTAAATAATTCTAAAAACCTATACATTTATTTGAAAGATACTTCTTAAATGTACACAATGTTGAAGAACTATAAAGATAGTATGTAAAGAAAAATTGATTAGTTGCTAATAAACTCAGATAAATAGAGCTTTATAGTTGTAATAAATAAGAGGATGGGAAATATTGATAACAATTCAGTGGATGAAAGAAAGAGTTAAATTTACCTGAATTATCTTCATCAAGGCAATAGTACGTAAATATGAATTTTGAAAGAAAAATTTTGAAAAGTTATTTTAGAAAGATTAAAACATTTATTGTCTTGAAATTATATAAAAAGTGATACAACATGATTTTTATACTTATGTTGTGGATCTCTTCAGTAATAATTGAGTCCACAGTTCTATGAATAAATAAATTCTACATAAAAACAAATCTAAGGCTCTTTGTATGGATGGTTAGTTCTAGACCATTCTGGGTCAGGGAAAATACAATGATCCTGGAGGATTTTATATTGTTACAAGGTAAGATAGTGGTAAAAACTAAAATTATGTTATGTTAAAAGAATATCCTAATCAAACTAAAACACTTTCAATGGCCAAAGATGAAATAATTTGGAAAACTGAAATAGCGTAGAATATTAATTCCAAGTATAAAATAAATATCTATATATCCATAATGATATAAATAAATTAAACAAATAAGTAAATATATATGGAATGAAGCACATCTCCTTTGCAGAAGATTCAGAATATTTTATGTAGATACTTTACCCTCAAGGAGGTAAAACATAACTTCTCATTCTTTAAATGTGGGCTACATATCCAACAAGTACAATATGAAAACAGAGGGAAAAAAAGAATAACTTTACAAAGGAGAAACTTGACAAACCCTGCTTCAGCCAAGTGAATAGCATCAGTGTTTACAGTGATAAGTCTTATGGATAGTATGTTCCTTTGATATTAGGAGAGAAAAATGTTACATTCCTTCTGTGATTTTCCTCACAAAACCCACAACCCCAGTCTAATAAAGAATAAAATATCCAACAAGTACCGATTGAGGGATATTTTAAAAAAATGCTTGGCCAGTAATCCTCAAAACTATTGTTATCAAAACTGAAGTGTGAGAAACTGTCATCGTCAAGAGGAGTCTCAGAAGGCATGATGATTAAATGTAAGCTAGTATCCTGGGTGAAATGCTAAAAAAGAAAAATGATGTGATATTTATCTACCTGGTATATTTTGAGTATGATTGCATGATAGATACGAGGATCAGTTAAGACAAAGTACTATACATTTAGGAAACAAAGTAGCAAGGAACAAAAGTTAACCAAAGCAGACAAAGATATTTCAAGTTCAAATTACTATAACAAATTTGTCATCAATATAGATACAATAATTATTAAAGCACTAGCATGCCAAATTTTAAAATATACAGAAAAGATAATGCATCATGACTAAGTAAGGTTTATCCCTGGAATGAAAATATGGTTTAATATTCAAAATATCAATTCATTTGGTTGAATTGTTCAACCAATTGGTTCAATCAATTCAATAGTTTACTTAATCAGCAGAATAAAATGGAATGACATGATCATTTCAATGGATATAGAAAAGGCACTGGATAAATATAAATAATGAAGTATTTTCTTAACATTATAAAATTCACCTAAAAAACATCCTGCATTAATATTATACTACCAAAGATATGGCTGCTTCTTCCCTAAGTTCAGAATCTAGGCAATTATCTTAATCTTACCAGTTATAGACATTTTGCTGTAAGTTCCAGCCAGTGCAGTAAGATCAAGCAAAAAAATTAAATAGTAAAAAACCTCATAGCTTAAAAAATAACATCATAATTTATGTAGAATATATGAAAGAATCTATAAAAACTACTGATGGAACTAATGAGGGAGTTAAGTAACATTGCACAATGCATGTTTAATATACAAAAATCTACTGTATTATTGTATACTATGTAAAATTAGTTGGAATTTAGCTAAGTATCATTTATGATAGTATCAGCAAGCAAACAATATTTGGTAATCCATTTTAAAAAGTGCAATACCTGTACAGTAAAAACTACTAATTATTGCTGATAGAAATTAAAGAAAGCTTAAATAAAATGAAGAAGTCATTCATGTTTGTGGGTTGGAACACTCAGTATTGATCCAAACTGCTCTATAGATTTAATGCATTTCTAATAAAAATGCCAGTGTGACATGCTGGATAAAACCATTCATGTAAAAATTATAAAAACACATAAAGTTGTGCAAAATAACAAATTTGGAAGGCTTACACTATTTGGTTTTGAGACTATAAAATAATGTGTAAACTTTGTGTAAGGATTGACAGATGCATCTATGAAACAGAATACAGTTCAGGAAAAAAGCCAAGACTTAAATTGTAGTGGATTTTAAATAAAAATTTATGAAAAAATTATAGGGAAAATATAGTCTTTTAAACACATGATGCTGCAACTTGGAAATCTATTTTGAGATAAAACAAATTTTCTAATTTATCTCAAACCATGCACAAAAGTTATCTTGAAATGAATCAAATATATATAGAAGCTATACTATAAGTTTTTAAGTGAGGAGAAAATGTTTGTAATTTTGTTTTAGAAAATCTTTTTTATATAGGGCATAGAAGCATAAACCATAAAAGAAAATAAAGTCTAACAAATTTTTAAAAATGTGCTCTTCTAAAGTCATGGTGAGAAAAATAAAAATATATTTCATAGGCTGGAAGAATATATATACATCACATTAGAAAATGAATAAAATATGCTTAGCATTATTATTCATTGGGAATGTAAATTAAACCACATTGAGATACCGTACTTACCCACTGGACTAGCCCCAGTTTAAGAGACTGCCAAGAACAGGTGTTGGTGAGGGGCTAGAATAAGTGGAAATGTAACATATATTGCTGGTGAAAATGTGGAATGGTATAGCCATGGTGGAAAATAGTTGTTAGTGTCCTATAGAGTTAATAATGTCCTGGTCATGTGACTTAGGTATTACACTCTTGCTTATTTATCTAAGGGAATGAAAAACATCAACACAAAAACACAAAGTTTTAAAGTAGTTTTACCCATAATATCAAAAATATGAATACAAGCCAAATGCCTGTCAGCCGGTAAACTGAAAAATATTTACCATATAATTAATTATTACTCAGTAATCAGAAGGAACAAATTATTGATACACATGGCAACATGGATGAATCTCAAAACTTAATGCTAAATAAGAGAAACTAGTCAGTAATGACTCTTTGCAGCAAGTTTCCATTTACATGAAATTCTAGAAATAAAAAGCTATCATTATAGAAAACACATCATTGTTGCCAGGGTCTGAGTAAAGGAGGAAGGGGTTCATGTAAATACAAGAAAAATTTTGGAGTGAGGGAATTTACATAACTGTTTATATTTGCCAAAATCATGAAAATTATACTTAAAATCATTGACTTTTATTATATGTAAATCATATACCAATAGAATCAACTCAAAATATAATAGAGACATCCACATGCAAAAAATATATAAATCTAGGCACAGGTTTTATGCCCTTCATAAAAATTAACTAAAGATGGATCATGGTGTTAAATTTAACTATAAAACTAGAAAATATCACATAAAATAATTTAGATAAGATGATGACATTTCAGATAAAACAAGGCATGATCTATGAAAAAATAACTGATTATTTGAAATTCTACTTTAAAGTTAAATTCTACTCTGTGAAAGGTGCTTTCAAGAAAATTAGAAGAAAAGCCACAGACTAGGAGAAAATATTTGGGAAACACATAACAAAAATGACTCCGATTCAAAATATACAAAGAACTCTTAAAACAGAACAATAAAAAGCTAGCAAATCAATTTTTAAAATAGGCCAAAGACCTGAAGGGGCACCTTACCAAAGAAAATATACACATGAAAGATAAGCATATGAACATATGCTTAACTCATATTTAGAACACAATATGGTGCCACTACATGTCCATTGGAAAGGCAAAATCCAAAATACAAAGCCAAATATTGGCGAGGATGGGGAAAAATAGGAACTTAACCTATTTATTTTTAAATTTTTTATTTGTTTTTAGAGAGAGAGAAAGGGAGGAAGAAAGAGGGAGAGAAATATTGATGTGAGAAACATTGATTGGTTGTCTCTCTTACCCACAACCCAGGCGTGTGCCCTGACAGGGGATTGAATTGGGGACTTTTTGCTTTCTAGGAAGATGCCCCACCAACTGAGCCACATGGATCAGGGAAACAGGAACTTTTATACCTTGCTGGCAAGAATGCAAAATGGTATAGCCACTTTAGAGGGCAATTTGGTTGTTTCATATAAAACTAAACGTACTCTTATCATATAATCCTGCAATCACATTCCTTGATATTTGCCCAAATTAATTGGAATCTCATGTCCCCTGCCAAAATACCTATGCATAATATTTATAGCAGCTAGCAGTCTCATTCATAATTGCCTAAACTTCAAAGCACCAAGGTTTGTAATCACCAAACTTGGAAGTAACTTCAGTAGGTGACTAGATAAAGAAATTGTGGTAAATCTAGACAATGAATATTATTTAATGCAAAAAAGAAATTATCTAGAAGGACATGAAAGGACATGGAGGGCCCTGAAATACATATTCCTAAGTGAAAGACACCAATCTGAAAAGGCTGCATACTTGATGATTCCAGCTGTATGACATTCTGGGAAAGACAAACTATAGAGATAGAAGATTACTGATTGCAAGAGGTTTAGGCTGTGAAGATATGGATAAGTAGAGCACAGAGGATTTTAGAGGAAGTGAAACTATCCTATATGATACTACAATAGTAGAAACTTTATTATTCATTTGTCAAACCCATAGATTGCAGAATACTAAGCATAAGTAAACTGTAATATGTCAATGTAGATTCTCCAATTGCAATAAAAATGTACCACCCTGATGCAGGATGTTGATGGCGTGGATGGTTGCGTGTGTTTGGTGAGAGACTGAGTGTATGTGGGAATTCTCAGTACTTTCTGCTCATTTTGCTGTCACCTCAAAATTCTGTAAAAAAATCAGTCAATTAAAAAATAAAAATTATATGACTGTTAAAAAATGAAATTAATCAAGTAATTTGGATTTACAATGTATGTGAAAAAAACATATGTCAACAATATTGTAAAGAATGCAAGGGAGAAAAGAAAATTTTAGAAAGGTCTCAGTTTGTATGAAGTAAACATTATTAGTAGTATTTTTAAAGATTTTAATCAATATTTTTAGAGATAAGGACAGGGAAGGAGGAAGAAAGGGAGCGAAACATCAGAGTATGGTTGCCTTTCACTTTTCTCTAGATGGAGACTTGGCTTTCAATCTGGCTATGTGCTCTGGCTATGTGCTCTGGCTGGGAATCCAGCCAGTGACCTTTAGGTTCATAGGCCAGTGCCTATCCACTGAGCCACCAGCCAGGGCTGAAGTGAACATTATTTTAAGGTAAGCTGTGATAGTTAAAGAAGCAAGATGTAGATAGAGTAACTATTTACAAAATAAAAGATATATAGCTAATAAATCAATAGTCAAGAAAAATGGAATGCTAAGCTAAGTAGTTAATCTATAATAAAATTGTAAAAATGGAATAAAGAACAAAAACAACAGAAAACAGATGGGACAAATGAAAAATAAATGTCAAGACAGTAGAAAATGCAAACA
This sequence comes from Noctilio leporinus, assembly GCA_004026585.1. Lineage (NCBI taxonomy): Eukaryota > Metazoa > Chordata > Mammalia > Chiroptera > Noctilionidae > Noctilio > Noctilio leporinus. The sequence goes on from PVIW01000986.1 coordinate 218,342, forward strand.
TAATTATAACAACATTAAATATCAATGACTAGGCAAAAATGTCCTATGTAAATACAGAAATACACAAACCAGAAAAGAAAAATGATAAATTGGACTTCACTAAAATTAATAGTTCCTGTTTTTCAGAAGCTAACTTACACTTCAGTTCTTGAGAAAATATTTGCAATACATGTTTTTGACAAATGCCTTGTATTTGGAACATATAAAAACTTAGATATCAACTTTTGCTAATCAGTTTCACTGTTGTAACAAATGATACCCATGTTTCAATGGTTTAATACATTTAAAGTTAGTTTCCAGCTCATTTTACACATCAAATAAATGCAGGATATATTAGAGTCCTCCAGAGAAACAGAATCAATAGATTATACAGGTAGGTAGGTAGATAAATAGATACAAATGTAGATATGTATTTATTTATTTTAAGAAATTTGCTTGTGAGATTATGGAAGGTGACACACAAGATCTGCAGTCAGCAGCTAAAGCCTCAGGAGAGCCGATAGCATAGTTTTGGTCCAAAGGCCTACATGTCCAAGACCTGGCAAGGGCTAATGTTTTAGTTCAAGTCTAAAGGTAGTCAGGCAGAAGGAGGGTGAGTCTTTTTTTCCTACTCAGATCTTAAACAGATTGGAGGGCAATCAACTTTACTCAGCCTGCTGTTTCAAATGTTAATTAATCTCATCTCCAAATACAATCACAAACACACTCAGAATAAAAACAGTTAATCAAAAGTCTAGGCACCTCATGGCCCAGTCAACATGGCAATGGTAACTCAGCTCCTGTGCTCATTTATCAATTGATGGATTGACTGATTACTGATTGAGAGACAGAGAGAGAGAGATGGAGAGAGAGATGGAAAGGGAAAGGGAAAGAAAGAGACATGGATTTGTTGTTCACATATTTATTCTTTCATTGGTTGATTCTTGTATGTGCTCTGACCAGGGATCAAACCTATAACTTTCATATGCATATATTGGGATGACACTCTAATCAAGTGAGCTGGCAGGCCAGGGCTGTGCACATTTCTTTTATCTTTTTTTTTTTTTCTGGTATTCACACAAAAGGAAGAGCATCTTTCTGAGACTTGATACTGAAACAGGGAAAAGTCCAGAGAACTGGTAAAACCACACAATCTCTAATAAAGCTTTTGCTTTGAATTTGAATAATAGCCACTCTTCCCACATTTTATTGGTTAAAATAAGTCACATGGTTAAGCCCATGTAAACTGGTGAGAAAGCATATTTATACCACAGGAGTACACCCACCCTCATCACATCATAATACTGTAAATGGCAATTAATTCATCAAAAGTAAGTTACTGGCAAAGAAGCATGGCATCATTTAGAACATAAAATAGAATCATAAGAGGTACAAAAATATGGTCCTTGAGTAATTTTTAATTGCCATCTTTATATGATTTGCTATTATATTAATAAATACTATACTACTTAGTTTTCTTGGCACTATAAAACAGAATCCATTGTTCTAATCTTGTTGAAAAGAGAAAGTTCATTAATTGTAGTGTTATCACCAGTTACTAATAGAAGCAGACTATAACCATAGCCAGTTTATCTGGGTTAGTTCTATCTCACTGTCTTTAGCCTGGGAATATATACAGACTGGAATGTTTTGGGAAATGTTATATTAGGCCCACTTCCAAAGCATGTTGACTGAGTTAGCTACAAATTTTCACATTTGTTTCACTTTCATAAACAGAAAATACGTGACAGACAACTCATTATTTTCCTTCACTACTTCTTTCTTACCTTTAGAACAATATAGTTCTTCAAACACTCAGATACACACACATACACACAGAGACACATACACACACACATAGTTTTAAGGTTGCATAATTTGACATTTGGTTTTCCAGCTTTCTTTGTGGACCAGTGTGGAAAACAGGTACAAATGATATGTACTGTTGTCAAGCCAACGAATACTGGTTTTCCTTTCATTTCTTCTGCCTGCCCTTTCATGATATAGAAAATGATGAATATTGCAGCAGCCAGTGACATTAGATCTGGAGAGAAAAAGCCAAAAAGTACCTGATAAGCATGACAGGGCCTTCATACTAAGTATGAAGTAAGTAACCTGTGTCCCTAGGTGTCCTTGTGCTACAGACCTGCCTACTTTTCCTGAACTGTTTTGTGAGAGAGACTGAAAAAAATATCTTGTTTGAGCTGCCATATTTGGGGCCTCTTTGATAGTAGCTGAGTTTATATGTGTATCTTGGTATGACATGTGAGATTTAAATTGGTTAATTGAATAGACTATCAAATGGTCTAGAGATGATAGAGTAGCTCTTGGGAACTGACTGTCTATCTGACCTTTCTTACCAGTTTTATTGAGTCTGCCTACCTCTTGACAGCCTCTTGGTGGTCTAACCCAAGTCCAAATGATCCCACCCACAGATTTAATCAAGTATCCTCAAAATAAAGCAATTTCTAAAGTCAAAGGTTATAGTTCTTTAATTATAAAAGAAAAAAAAAAAAAAACTTAAACTAGTTTCTTCACCTTTTAGCTAGGACCCTGGCAATTCAGATGGATGACTTTGACTCTTATTTTCCTAGATTCGCTCATTATTGTGCAAGTGGTATATTCATTGTTCATAATACAAGGCTCTGGTAAAAGTGGTAAACAAATAGGGAATCCTTAAAATAAGACACATGCTCTAGTTCACCAAAGCCAATTATTTTTTCATGAGCCAGGGAAGGTCATTCATGATTGCCAAATGAAGCTAGTGTCCCAACAGCTATTTTTATCTTCCATGGGGTCTAAGAGTGGGACTTCTGCCTTTGGATTATTAGAAAATTAATTTTTTCATGATATTTCATCAGTGCTTTTTTCAATCCATTTATCTGTATATTAATGCTGTTTTCCCTTTTCCAACAACAGAATTTTTAAAATTTAATTTTATTCTTGTTGTATTACATCCAAACCCTTTTTGCTCCCCTCTGTCCCCCTCCCCACCCACTCATTCCCCCAAAAGTCAATCCCACCTGTTGTCCATGTCCATGGTTCCTTTATACTAGGTTCTTGTCTAAACTGCTCCCCTTCCTTGCCTCTCCCTCCCCCTCCCCCCAACCCCCTTCCCCCTGACCACTGAAGGCCTATTCACTGTATTCATATATTTGGTTCTGTTTTGCTTGTTGTTAGTTTTGTTCATTATTGTCCTGTAATGGGTGAGATCATATGGTATTTGTCTACTGGCATAAGAATAGACATATAGATCAATGGAACAGAATAGAGAGCCCAGAAATTAACCCAGGACTCTATGGTCAACTAATATTCGACAAAGAGGGAAGGAACATAAAATGGAGTAAAAACAGTCTCTTCAACAAATGGTGTTGGGAGAACTGGTCAGCAACATGCAAAAAGATGAAACTAGACCACCAACTTACACCATACACCAGAATAAACTCAAGATGAATAAAGGATTTAAACATAAGCAGTGCCAACATAAAGGTCCTGAAGAAAAATATAGGCAGTAAACTTTTTGATATCCTACGCAGAAATACTGATACTTCACCAAGGGCAAAGGAAATAAAAGAACAAATCAACAAATGGGACTATATAAAATTGAAAAGTTTCTGTTCAGCTAAAGAAAACAACAGAATTATTTAAATAATAGGTTATATCATCAGTTTCAGAAGAAAATATACTTGCTTTCCTTTCCAAACCAGGGGCTGCTTTTGCAGCTTTCAGGTCAGATCTCAAGTAAGACTTCCACAGAAAGAATTCAAAATAGAAGGAAAACTTGTGTCTCATCATTCCCAAAGTTTCTATGACCTTTAAGGGGAATGAATAGCACTGAGAGGAGTTGTAATGAACACTAGCTCCAGTGTTATGACATTTCTATTACCTCATTGTTTGATAATTTCTCTCTACCCTGCTCACATGATGTCTGTAGTTTACTGTTTCCATTTTTCACCCTGTGATTTATCTGGTGTTATTGAGGACACAGTCTGTTTACTGTAACAGCGTTTTTATTATCCTTGTCTAAGGATGACTTTATGATTATGAGTTCTCTGAGTCTTCTCTAAATTCTTTTTTGCTAGCATTGTACAGCATTACTTTAACTCATAATGTCTTACAATATTCTACTGAATATATTGCCGTACAATGAGTGTACACATTTCTTTCTTTCCTTTCTCAGGTTTTAATTCAGCTATCAACTTTCTTGGGGAGTGGTTTACTCCTTATACTAAGTGATGATGATATAGATCCAATAATGAAGTGAAAATAATGAGAAAATCACAGAAATAGAAATGTTACATATTCACAGCTTTCCTGAACTTGTAAATTTCCAGAGTTTTCACTTATTTTGTAAATGTAAGGATAAACCTGGACACTATCCTAAAATAGACTGCACCACTGGATACCTTAACAGGATGTGAATGTGAAGTTGTCAAGTTATGTTTACAAATAATGATATTTCCTAGACAGTTTTATTTTAGGGATTTGTACATGTTATTTTTTTTTTTCCTGTGCAAATATGTACCTTAAGCCAAGATATGTCAATAAAAGTGCTGGGGAAATGTCTTATGGATATGAACACATTATCTGATAAAAATTCATATGGAGCTATTTGCTCATGGCTGAATGTAGAAAAAGGTCAGACAACATTGAAGAGGAAGCAAACCCTAAGCATTTGGATTCTTCACCATACTGAGCACATACCTAATATTGATACACCAAAACAGCACAGTAGAGGGTTTTTTCAATCTACAATTGTGTTATAATCAGTGAGAATAATGGTCTCATGGAAATAATTTTGATTATAAAGTAACTGAGTTGGAGACCTGCTTGTCATTGTTCTGCTACCTGGAAAAATGTCCACTGACTTCTTCTACAATTGCAATGTGCAGAGAGCTATTGCAAACCTGAGTATTCGGGCTTATGTTCCTCACCTAGGAGCCTGCCTAGTAGTGTTATGAGCACATTCCTGACTACTTTTCTTAATCTAGGAGACTGCCTAGTACAGTTTATGAACATATCTTTTGAGGTCAGATAGCTGATTAGGGTTTAAATGTGGGCTTTGCTGAACTCCCTTGCTGTGTATGAGTGTAGGGATAATAATGGTACCTACTTAATAGATGTTATGTGAATCATTTGGCACATTACTTAGAAGAGAAATGATGGTGCCTGGGAAATGGTTGTTTTTGGCAATAACATTACTTGTCTAGTAAAGCAAAACATTCCTGCTTCCCTTATACCCTAGTACTCATCCATACCTATTTAAATGTCATTGGAAGAATACCATGACTTTAATTTTTACATTTGGATATATTTTCAGTGCTTGTGACCAGTATAGACTCCTTCTATTAGTTGACCAAGACACCAGTTGGCCCATATTTACAAACCTTATACAATATATACCTTTCAGAATTAGGCATCAATGATACATTGACAAACAAATAAAAAGAAAAGTATACTCAGTACATATTATTTATCTATGGATGCAGAAAGTGTGATTAGGAATAGTAACATGATCTATGACTAATTTGAAAACTGAAATTTAAAAACCATAATGTTAGGTTAAAGCAGTGTGTAGATTACTGAAATAAGTTACTAGAAAATACTGTAAAGAGTAAACAAGAAATATGAAACATAAAAATAATTGCTTATTTTATTTATATTTTAAAAAGTTGTAGAGTTTCTAAAGCAAGCACAAACAATATTAACCTAATAAATAAGGTTTTATTTTTCAAATCAGGCTTAAGGTTTTCTGATTAATCTAAGAGTTTATGCTATGATTTTATAACTATTAGAAGAAAGATAAAGTTACTTGTGTGTCTAGGAGAATTAGTAGTTGGGATGTTGGAAGGCAGAAGATTAATAGTGTGTACTAAAGACCCTATACTTACTCAGTGAACAAACTGATGTTTCAGGTTACTCTTATTTTATGAGAAAATTGCTTTATTCAAGTAGAAGGTGATAGAAGTAAATTTTATTGCTAAAGATATAAAAATATATTTTTAAAAAATGAGTAATGCATTTCATGGTGTACAAAAATTTCAAAATGTGTCCAAAATATATAGTGCAATACATAGCTCTTCATAATTCCATTCACTTATATGCTTCCAACAAAAACCTGGTCTTAGTTCTGCTTCATCTGGTTGAATACACTTGAGCTTGTCCCTTGCATGATACTGAATCTGGTGTCAAAGACTTGATTGAGCTGTATTATATTTAAAACTGGAATCAGGATTTTTCATACTAGCATTCAGTATTGAAGAAGTTGAGACCCTACCCTGGTATTATGGTGGTAGAGTAAGATGTGAACTGAACAAAATAGATTGCCTTAGTTGCTAGGCTATAGCCAATTGCCAGGGGAAGTTGTGTCTTCTAACTTCTTCGGAGGATGCCAGCCTGCAAGGTATTGATCTTGAATCAGTTACCTTACATCTCTCAGAGTCTTACATTCCTACTATTTGTTATTGTAAAGTCTCTTCATTGTTCCATTCAGTAAATTGTCAATAATTACTTCTGGGCCTGAATTCAAGTGCTTTGAACTTTATTTAATTGCTGATGAATGCAGTAGTAAGAAATATACCCTCAAATATATTTTACAGTACATCACAAATTACATCAATCATATTATCACTTACATTACTACCTATTTATACTCAATCTATATTGATGTTCATACATACTCTCTTGATAATCTCATTCATTCTCATGGCCCCAAGTTCCTTGTATATTTTACCTTCAACCCAGAACTATTCTTTAAAATTCTGACCTATGTATCTAATGACCTACTTGATTTTTCACTTGAAAATTAGAAATACAGTCCTAAATCTGAAACTTGACTTATCAAGCTGGATTTTATCAACAAAAGAGAGCTTTTTTTCCCATGCCAAAGTAAACTCTAGATATCACTGAGTATTTTCAAGTCTGCTGAGGATTTATAGTTCCTCACTTATTCTTAACTCTTTTTTAGTAAAATTATTTTTCTATTGTTATCATATTTTGGGTTAGTGAGCATAGTCCATTTATTATTTTTAATATATAGTCTTTAAATTACTAAATTAATTTACAATTTGTTCCTTTATATTAATAGTAGCAGTTAATAAATATGTTTATGTTGACTTTAGTTGTGCCATTCAAGAATTTAGGAAGTTCAGTAATACCAACCCCAGTATGTGTTTTCCAAATTTAGGAGTTCAGTTTTTCATTCTCTTCTTATAAGGTAAATCTATACATTTCCATCCTCACTCATGATTTTGAAAGTCTTTATTAAATAGTTTTATTAATTCGTTGTTTTCATCTCATAATATAATGCAAGTTCTTTCTCAGAAGTAGACGTTTTGTTTAATTAAAGAATAAAGATAAAATGTGTGTTTATCTTTAGTTTGCTTTATCATTTAATGATATCTAACTCTTTGTATTTTTCTGGTCTCAGCTCATTCCAAGAGAATTATAACAGAAAAATCTATAGCTAAGCTTCCTCAACAGTGACTCTTGGCTCACTTAAAAAAAAATCTATATAAAATGTCTTTATTGAGATGTAATTCATATACCATACAAGGAACCCACTTAAATGATACAACTCTTTGGTTCTTACTACTGTATTCAAAGTTATGCAAGTGCCATGATTACCAAGCTTATAACATTTTTATCACCACCACCAAAATAAATCTTGCACCCTTAGAAGCAGTTTCCCACTTTACCCCCAAGTGCCTCTCCCTAGGCAACCACCAATCTAATTGTGCCTGATTGTGTCCCTATTCAGAAAATGTTGTCTAAATGGAATGATACATTATAAGTCTTCTTTGGCTTCTTTCGTTAGCATAGAGTTTTGTAGTTCATTTTTCTTCCAAGGAAGATATCTTTTCCAACTTTGAATTTACTAAGTAGAATACTTTGATAGTGATTGGGAAAATCGCTGATGTTTTCCCTCTGAATAACTAACGTCATCACTAAAAGTACTGCAGAACAGGTAGCATTATGACATTAATTTAAGGTTAAAAAGTGCAAATATATATGAATTTACCAAGCCTAATTATAATTATTAATTACTTACTGTTTTCTAAAAATTGATTAAAAAATTTATTTACCCTGAAGGTTGCTAATGTTTACATTAGGTTTTGTGATATATGAGTGAGGCAAAGAGTTACTACCATTTTATATGCATGAGTTTGTATTAGCATTATGAACTTTTAAGCAGGCAAAAAGAAAAAAATTACCCAAAATACCCAGTATTCTCTTAGGAGAAAAATGTGCTTCTCCACAGAGTAGAAGAATATGTCATCTATATTGATTAAACAAGGATAAACAAATACCCAGAAAATAATATTTAGAAAAATCAAAGTTCATGTTAAAGGATATTAGACAAAGTAGGTATCAAATTGAGGGTGTGCATTATTGTGGTAGCTGATGAGAGAGCTTGTCAAACATTATTGGGGCAGTAAAGACATTGTATTTATAAAGAGAATTTCAATTTTGATTTTCTGCTTTACCTCTTCTGTAAGACTTAGCTCAAGTCCTCTTTCTTCTGGAAAACTTTCATTTTTATGTTTTGTTTTGTTTTATTTTTTTGTTATTGACCCTATCATGATCTTAGCACTTAAATACCTGTGTATTTACTTGTTATTTGATTAGGCTGCCATCTTTCTAAGGTATAGGACTATGTTAAGTTTATTTTAAATATTCAATGCCTAGAATGTGCCTAGTCCCTAAAGACATTTAAAAGTATTTTTGAGTGAAAAAGTAAATGGATGATATGAAACTTTGAAACTTTCCATGCTATCTGATTTTAAGTGTAACTAAATTTATAATTAAAAAAAAAAAGGTTAAATAGGAGTAATTTTCAAATCCATTCAGGTTGCTTTTTTATGAGTCATTAAATCAACTTATAAGCCAGAATGTATCTAGTTAATAAAAATGCATTTTGGAAGGATGAGAAACTGATATATTGATATATATTTGGATCCACAAGATGATTTCATGTATGTTTAATAGACTTTATTAATTGCAGAGGAACTTCATGTATCTAGTTGATATTGACTTTCCAGGGACATGTGGATATTTATTTGAGTTGATGTTCTTTCGACACTGCTCTGACTGTGAAGTGAGACATGCCTTAGGGCAACTAAAATTTAAGGAGAAGAAAAGACCATTTGCTAGATTTTATGCCACATTGGTTGTCACTCAGCTATTGTTACCATTTGCTTATGACTCAAATTCCCTTAATTACATCTTCATTTCACCACATGGGCATAAAGGGTAAAACCCGGTTAGTCTCAAAGGACTTGGTTGGGTTCTTTGTCAATATTTGGCACATTGACAAATTACGTGTTTCTGAGGCACTTTTGCCTACATCTTCTGAATTGAAGTAGGCGATCATGGAAAAATAACATACTGTCAGCTATTTTTGCTCTTGTGATCAATAGAGGCATTTGAAAAATTACTACTGAGAAAATAAGTTTTAAAAGTTTACTTTCCATTTAGAAGGGTTTAAGAATACAAATGTTAAATAGACATTTCTCCACAGATACACAAATGGCCAACAAACACAGAAGATGGTTAACATCTTTATTAGTTTCAGGGAAACACAAATTAAAACCACAAAGAGGTAGCATTTTATACTCAAAGTGGGTATTACAACAAAACAAAACAAAACAAAACAACCCCCACCGTGGGGGACCCCCGACCCACAGAGATCCCTTGGTGCCACGGATGAAATGAAGACTTCCCAGGCATCTTGTGTTAGGGAAGAGAAGGCTGGCAAGTGCCTGAGAGACAAATGCCTTGATTGCTCTCCTCCAAGCTTTTTATTGAGTATACAAGGTTGGGGATGTATGTACACACCATAAATTATTAGCACCAAAGAATATTCTATAGAAAGGAAGTTGTTAAGTTCAGATAACAGTAGAAGGAACGCAATGATCCAATTCAGGCTATGGTCTGTTAGACAAGGTGACGCCAAGAACTCCAGATGGCCCATAGAATTTTAGAGAGGGTGAGATTTCATGTGGGTTAAGGTTTAACATCTGCTGCGGGTACAATAAACAAGTCAAGGTGGTTGAGGTCACAGGGAAGGCTTCAAAGGCCATATGGAATGTTTTTCAAGCCAGATTCCCACCAGAGCCCCCTGGCTACAGCATCAAGGCCTGTATGCACCCAGCTTTCCTAGCTTTCAGGTCTTACAGTCTTGGCCTGCCTTGCACATGGCTCCATCCCCTTCCCAGGGGAACCTTGACACCCCCCCACCAAAACACCAACACAACAAAATAAAAAGCAAAAGGAAAAATGTAGCCCTGGCTGGTGCCACAGTGGATAAGGCACCAGCCTGCAAACCCAAAGGCCACTGGTTCAATTCCCAGCCAGAGCACATAACCAGGTTGCAAGCCAGGTCTCCAGCCAGGTCTGTAGCTGGAGGCAGGTGAAAGGCAATCACACATTGATGTCTCTCACCCTCTCTGTCTCTCCCCCTTCCTCTCTCTCTGGAAATAATGAATAAAATCTTTTAAAAAGAAAAAGAAAAGAAAAAATGTTAGTGAGAATGTGGAGGAATTGAAACCTTCATGTGTTGCTGATGGGAATGGTTTAGCCTATACGTAAAATGGTTTGGTGATTCCTCAAAATATTAAAATTACCATATTGTTACTGAACAAAATTGGGGATTTGGCTGCCCATCACCACAAAATCTATCAAATATCTATCAAAAGGTGAATTAATTTTTTAATATACATAAAGTGAAATATTATTTTGACATAAGTGAATGATATACTCTACAATGTGGATGAACCTCCAGAATATTCTACCAATAAAAGCATGTAGACATAAAAAGGCTCAAAATATTATTTCATTCTATTTATGTGAAATTCCCAGAAAGGATGAATCTATAGAGACAGAATGCAAATTAGTATTTTTCAGGGGACCAAGGAAAGATGAAATAGGGAGAAACTCCTTAATGGGTAAGAGATTATACTACGGAATTATGGAAATGTTTAGAATTAGATAGAAGTATTGGTTATACAACATTATAAAGGTACTAAGCACCACTGAATTTTTCACTCTAAAATGGTTAGTTTTGGGTTAGGTAAACTTTACCTCATAAGTTATGTTTAAAAATACAAATGTTAATATTTATTTATGCAAATGAGTTTAAGGAATGGTGGGATGGCAGAGTTTAGAGATCTTAAGCTTATTTCTAGGAGTAAGTTGGTCTCTTTTTCAACTAGTCACTGAGTCTTGGGAGCTTGATTATAGGATTTGAAATGAGTTTAAACCACTCTAAATATAACAAGCAATGAATGTCACAGGCACTTTTCTTTTAACAATAATAATAATAAATATCCAGAGAATACATCTTCAGGGACTAATTCCATTAACAATGACTAAAAACTATAGTATGCCATTTCTATACATCTGCTCATAATTACTTGGGAAAGGGCTTCTCATTTTTACTTTTCTTTTAATAAGTCAATTTTGAATGGCTAGACTAAAAACAACATGATGTTTCTCTGTGAAACAAATCAGTTTCTGCTTTTTTTCTAAACGTACTTTTTATACAAACTCACCCAAAACAACATATCTTATCCTAATCTGCCAGCGCCTCCTCTCCTTTGTAGACTATCACCATAATAAAACCCTCAAGGAGTAATTTAACTTCATAATTATAAGGACTTGAAAGAATGATTAGAACAATGTTTTCCATCTCTCTCATTTTCCTCTTGTTAATTCTCTAGCCTGCAATTTGCCTTTCCATCAATGTTCACTGTTGGGGCCCCGTAAGGCCCCCTGGAAGAATCGGGATGAGGACTTGATTCATACTACAGAACAATGAGCCCCTCTGCACAAGTGGCAAGATGCACAAACATATTGAATTGATTGCTGGCTTGCTGTTCCCATTTCCTTTTCAAGTTTGTTTCTTAGAGTCCTGTAGTGACAAATATTAATTTTGACTGAACAATATCAACAGCTATTTTCAGAAGTGGTTTGGAAAGCAATCATGACTAAATATATCTTGTATTATTTTATATATCTTGCATTTATATTGGGAGCAAATACACCTACCTAGTTTTATGGCTACGTAAACTCATTGACATTTCATCTCAGGGATTAAACTGAAAACAATGGACTGTATCTGTGTTTGCCTGTCTTTTCCTCACTACAAGAGATACTTTATTGTGGAGAAGGTTTTGGTTTTTATAGATTGGAAAATGAATTAACACACAAATGACGGTACAGTTTAGGAGAAAACATAGATCCATTTTAAGATGGACTCAATGAAGGCCAAAAAAATTTTTGAGACTTTAAAAAGGTTACGAAGAGAAAATACACTATTAAATAAATCTTTTTTGGAAAGGTAACTATCTATTTGCATCAAAAATGTGAATCCCTTGGATAATACTACTGTACCAAAAATCGAAGATGTTCAAATAACTTAAATGTAGAAAAATATAAAAGGGCTTGTTGTAGTATAAGAAAATCATTTTATAATTAGGGAAATGATAGAATTTCTACTTAAGCTTTGGAACTATAAAGAAGATTGTTGAATTTGGCAATATAAAGTTTCAAATAAGCACATGAAATATAAAAATAATGCAATGTGAGATACAAGATGGAAATAACTATCAGTCAAATTTTTCTTAATAAAATACCCATTTTAAAAAATGGCTTTTAAAAGTTAATTTATTTTTAAAAATAAAGTTCCCCAACAAGAGACAAGTATGCAAAACATAAATGGATGATTGATAATACTCAGTCATGTGATAGGTCACACAAATGGTCAAAGAGACTTGAATAAATGTTCAGACTCACTGAAAATCAGTGATAGGTAAATTGTTTTGCAACAATAAATGGTATCTCTTACATATTAGAAACAAAGGATTGATGATATGTAATATTTGATATGAATGGAAATACATTTTTATACATTTCTGATAGAAATATAAACTAATATGTTTTTTTTGAGATCTATTAATGAATAGTTATAAAAGCTTTAAATGTTCTAAACCTTGAATGGAAAAGTTTTTCAAAATATTTAAACTACACAAATGCTTATATATGTGCCCAAGTACTTCCATGTGAGAGTATTTAGGGCAACCTATTTTAAGAGAAGTTTTCAAGAGTAGCATATATATATGTCTATTCACAATAAATGTCTGATTAAGTAATATTACATCAGCACTATGGAATACTCTTTATCCTTTAAAAAGTATGAGTTAGATTTTAATAATGTGGAAATATAGTCACAGTGTTTTGTTCAATGAGAGAATTTCTTTTTAATTTGTAAAAATTATCTATGGTATGATTTCTTTTTTGTTTAAAACCCCTATGACCCTGTGTAAAATAGTATATGTGAGCACATAGAAAAAAGTCTGGGGTGATTATTCAAAAATTACCTGTGATAAACCACAGAACATATATTAGGGAATGGTGAAACAGGACATTTAAATTAATACTCCCCTGGACTGTTTGACATTTTAATAAATAGATAGTTTAAATAAAAATTTAAGTTTAAATAAAATAACTATAATAAAAATAGCAAAAAAAGCAAGAGAGATGTTTGAGTTTCAACTTTTGTGTAATTAAAAAAGATTTTTTTAAAGAATTTATTTTTTATTTTTCAGAGAAAGAGGAAAGGAGAGAGACAGAGGGAGAGAAACATCAGTGTGTGGTTGCCTTTCACGTGCCTCCAGCTACTGACCTGGCTGGGGACCTAGCTTGCAACCTAGTTATGTTGCTCTGGCTGGGAATTGAACCAGTGACCTTTGGGTTTGCAACCTGGCACCTTATCCACTGTGCCACCAGCCAGAGCTTTTGTGTAATTTTTAAGTTGAGATTTTTCATATATTAGGTGTTCTATGAAAAACTTTCCAAAGTGTTTACTTGGCTTAATATCTAAGCAATTAAAATAAAGTCACTGTTCAAATTAACCTCATGATCACATCACAGATGGAAATAAAATGAGTATATTCTAACATGGCTTTAGGCATTTCCTCTGCATGTGTGTTTCTATGAAAGAGCTCAAAATGGCAAGGTGTCTAAATCAAATGTCCATGAGGGAATATGGACCCACACATCCTCTGAAGTGTTGGGAAAATTATAAAAACCGAACAGAAATTACTCACCTTGTGAAAAAGTAATCTTCAAGTGTTACAGATATCCTGGATCTTGAAAATAATGTTATTGCCTTTCACCTTGCCTGAACTTGCAACTCAAAATGCACTTTATTTTTTTCTGACCATGCAGAACCATTCACTCTAATGTTCAAGTAACTCTTTGGTATTTGTACATGATTTTCACATATGTGTCTACACTAGTAAGTATACCATTATAAGAAATTCATTTGTTTAGTTGTCCTTTGTATATTGGCTAGTATAAAGTAGCATATACTTAAAATGATTTATATGAAAATAATTCAATTATATACTTAGTTTTAGAATATACTACACTATCATTATATAAAGAGATACTTCAAATCTTTTTAATAGTTTACAATCACTGCTTTTAAAAAGGTGTTTTAAAAAAGTATGTTTTAATATATGCATTTTATTTTCTTCATAATAGGTTGGTTGATCAATATTTTAAAAAAATAATTTCAAGCCCTGGCTTGTGTGGCACAGTGGGTTGGCACCAGTCTGCAAACCCAAGGGCTGCTGGTTCAATTCCCAGTCAGGGCACAGAACCAGGTTGCAAGCCAGGCCTCCAGCCAGGGCCCTAGTGGAAGCAGGTGAAAGGCAACCATACATTGATGTCTCTCTCCCTTTATTCCTCCCTCTCTCCTCTTCTCTATAAAAATAATGAATAAAATCTGAATTTCATAATAAAATGTAACAATCATAAAAAGTTATTGACCATACTGTGTGACTCTATCAGACTATAAATATACTTGAATGTTCTCTATTGAAAGAGCCAATTGAAAAAACATTTTTGTTTGCGGTTTTTTTTCCATAAGTTTATCTCCATGAATTAAAATAATTAAGGAAGAAAAGGTTAATTTATTACAAAAATTCCAAGATAATGTTCCCTTTCTGTTACTTCCAAAGAGATATACTACTGCTATTCCTTTATCATTTATTTGAGCATGTTATAATTATGGTGCTTTTTAGATAGAATAATTAAAGTATAGAATGATAGGAATACCTCCATATTCATCTACTTTTTACTCTTTTTTTTGTTTTTCCTAACTTATAGACCTCTCTCTGCTGTCATTCAAAAAAAGTAGGCATTTCTTTAAAATTAATTGCTGTTACTAAAAAATTTCCCTGGTTCTAAAGACAATGCTTACTTCTGTACTTAAGATTTACATAGTAACCTGGTTTTGGAAGAATTATATTTATTAAATAATAGGATATATTTATTAATACCCTATTAATCTTTGTAAAACCTTCAGGAATAATATGAATGCAACAATACTGTTGATGTTCTGTCCAAATCAACTATAGAAGTTCTTTAGCAGGTTGCCTTTAGTTTATCTACAGTAACAGGAATCTGCTGCCAGTAGCTTGGTCTCTAGTATTCACTATACTATGGTGACTTTTTCCCTTTGTTGTTCCAGCCATATTTTTAAAATTGATTTTCAAGTGAGAGAAACCAGATCGATTGCTTCTCTCATGTGCTCTGCCTGGGGATTAAACCTGCAGTTTAGAGATATGCCCTGACTGGGAATCAAACAGTCAACTTTTTGGTGTACAGAATGATGCCCCAACCAATTGGGCCACACTGGCCATCGCTCCACTTTATTTTTGAATTTCTGAAATATTAACAACTGGCATTTGGCATAAGGTAATTTATATTAAAAATGAATGTTGACACAATAATTTGGGATTGGATGATATTCATTGTTGCTGATTATGCAACACTTAAGCTATATAGTTTTGGTCAGCATTTCTGAAATAAATAATAAGTGAACATGGTTATAGAGTCATTTTGTAAATAAGACAAAAGAGATTGGTAATGTGCATATTTTTACTTAAATTCAATATGTTACAGTAAACCTGTAGCCACTGTTAAGGGATATTAAAATAAACTTATATGCTTGGTTTGCCTACTAAATATCCCCATTTCAAACTCAACATAATGATTATCTGTATATAATAATATCTTAGAGAAATTTATTTAAGACAAAAAATTAACTACATTATGTCATCTTTTTAGCTAAAATTTAATAGAGAGTCAAAGTAAGAAATAATACATGTGTGGCATTTTATTAACAGTTCCATTAGGACTTTCATAGCTTTTCAAAATTTGTTTATATCACTTAAAAAGTCTGTTGAGACAATTTGCATTTTATGTGTTATGTTCTCCAGGGAATTACCAAAATCTTCCTTAGAAAAATATGTTTACCCAAAATGATTTCAGGTAGTGTGGACTTTTTCTTGAAGACTGTTTTAGCAGAAGATATGGGAAAGCTTCTCACGTGCGTAATCAGGAGGCCTTCACCACATTTGAACCGAATAATCCCTTCATGTTTCTTCGAGTATCGGGCATAATATTTCCTGTTTCTCCTCACTGAAAGCACTTTAAGTATTATAGCAATAATAGAAGTTACCTATGAGAAGGTAGTTGAGCGATTAGGTAAACAGAAAGCAATGACATAAAAATAAAGTACTGTGGAGGAATGATTATCAACCTGTGTGGCCCCGAGGAAGAGTGAATGCAGTCCAGAAGGGGTCAGAGAATTGTCCTCTGTGCAGGGAACCTTCTTTAGCCCCAGGATCTTGCCTGCCTCTGTCATCAGCAGAGAGATAGAAACTTTGATGATTAGTTCCACCCTGCCTCCCCTTTTTGCAGATGAAGATGGCTCCAAGGAGAGTAGTGATTTGGCTACAACCTGATATAAAGTATTAAATTCTGAGAGCAACCATCATGTCAAAGGAATACGATGTTAGAGCAACCGTAGTTTCTGGACTGCATTCTGGGTGAACTGCTAAGGAAATTGTGGACTTCAATAACATCCCTTTACATACAGTTGACAACGTGAAGAAGGTGTATGATGCTGATCCTAATGTTGCCACACACCTTATGTGTTTTCCTTATCAAGGATCACACAAGTCCAGATATTGTACACAGAATCCAGGAGATCATCAATGAAGATCCAGAATGTTTACGTTTTGAGAGAAGTAGTTGCACTGTGGATGAATCAAGTCACAGATGAACTTCATTTTGTCTTCCAACAAGATGGTACACCAGCACATAATGCCAAAAAGGTACAAGAATTTCTTGATGTCAATGTCCCTGAATTCTGGTCAAAGGAAATCTGGCTGCCTGGTTCACCAGATGCAGATCCTTTAGACTATTATGTATGGAACATTTGTGAGAGAGAAATTAATAAACAACTTCATTCCAATAAAGAGGCTGTTGAAGCTAAGGTTGAAAACATTATGATGTCTATGTATAAAGAAAAGCTCATTAAAGCATGTTCAAGATTCTGAAGTCGAATGGAGTTTATTGCAGCAAATGGCAACTTTTTCTAACAATTAAAAAATAATGTCTATGTTTATGTATTTACATATAAGAATAAATTTATTTCAAAATATAAAAAAAAGATATGGTTAATACTAAAAGATTTTAAGAAATAGTTTAAGTCAGATCATTACACAATGATAGGTTTTTATTTAAAAATTTAAGATGAATTATCATTTGCAATTGTGTAAACTAAACGTTGTGGATATAAAATTTTCAAATTTCTAGCATAAGTTCATTCAATGATTTCTGCATTTTTCACTACCCTTTTGCTTATGATCACAAGGGGGCAATCATTTATTTCTGTCAATAACTGGGGCCTTGAAACAATTGAGTGCATACCAATAAGCTAAGTATCTTCTTAAAGTAACCAACATATAAAAATATATTTAGATGGTGAATTTATTCCTTGTTATGATGACTCAGTCAATCCCCATTCCTTAATTGAATAGTTAATGTCATTTGATGTGTTTTTATTACTGACCCATGAATATGATCAATAAATATTATTTATACTTAACAATATATTATGTGTATACCATATATTAATGTTTAAGAGCTTTCCTTTAGTCTTTTTTTTTTAAAAGATTTTATTCACTACTTTTAGAGAGAAGGGAAGGGAGAGAGGCAGAGAGGCAGAGAGGGAGAGAAACATCAATGTATGGTTGACCTTCACCTGACTCCAGCTGGGGACCTGGCTGGAGACCTGACTTGCAACCTGGTTATGTGCCTTGCCTGGGAATTGAACCAGCAACCTTTGGGTTCACAGGCTGGCACTTATCCACTGTGCCAACAGCCAGGGCTTTCCTTTAGTCTTTTTAACAAGTAAATTTAGAGATGGTTGCCTGGTGGTTATGTAAGTATAGGGAAAGCATAAATGACCTAAACCCTTATATTTCTTTCTCCTAATCTGTTTATGGTATATAATAGCACCTTAAAGAGGGTTAATATTCATTTTAATTTTTCTCCTATTATAACCCATCAGGTTTTTTTTTTTAGTGCCTTTAAGATAAACTAAAAAAATGTATTGGTATGTCATAAAAATCTTGTTAATATCAAATCTTTTGCATTTTTTAGGGCACCTGTGTATTTTCATGGCTTTGAATCTTACAATTTCTCTGCTCAATTTACCCTTTTCATATAGTTAACATTTACTTATCTCTGCTTTAGTGCTTCGTTGACTTCTCAACTAATTTAGATGGGTCTTCTCTGGGAGGTTATGGAAGGCTTTTATTTTTTTTAATTGCTCAAATATTCTTAACTTTTTGTATTTTAATCCTAGCTGCATGCCTCATGTCTTTTTTATCTTAATGATGATATCTCCTATACAGCCTAAGTCTACCTCATGTGCTCTCCCATTCATTGAATGAGACTGCCCCTTCATGCCCATTTATTCCTTCATCTCAGTCATACAGTTTTACTCATTTTCATGGATTAGGTGCAATTTCCCCACAAAGACACTTATTGTGATGAGTGAATCATTACTAAGTTGGACCTCAGAGCAAACGCAGTATCTCTTATTTAGTTTATAGCATTGAATGTACCAATCTTTTTGCAACATTTTAATCAACCTAAATGGTCCAATAAATAGCACCAAACTGCACCCCTGCCTCTCTCTCTCTGTGTGTGTGTGTGTGTGTGTGTGTGTGTGTGTGTGTTTTATTACTCAAAGGCTATATTTTACATTAGGGCCAACTCTTGGTGTTGTGAGTTTTATGGTTGTGGATAAATGTATAATGACTTGTACCCACCATTATATACTATACAGAATGGTTTCAATATTCTGAAAACTAAAACTCCTCTGTGCTCCACATAGTCATTTATCCTTTCTCCCAACCACTGAAAACCTCTGATCATTTCAGTGTTTCCATAGTTTTACCATTTCCAGAATGCTATATGTTTGGGACCGTTCAGTATATAGCCTTTCCAGATTGGCTTCTTTCTCAGAAAACTATGCATTCAAATTTCCTCCATGTCTTCTTATGGCTTGGTAATTTAAAAAACTGTCAGTTTTTAGTGCTGAATAATATTCTTTTGTGGATGTACCGTAGTTTATTTCAACTGTGATGTACCAATAATATTTCATTGTGGGTGTACTATAGTGTATTTATTCACTCACCTACTGAAGGGCATTTTAGTTACTTCTAAGTTTTGGTAATTGTGAAAAATGCTGCTATAAATATCTGTGTGCAGGTTTCTGTATAGGTATAAGTTTTCAACTTCTTTTGACAAATACCAAGTAGCACAACTACTGGGTTATATGGTAAGTGAATATTTAGTTTTGTTGAAACAGCAAAACTATTTTCCAAAGTGGCTGTCCTACTTTTTACTCCATCGGTAAGGAATGAAAATTTCTGTTACTCCCTACTTGTGCTAGCATTTAGTATTGCCAGTGTTGTGGATTAACTATCCCAATAAGTGTGTAGTAATATCTCATTGTTTTAATTTATATTTTGCTGATGACATATGATGAGTAACATTTGTATATAGTTATTTGATGTCTGTATATCTTTTAGTAAATTATCTGTTAAGATTTTAGCCCATTTTCTAATGGGCTATATTTTTTATTGTTCAGTTTTAAAAATTCTTTATATATGTTAATAATAGATCTTTATCAGATAAGTCTTTTGCAACTGTTTTCTCCCAGTCTGTGGTTTGTCTTTTCATTTCCCTGAAATTGGCTTTCACAGAGCAGAAGTTTTTAATTTTAATTAAATCTAGCTTATTAATTTTTTCTTTCATTTATCATGCCTTGGGTATTATATTTTAAAAAATCATCAACAAATCTAAGATCATCTAGGTTTTTTCTTGTGTTATCTTCTAGGAGTTTTACAATTTTACATTTAACATTTTGGTCAGGGTTTCATTTTTAAATTAATTTTTGTGAAAGATGTAAGTTCTGCACCTTGATTATTCTTTTCTTCTTTTGTGTGTGTGCAAATGTCCAGTTGTTCCATCACCATTTGTTGAAAAGAATCTTTGCTTATTTAATGCCTTTGCTCCTTTGTCAAAGATCAGTTG
This sequence comes from Noctilio leporinus, assembly GCA_004026585.1. Taxonomy (NCBI): domain Eukaryota; kingdom Metazoa; phylum Chordata; class Mammalia; order Chiroptera; family Noctilionidae; genus Noctilio; species Noctilio leporinus. The sequence continues at coordinate 238,787 of PVIW01000986.1, forward strand.
ATTGCATCTATGTTGGCCTATTTATGGCTTTATATTTTTCATACATCTATTTGTTTATTCTTTTGTCAATGCCTCATTGATTTAATTACTGCATCTTAACAATAAATCTTAAAGTCAGGTAATGATAGTCCTCCAATTTTTTCTATCCCTTATATTGTGTTGACTGTTCTAGGTCTTTTGCTTCCCTATATAAACTTTATAAGCATTTTGTCAATATCTACAAAATAACTTGGTAGTATTTTGACTTGGATTGCGTTGAATCTATAAATCAAGTTAGGAAAAATGGACCTGTGGGTAATATTGTATCAATAAACATAAAATGTCTTTCCATTTAGTTAGTTCTTTGGGTTTTTTCCTTATAGTTTTTCTCAGATAGATCAGGTAGATATTTTGTTAGATTTATATCTAAGTATTTAATTTTTAAATATTACATTTTGTTCCTTTTTTAAAGATTTTTTATTATTTTTAGAGAGAGAAGGGCACGGAAGGAGGAAGAAAGGGAGAGAAACATGAATGTATGGTTGTCTTTCTTCTGTTTCCAGCTAAGACCTGGCTGGAGACCTGGCTTGCAACCTGGTATGTGCCCTGGATGGGGAATCGAACCAACAACCTTTGGGTTCACAGGCCTGCGTTGGTCCACTGAGACACCAGCCAGGGCTCCTTCATTTTTTGGATGTTGATGTAGATATTATTGTGATTTTAATTTCAAATTTCACTTGTTCAATGCTGGTATATAAGAAAGTGATTACCTTGTGTGTGTATATTAACTTTAGTTTCTACTACTTTGTTGTAACATTTTTTTAGTTCTAGGAAATTTGTTTCAATTCTTTCAGATTTTCTGCATAGATAATCATGCCACCTCTGAACAAAAACAGTTTTATTTTCACCTTCCCATTGAGTATAACTTTTCTTTTTTCTTTTTTTTTCCTTATTGCATTACATTAGCTAGGATATTCAGTATAAGGTTGAAAACCAGTAGTGAGAGGGGAACATCTTTGCCTCACTCATAATCTTGAAAAAGCCCCTAGCTTTTCACCATAAGTATAGTATAATTTATAAGATTTTTGTAGATATTCTTTATCAACTTGAGGGAATTCTCCTCTCTACCTAGTTTACAGAAAGTTTCTATAAGTAATGGGTGTTGGATTTGGTCAATTATATTTTTAAAAAGATTTTATTTATTATTTTTAGAGAGAGGGGAAGGGAGAAAGGCAGAGAGGGAGAAAGACATCAACGTATGGTTGCCTTTCACTTGCCTCCAGCTATGGACCTGGCTGGAGACCTGGCTTGCAACCTGGTTATATGTGCTGGCCGGGAATCAAACCAGCGACCTTTGGCTTCACAGGCTGATGCCTTATCCACCATGCCACCAGCCAGGGCTCATCAGTTTATTTTAGTTGAAAGAGTTTTAAAATACAAGTCATTATCCTATTATAACTTGTCCAGAGGTCCAGAGTCCCAAGATTCATATGAATTTTTTATAGCCACAGGATGTTGAGCTACCATTTAGTTATTCATGTTACAGTTATTCTTGATAGAAGATTTGAGAAATATCTCTAGAATTGCATATATGTATACCAGTTCATTGACATCAATGATGGCATGTTTAGTTCTATTATCCTCACATCATTTCTCCCCACTTCAGAATAAGCATAGACAAGTATCTGGTACAATAATTTATCCATGAAACTGACCTCCAGCCAAACTCCACTTAATATTGTCCTTACATAAAATTATTTTTGACATATACATTTGAAATAATTTTCATTATCTTTTTATAGCTTCTGGTATTCATTAGACATTTTTGGAGAATCTAGTAAATGACAGGTACTGATTATTTTAGGCAAGTAGAATATGGCATCAAACAAATTTGTTTTTTCTTCCCTCAAGGATATTATATCTTAGAAAAAGTGGCGGGGAGGTGCAAGAAAAGATCAAATATAGAAATATAATAAAATGGGTGATAAAAAGTGTTAGAGGACATTAGGCAAGATGAGCAGATCACGAATGAATGTGGAATGCTATTTTAATGCCATTTTATGGAAGTCTGAAGAACCCTCTGCTGTATGGTGATGTTTGTGGAAGATCTGAAGGACATCCACAGACATTTGAAATTAACTCATTCTCTGCAGAGGGAATGATAGTAACAGTTCAGTGGCTTCAGAGAACAGCAAGTAATTGGAGTTTGAGTAAAATGAGCAAAAGAAAGAAATTGGAGATGAGATCAGAGAAATAGCAGGGTCTTGTGTCATGTAGAGTCTGCTGGGCCACAAAAAAGACTGTTTTCTTGACATGCTATGGGAGAACTCTGAGCGCAAGAGTTTTACTTCACAATTCTGGATCTATTTTAAAAATGAAAAAAAAAAATAGAAACATGAAAAAGTAAAAAAAAAAAAAAAATAGAAACAAAATTGCTGTAATGATCTTGGTGCAATGGTGGCTTGGATGATTGTAGAATGATTAAAATGACATAAATTTATTATGTGTTGAATCCATTTGGAAAATGATCAGGATTTGTTTACAAATTTTATGTAGAGTAGGAAGAAAAGATAGTCAAAGTCTTGTTTTAAGTTTTTGTTCTGAGCTAATGGAAGTTGGTGTACCCATTTCTTTAGAAAAAGGAGACTGAGGAAGAAGTAGCTGCTTTGGAGAAAATATATTTTGGTTTTGGACAAGTTAAATATGGAGCTTTCACTTGTTAAGCATGTTAAATATGGAATATGACAAGTGTGAGCTGAAAATACGAATTTGGAATTCTATAGCATTTAAGCGGCATTTAAAGAGTGGATAATAGAATGTAGAGAATGAGTGTTGCTAGAAATGAAAAAAAAAAAAAGTCTATAATGAAACCCTTGAACACTACACACAAAGAGACTAAGAAAGAGCAGACAGTGATGAAGAGGGAAGATGTTATCCTGGAAGTCAAGTGAAGATAGTGATTCAAAGACAGAGTTCTCTCTTGGTGAAAGGTGCAGATAGAGCAAATTACTGCTTATAGCTTGAAAAAATTTTAATGTAATGAAAGTTGACTTGAATGAACTCTGAGATAATGAGATTATTGAATTTGAAATTAGGAACTATTTTAAGAATAAATTAATTATTTCATATGACTCCTAACTTCAGGATTCTTCATTACCCAGCACAGTGATTCCTTATACAACATAGATTTTGTTGTTTATGGGAAAGTTTTGTCTCCACATGCCTTCTATGACTCAGGGAACATTTGAGATTCCCTCTGTTATTTCAAATGGTGTTGGAGTGGCACATCATAATGATTTTGAAATATCTTCTTGTCTGTGTAACTCAACAATTTTCAGCCTTTTTCATCTTATGGCATACATAAACTAATTAGTAAAATTCAGTGGCACACCAAAAAATATATAGAATTTTTTGACAATTTGACAAAAAAATAGGTATGATTTTGAGTCATTCACACCAGACAGCTATTTTTGTCATTTTTTTTATTTGGCAATCTATGGAAAAAGAGGTCAGTGCCCCAAACTAAATAGTTAGGCACTGCATGTTTTAAAAATTCTTGTAGCACACCAATAAGCCACAGCACACTGGTTGAATATCACTTGCACAGGTAGCTCAGTTAGTTAGAGCATCATCCCAATATGCCAAGGTTGTAGGTTCAATTCCTGTTCAGGACACATACAAGAATCAACCAATAAAGTCATAAATTAGCATAACAACAAATCTCTCTATCTCTCTCTGTCTCTCTCTCCTTCCTCTAAAATCAATAAATGAAAATTTAAAAATTCCTTGTATAAGTCATTGCAAATTGTGGCTAGTGACAACAGAAGGAGAAAGATGTACTTGATTATTTGGATTCAGTGTTCCAACTGAATCTTAAAATTATGAAACTGTAGTACTATATCAAATGTGAATAATAAGATAAATTATTTCTTAAAGAATAAGGAAAGCCTGTTCATTTTAATGAAGAAGAGATCTTTTGTAAAATTTAATTTTATTGTTGTTGTATTACATACATGCTATTTTTGCTCCCCTCTGTCCCCTTCCCCACTCACCCATTCCCCCACAAAGTCAATCCCACATGTTGTCCATGTCCATGGTTCCTCCATACTAGGTTCTTGTCTAAACTGCTCCCCTTCCTTGCCTCTTCTTCCCTGCTCCCCCCAACCCCTTTCCCCCTCACCACTGAAGGCCTATTCACTGTATTCATATATCTGGTTCTATTTTGCTTGTTGTTAGTTTTGTTCATTATTGTCCTGTAATGGGTGAGATCATATGGTATTTGTCCTTCACTGACTGGCTTATTTCACTGAGCATAGTACTTTCTAGTTCCATCCATGTTGTTGCAAAGGTTAGGAGTTCCTTTTTTCTTTCTGCTGTGTAGTATACTATTGTGTAAATGTACCAAGGTTTTTGGATCCAATCATCCACTGATGGGCACTGAAGGGCTGTTTTCAGCACTTGGCTCTTGTAAATAGTGCTGCTATGAACATAGGTGTACATAGGTTCTCATGAATTGGTGTTTCAGGATTCTTTGGGTATAGTCTTAGTAGTGGAATCGTTGGATCGAAAGGCAGTTCCATTTTTAGTTTTTTGAGGAAACTCCATACTGTTTTTCACAATGGCTGCACCAGCCTGCATTCGTACCAACAGTGCACAAGGGTTCCCTTTGCACCACATCCTCGCCAGCACTTGTTGTTTGTTGATTTGTTGATGATTGCCATTCTGACAGGTGTGAGGTGGTATCTTATTGTGGTTTTAATTTGCATCTCTCTGATGGCTAGTGATGTTGAGCATTCTTTCATATGTCTCTGGGCCCTTTGCATATCTTCCTCAGTGAGTTGTCCGTTCAGGTCTTTTGCCCATTTTTTAATTGGGCTGTCTCCCTGGTTTTGAGTCACATTAGTTCTTTATATATTTTGGAGATCAGACCCTTGTCTGAGGTATTATTGGGAATTATGTTTTCCCATACAGTTGGTTCCCTTTAATGAAGCAGAGATCTTTTTATCATTTTATTCCTCTTTATCTTTTCCTACTTCTATCTATTAGTTCTAGTGGCTTATTTTGGCTTGGTTTCAGGATGAATAGAGGATTAAATTGAGGAATATGTGCTTTCCTTCACCTTTTTCAGCTTTGCCTTACCAAGCCATAGCCAGAAAAGATACTCTTTAATCCATTTTCAAAAGAAAAATTTTATTTATTGAATAAACAAAATTGAATAACCTCATAGGTTTCAAAAATATTTAAATGAATAGAGAATTTTACAAGAAACTTATTTATTACTCACCAGAATCCTATGAATTACACATTTTACAGATGAGAAAATTGAGGATTGGAGAGAATGCATAATATTTTTATAATTAATTAAAAGCTATTATTTAAGTGTGAATTCATTAGTGAAAGGTTTTTATATTTTTTATTCAAGAAAGGAATTATGCCAAATAAATATAGCTAACTCATTACATACTATGCCAATTCAGAAGTTTGAGGATTTTTAAAAATGTGATACCTATTTTGTGAGCCAATTCACATGTAATATGACATTATTTTTAGATATAAAACAAAATGATTTGATATTTGTTTATATTGCAAAGTGTTCATTGCAATAAGTCTAGTTAATATTCATCACCACACATAATTATGTTTCAAAATATATTGGTTTGGCCAAAAGTGTTGGTTTGGTTTTAAAGTAAAAATAAAAGACACATTTTTCATCTTCACCAATACCTTTATTGAACAACATTCACTGTTCCTCTACCTTCTGCCATCTTCATTCAACTTTATAATTCCATCTTGCCAAAACTTTTTATCTTTTTGAGTAAAGAACTGTTCCAGGTACATTTTTCAGTCTTTCAGGGAATTGAAATTTTTATTCATTAAGAGAATTTTGTAAAGATTGACATAAATGGAAATCTGAAGGTGCAATGTTTGGTGAATAAGGCAGATGAATCAGAGCTTCCCAGCCAAGCTGGGACAGTTTTTGCTTGGTTGTCAAAGAAACATGCATTCTTGCATTATCCCGATGGAAGATTATGCTTTTTCTGTGGACTAATTTCAGACATTTTTTTGTCTACTGATGCTTTCATTTGGTCTGATTGGGAGAGGTACTTGCTGGAATTAAGGAGCTCCTAATGGAAGAATCCCTTCCACTCCCACCATATTCTTTGGATGAAGACCAACCTTTGGTATGGTTGGTGGTGGTTCACTTTGTTTGCCCTATAATCTCTTTAGTTCCATGTTATAGTAAAGTATTAATTTTTCATTGTCTATCATAATTTCTTTTAAAAACTGAACATTTTTATTATATTTAAGTAGGGAATCACATGAGGAAATATAGTCAAGATTTGTTTTGTTTAACTGATGTGAAACCCAAACATCAAAGCAATTCACTTAACTAAGCTGGTGCAAATGATTTTCTTTTTTTTTTTAATTTAATTTTATTGTTGATATATTACATCCATCCCCTTTTTTCTCCCCTCTATCCCCTTGACCACCCACCCACTTCCCCCCAAAATCAATCCCACTTGTTGTCCATGTCCATGGTTCTTCCAGGCTAGTTCCTTGACTGCAAATGATTTTTAATGCTTGATTTGAATATCTTAAGTATGTCTGTTATCTCAGTTAATGCTCCTATTTGAGTGTTCTCGATTAAAGTTTCAATTTGATTGCTATCAACTTCAACTGGTCTGATCATGGAGCATCATCCAGCAAGAAATCTTTTGCACAAAACTTCACAAACCACTTTTGACATGTTTGATCAGTCACATCACCTTCTCCATACACTGCAGAATATAATTTTTGCTTTTAAGTTGCATTTTTACCTTTCTGGAATAACAAAGCATAGTATGCTGAAAATGTTGCATATTTTCTTCCATCTTTAATATTAAAATGGCTACACAAAGTTTCACTAATTTTGTTGTTTTTTAAAAATGTACACTGATATGACAGTTGTCACATTACAAAATAATAACATGTTCTGAATGAAGTTAAAGATAACTAAGCATTACCAGAGCCACCTTACACAAAATTTTTGGCCAGCCCAACAATAGACACTATGTGCTGTGGCATAAAGCAGAGCAGTATTCTAAATAACTCTCAGTTTGAGGCTGGAAGAACAAACATCAATGATTTCAGAGCAAGTCAGAACAAACGGTGCTCATATGTGCGGCCCAGTCATGCATGGGAAATGTATTTAGGCAGACGTATGGGCTTAGGTAAGGCTTCTTGGGAATAGTGACACCTGAACTGAATTTTGAGAGATGTGAAGGCAGTGATAAGAAGGGTGTGAGTTGGAGTAGGAAGCTAGAAGGTGGCATCCAGTGGTATTATTATATTGTTTTCACTCCTAATCTCTTTAAGATGAGAACAAGACCAAGGCAACCATAAGAGAACAGATAGATCCTGCTGAGTGTGGTTTCTCTTTTCAAATGACCAGAAAAAAGGGCAATCAAATGTGGTGCAAAAGTTTTTGCTGATCCACCCTCTTGACTGTTTCAACACAAAACCTCAGTCTAAGATGTCTAATTATTGTTGGAGCGATGAGCTCTCTTACCTTAAAGAAATAGCCTTATGAGTGATAACTTCTGTCAAAATCACATAGTTTCACTCTGTGGAGTAGGATATAGAGTTTACAAATTTGCAAGACTTCAAAGTCAGAATTCCTGGCTTTCTTTGCCTGATGGCTTTTGCAAGAAATTCTACCTCTTGTTTTAGTCTGTTCCCTCTTGTATAAAATGGAAATACTACTAATATCTATTTGATTGGATTCTGTATTTTTGGGATGGATAAACATGAACAGTACGGTGGTTGGTACATTGCTACTCAATAAATATTAGCTTCTTTATTATTCAATTGCAAAGTTAACTGGAATTGTAGCAATAAGCAAATATTAACTGGAGAATGGCAAGTTTGGGACACATAGATGTGTCTAGTTTTGGGTATGAAAACTTTGAGGATTGCTATAAATCCAAATCAGTAAAAATGTCTAAGAAAGTGTGAGCAACTCACTTTATGCTTTCAGTAATTAAGCGTCTGAACAGTGGGTGTGGGGCTATGGGGGAGTTTTTCAGATTATAGGAGTACCCTTGGCCAGTGTAGCGTGTAGTAGCTGAGGGAGAAGTGATGGTAAAAAAAAGGGTGGGGGTGAATACAAAAAAGAGCTAGGAAAAGTAGCAATATAGAGGTCTCTGTATGATGGGAAATAGCTAAAATCTTAGTAGAGCACCTGAGTCAAATCATATACAAGAACATCACATGGTATTATGGACTGTTGTACTGAAGTCATGACAAGAGCTAAAAGGGAAGCTGTTTTGCATAATGAATGGTAGGATGAGAACCTTGGACCTAGCAGAGTCAATGCAAAACGAATATCAGGGTTAGCTATCCACTCCAGATGCATCCATTGCCTTGGGAAAGATACCTTCAAAATCTCTGGTATCTCAACCCTAACACAAGCTTAAGAATATTAATATGTATTTTTACAAGATTGCTGTAAGGATGGGCCTAAAATAATATATTAAAAATTGTAATACAGATATTTTTATTGTTACCATATTATTCCTTCTGTCTCTTGAGAGCTTATTCTTATTATATATGCTTTTTCAAAGAACTTTGTTAATATTTTCTATAATCTAAAGTTTTTGTTTTTACAAAATCAGAGTCACCATAGTAAGAATTTATTTTGGCTCAGCCGATCTCATCTCTTTACATTTACTCAACTGGTTGAATTTCACCTAGATCGATTAGAAATACAATCACATCTTTGAAACTTGGCAAAATATGTTAAATATACATTGGATCTTGCTCTCATCAAAGAAAAACATCTAAGAATTTATCTTTGAGTTATAAGAAATAGGAAAACCATGGAGAATATTTTTACAAGATAATCACTTTATGACCTCCAAATTGAAAGAGCTCATTTAAACTAGAAGCAGTAAAGGCACTTTTCATTTAGTTGTTTTCTTGTGCTTAAATCTTACATCTAATATTTTCTGGTGGCTGTTTTTCCTAATGTACAAAAATAGTTTAGACTCTTGATTAAATCTTACTGGCCTAAGGGTAGAAAGAATTCATGGCCGTTCCTTGACCCATGTTTGCCTATTTATTCAGCTCCACTTACAGTTTTTTCAGCAACCCGCAAAAGCTCAATAAGATGCTCATAGATGTTGCCTTTACTTGAGAGTATTTTTTGAAATTGTTATCTGAATAATTGAATATTATCACCTGTGCTATGCATATAAAATCATTACCAATGATTATAAAGGAGGAAATACGCACAGCTGACATGTAAGCCACCTCAAAATATACATCATTCTACTAAGATAACAGGCTTTGACTTTTTCCAAATGACATACATATTTTTATTTTGGATACATATCCCCAAGTCACCTTCCAGAAAAGCAGCTTTAACTCACACTCTTACCAATAGTGTATTATTGCACTGGCTCCCACAGATTCTTTGGCAGTGGGTGTTCTCAGTTTTTTAAATCTTTTCAAGTATCAGTCACAAACAAACAAAATCCTACCATTGTTTCTTTTATTTTAAAAACAATTATTGTGAATGAGTCTATATAGTTCTCTATGTTTTTTTGAAAATAACATTTCTTAACAGATATAATTAACACATAACATTATATTAAGTTCAGGTGTACAATGTAAGATTTAATATTTGCATAAATTGTGAAATAATCACCATAGTAAGTCTAATTAACATCTATCGTCAGACATAGTTAAAAGTATTTTTCTTGCATGATAATCACATTTGTTATATGATGATTTGTTACTTAAAAATCCTAACTCAGTATTTTTTTTTTTTTTTTTTTTTGAGATGTTGGTCTTTCACCCATCTTTAAACATATGCTTTCCTTGTATAAATAGGTAATTATATTGAGGGCTTAATGTTGGGCAGCCCCTGACTTTTAAAGAAAAGACTTCCCTGGGTAAATATGAGATTGTTGGGTTCCTTCAGAGTTGTAAGTTATTTGTAAAAATAAAGCACAAAAATAATTTCTAAAAATTCTAGCTTGGAATTTTTTTTCCTATTGAACCTAGTGATACCTGGTTATATGGCCTCTCATTGATCAAGAGTTTTAATTTTTGAGAAAGAATTTTAGTTTTATTCTTTTAACTTTTTTTAAAGTTAAGGTGTACATAATTGAATATAATTCTTGGTTCATGACACAATCTTGTTGGTCCATGCATCATCTGCTTTTATTTAAGTAAGGATTAGTTTATTTACTTAGTTATTAGTAACTCATGATCTTAGTCCTCTAAAGTACTTGACTTGACAATGATCTCTGTTTAATCATGTATTTCCTTTCTGTATATAATTCATTGGCTCCCAGCTACACAAAGCTGGAACATTTACCAGCCTCTATAAAAATAGGGAGCATGTAAAAGACTCCATCACTCCAAAGATTTTGCCAACTCATGAATGGAGGATACCGTAGCAGTCATCCAGATCAATTTATAACTCAGTCTGAAATTATTCTCTCTTCTCTATATAATCAAATTGAAAAAATGAAGCATCTGATTTTCTGTGATGAAGATTGTGAATGGTGGACCTGGACTGGCACTCATTCCAGCCCTTACTGAGTTGGAGATAAAAACTTTAGGTAGCTCACTGAGTAATGTTCTCTTCTCTTTTGGATAGGTCTTGCTTGTGTTGTCTCCCCTACTTCAAGAATGCAGGCCATACTTGTCAATAGAAGATCACCACATTTATTCATTTAATGATCCAAAACCATAACACTGTCCTGTATTTTCAATTAAGGGTGCAAACAGAAATCTCTTCATCAAATACTCCAAATAGTCTGCTTCTCAGTTCTACATAGACCATTTTATTTCTTTGAATTCCTGAAAAGCACATTTCTTGGTCTCACTTTTTTGCAATGTTATAGAAAGATTACCACACTTTATGTAATCTTAGGGGTGAATGTATTTTCCACTTACTGTTATATTCCTAAGATTCATTCAGATTCTTTAGTTAGTATCTTTCTGATCATTAAAAAATAAACCTATCATTGTGACAAATTTATTTCATTCTTTAAAATGGTAGTCATTTTACTACTACAATAAAGAACTTATAATTTCAGATATGTAGACAGAACATTGCACAATAAGGACTGAGTTTCAACTTGATGATAGTAGTTTTACTTCACTAGTTTTTTTCAAGCTCCTGATAGTGGCCTTTGTTTTGCTTGTTATTATTTCTATTCATATAATAGAACTGGTTCTATTACTTCATACTATCTAGAAGTCTCCTATGTTTTGTGTAGATTGCATTTCCATTTCATATGAACAATTATGATTGTTTGAGACACATTTATCATGTTAAGTTCATGCAATTAGCCTTACACAAGACATAATTCTTTCACATTTACTTCAAGCAACTATGTTTTAAGAATCTATTATAATCTGACACATGTGGACCTTTGAGTCTGTTTATTTGCTTAATTTAATCAGCTCTGATTAGACACTGTACACCAATTAGAGAGATATTAATTGATTTTGATACAGCTATGTTACTGAAGTTAGGCTAAGACTGTATTGCTGGTTATTTTTCCTTGAATCTTTCCCTAGATAGCTATAACACAAAGTATTCTAATGAAAAAGAATCCTAATAGTCAAGTGGTTCTTAATTATGCTTGCATATTAGAAACCCTGAAGATCATTAGCCTGACAGATTTTTGTTCATAATGATCAGAAACAGAACAATGCAAATGACCAGCAATTAGGTAATGATAATTCTATTGTGATATATTCATAAAGTGGAATATTAGCCACCAGTGAAAATCAGCATATTGGATAACAAAAGCCAGGCACAATAAATATACACTGTATGATTCCATTTATACAAACTTCTAGGTTAGACCAAACTAAGCTATTGTGGGGGAATAGACTCAAAGGTTCCTTGGGGCAGGGAAGGGAGTATTGGCTATAAAATAGCAAAAGTGAATTTACAGAAAAGTTGGCAATAATCCATATATTTTTATCATTCTATTATGAAAGCTTATTAATATACAGCAAAGCTGAAGGAGTTTTATTGTGAGCATCCATATATCCATGACCACAATGCTACCATTAACATTCTAGTATTCTGCATTTCAACAAATTATCTTTTTATCCATCTCTTTATCCAATGATCAATCATTTATGTGCTTTTAAAAGCAAATTTAGTATATCAATATACTTCCCATTAAATACTTTGGCATGAATATCATTAACTAGACTTGAATATCTATTTACAACTTTCCTTTCTAAGTAATATTTATATAAAACAAAATAAAATGCATAAATATTATGTTTACATTCACTGAATTTGACAAATTTGTATATTGGTGCAAGCCAAATTCCCATCAGTATAGATAAAGTGACTATAGTCACAGAAATTTTCCTTATGCCCCTTCCTGGTCTACCTCCACTCCAAATGCCACAGAGGCAATCATTTTTCTGGTTTGTTTACACAGTAGATTACTTTTGAGTGTTATGTAATTCTATACAAATACACCATCAGTGATAGCCCTGACTGGTGTGGCTCAGTGGATTGGGTATTGTCCTACAAACTGAAAGGTTGCTGCTTTGATTCCTGGTAAGGACACATCTGGATTGTGGGCCAGTTCCCCTGCTGGGGGCATGCAAATAAATATTTCTCTGGCACATGGATGTTTATCTCCCTCTCTTTCTCTCTTCCTTCCCCTTTCTTGATAAATAAGTAAATACATACAAACATACATACCCTGGCTGGTATGGCTCAGTGGATTGGCACCAGCGTGCAAACCCAAGGGTCGCTGGTTCAATTCCCAGTCAGGGCATATAACCAGGTTGCAAGCCAGGTCTCCAGCCAGGTCCCCAGCTGGAGACAGGTGAAAGGCAACCGTACATTGATGATTCTCTTCCTTTCTTCCTTCCTCCCTGCCTAAAAATAATGAATAAAATATTTTAAAAAATAAATACATGATAAAATATGTATTCAATGTGTTAACCTTCTTTTGTTCTTTTTGAGTTTCATTCATAATGATAAGTATACCCATAATCCACTCTTTTATTGTTGAGAATTGTTCCAGCGCATGAATATATCAAAGTTTATTTTGTTCAGGGACATGTGGACTGTTTCAAGCTTGGAGATTCTGTGAATGCAACCTTTTTGAACATTTTGTTCAAGTCCTTTTGTAAATACACATTATAATTGTTATTGGAAAATGTCTCCAAAAGAAATTGTTGGTTACATGATAGATAGTTATTTAGTTTTAAAGGAAACTTGTAGACTCTTTGCAAGGCATTTATATCTTCTTACTTTTACTTGACTATCAATGATTGTATGTGAGTTCCAGTTTTTCCACGCAATCTTGCCAGTAGTTTTATCAAGTCTTTTTTTAGCCCTTGTTTTGAGTATTCTTGTAGATGTATAGTGGCATCTCACTGTAACTGTAATTTGCATTTTCTCAATAATAAATAAGCAATTTTTTCATATGGTTATTGATTATCTGTACATCTTCCATTGTCTTTTGGTCCATTTTTACTGGGTTATTTTTTTATTCAAATAAATCTGAATAACTAAATATATTTATATATTTATAAATATATGTGTCTGCTAGTTGCTTAAATATTTATTAATTACATGTTTTTATAAAGAAACATTTTAATTTTGATAGTCTACCAACTGTTTTTACTTTGATAGTTATTATTTTCTGTGCTCTTCTAAAGTATTCATTTATGATTCATGAGGATATTCACTTAACATTTTCCTTTGAAAGTTTTATGTATTAGATTTTAGATTTGGAACTATTATCTATCTTTAATTTTTAATAGCACTCTGTTCACAGGTTATGAAGAAAAACAAGGCAAAACAAAGCAAAAAATTGTGCCAGAGGGAGGTTGAGGTTACATTTTTAAATTAACTGTTGAAGAAAGTTCAATGGGAAAAGTGGTATGCACGTAAAGAGCTGTTGACTTTAGAAGGATGTGGGAGTACACCATTTAGTTATCTGGGAGGAAAACACACTAGACAGAGAAAAGAAGAAATTAACTGAAATGAAAATGTTCTGGATTTTTTGTTTGCCTGTTTTTGAGGAGACCAGTGCTGCTGTGAATGAGTAACAAAATAGTTGGATAGGAGAGCTAAAGACTAAGAACAGTTCTTTGGGGACTTGTGAACCATTTCAAAGACTTGGGTATTCATAGGAATGAGGGTTTTAAGAACAGAAATGATATAATCTTTATTGACATTTGAAAGGATGCCTCTGGTTGCTACATTGAGAATAGATTATAGGAGGACAAGGATGGAAGAAAATGACCATTAGAAGAGCAGGCAAGAGCAAATAACATGTGATACCAGCTTAGCAACAGTGAAGATGATAAAAAATAGTTGGATATTTAATGGATTTCTAAATTTTATCAATTGATTGATACAAGCTGGCTTCTCATTCTTTTGTTAATTTATACTTCCCTAAATATAAGGATTCATGCTTTGGCTGGTGTGGCTCAGTGGATTTAGCCCTGGCCTGCAAATCAAAGGGTCGCAGGTTTGATTCCCAGTCAGGGCACATGCCTGGGTTGCCGGAAAGGTCCTTCAGTTGGGGATGTGTGAGAGGAAACTACACATTGACGTTTCTCACCATCTCATTCTCCCTCCTTTTCCCTCTCTCTAAACATAAATAAAATCTTTACAAAAAAATTAATACTAAAAACAATTAAAAAATTAAATTAAAAAACATTTAAATACTGGGATTCAACAGGTTTCCATCTGTGATTTTTAAAATATTTTCTGTACCTATCAATATTATTTCCTCATAATTTATAGATATACTTTATCTTCTCTTATGCAAATAATTTAATTAAAGTTATCTCTATTATTTACTAAATGCATGCATTCCCATTTTACTTATTTGAGATACTTTTTACTTTTAATATATTTTTACTATTTTCTTCCAGAATTTGTACTTGTGATTATTAATTACTCCTCCTCTTATCTACTTGCTATATAAATTAAAAATGAATTCTCTTGAAGACTTTTTATTTCACTCCCTCAAAAGCATTGACACCTGGTCTCTGAGTATCTTCAGTGCTCTTTCAGAGATAATATTTAACAGTATAAATGTATAAGTCTGTTTTTTAAATCTATAATTTTGATTTTGTAGTTTGATGTAGATCTTATGAAGCTAATCTACTGGAGTGAGAAATTCACAGATATGCAAGCTTTATACTGCAGTTTTGGAATAAATATACCACATTTTTGGTAGTTATCCTACCCAAGCTTTAAATATGTTTTAAGTTGCCCATCAAGTTCCTAGATCTCTTAATGAGATCTTCGGTGCCTAGCAGCAACCACTACTTTGAGGACATTGTAACTAAGCCCAAGCTCTACCGTTGCTTCCTGAAGGCTCTTTAGCAGATATTGGTGTTCCAAGCTGAATTATCATTTGCCTATCCTATTAGCATGCTTTTTAAAATAAAGATGATTTAAAAAATAATTTCAATACTAGTTTAGAGATTTAAGGAAGTAACTGGAATGAGTCTCTAAATTATAATTTTACTTCTACCAATTGAATTGACGTATTAATCTCTCTGTAAATGATATTATAAGAAATAAATGTGGTATATCTGCTTGGTACTTAGACTAGATCTTGTTACAATTTATGAGCTCAGTCATCATTTGCTATTATTTTTCTTACAGGCTTAAAAATTTGATTAAATCTCCATTCTACTAATAAACATTTTTTGAGTATTTCAGAATTACTCTTAATTGATCTCTTTGCTGTCTAAATTAACCTACAATTTCCTTTTCCCTCTAAAATACAGTAATTCATTTTCATGTCAGAGTTCCCCCAAAACAGCTAAATTATAATATGCTCTCTACTTTTGTAACAATAAATCAAATTGCAATACTAAGAATAATTTGCTCCAAAATGTACTTATGTTGATTATATTTGCCTTTAGTATTTCATAAGTAAATGACAGAATATAAGCTTGACAAAAAAAGCTAACATTTTTATTAAAAATATGAGTTTAATGCTTTGGTAAAATTCATATGTAGGTGTCAATGAAAAACCCGCTATTAGTAATATGCCAGTAAGAAATACAATAAAAGATAATCTGCACTCAATAGTATCTGTAGTTTATCATTCCTCCTTAAAGGAAGAGACATAGGCATTCAAGATTATACTTGATTATGTGGTTTATGCAATACAAATAACCTGCAAATACTAACCTACATTAAAGAAAATGCCGGTTCTCACATCAAAAATAAGTAATAGGCCCTGGCTGGCGACACAGTGGATAAAGCACCAGGCTGCAAACCCGAAGGTTGCTGGTTTGATTTCCAGCCAGGACAACATAACTAGGTTGCAAACCACGTCTCCAGCCAGGTTCTACAGCTGGAGGCAGGTGAAAGGCAACCATACATTGGTGTTTCTTTCTTTCTCTTCCTCTCTCCCTTCCCCTCTCTCTGAAAAATAATAAATAAATAAATAAAAACATGTAACAAATGTATAATGTGAGTGAACAAAACAATTTTAATTGTTTATGGAATTACAGCATATAACTGTTAATACCTAAAAGAAATAATTTAAAATCATGGTCTTTGATGGGAGAACTTTCTCAATGATTTAATTTTTAGAACAGCTTTAGACAATATTATTTTTATATATAAAACATCTGCATAAATTTTAAAACATCAAAATCTTAAAGGTTATGCTTTCTAATAACAATGAAGTTAAATTAAAAGTTACTAATAGAAAAATATTTGGAAAATCCACATGCATTTGACAAGCCAAACTAACACTTGTGGAATCCATGGTTCAAAAACAAAACAATAAAACAAAGGAAAAAATACAGCAAGCAAGAAAGAATATATTAGAAATAAATGAGTAAATTGTTCAAATTGACATGTTATATAGGAAGCAATATAACAAAATTTATAAAAACAATGCTTAGAAGAAAATGTATGATGTTAAATGTTTCTATTAGTAAAAAAGAAAAGTTAAAAAAAAGCTGAGTTCCACCTCAGAAATATAAAAAAATGAACAAGTTATACCAGAACTAAGCAGAGACCAAAAAAATGATGACTATGACAGAATAAACAAAGAAATATAAAATACAGAAATAATTGAGAAAATTAACAGAGTCAGAAGTTTGTTCTGAAAAGATTGTTCTGAAATGGTACTGGTGAACTCCTAAAAATGTTCATCAATTTAAAAAGTAGAGGGAAGAAACACAAACTTTCAAGTCAGAAATTAAAGAGAAAATATAATTGTAGATTTGACATTTATGGGATTATAAGGGTGATAGCGTACAGAGTTACATGACAATAAATTTGACAACATACATGAAAAAATGCAAAGAAACAAAATAGCAAAATTGGCATACATTTTACATGTTGTTAAGACTTTTATCTATTAAAGTAATTAAAATTCCAGTTATACAACCTTCCCCTAAAGAACATTCTACTCTGAGATAGTTTCATTTTTGAGTTTATTCAAACTTTAAGGAAGACATTTTCTAATGAATAATATTTCTCAGAAAGGTGATGAGGGAACATCTTCCAATATGTTTCACAAGGCAGTATTGTCCTTATACATAGTTATGACAAAGACATTGAAAAAAAGAAAGCTATGGACTGATACGGTAAGCATAGAAACTACAATGTACAGATCAAATCTAGCCACAATCCATTCATGTTGTGCCTGGGACTGCTTTTACATTAAGACAGCAGAGTTAAGCAGTTAGATACCACAAAACTGAAAGTATTTATATCTGGCTCTTTATTAAAAAATAAAAGTCTGCTTTTGGCATAGCTTCAAATATCTGTAGCAAAATATTAGCAGAATAAGCCTAGCAATATGTAAAAACATTAACGTATCACATGTGGGTTTATCCCAAATACATACAACTGGCTCAAATTCAAAAACCAATGAAGGAAAGAAATCATATGATTATTTGAATGGACACTAAAAAAAAAAAAAAGATTTGATAAAGTGCAATGGCAATTTATGACAAAAACTAATAAGGCAGAAATAAAAGAAAGCATACTCTATTGGATAGAGCACAGCTACAAGATCATAAAGTTAACCTCATATTTAGTGATAATGTATTAGATGCTTCTTTGTTATGATCATGAAAAGACAAAGTATTTCTCTCTCTCTTTCTCCTGTTCAACCTTTCAATGCAAGTCTTAGCCAGTGCAATGAAAGAAAAAATTTAAAAATGTTTAAGGTTTGAAATGAGGAAAAGAAACTTTAAGCAGATATAAAATTTTATTTGTAATTTAAAGCTATAAAACAACTACTTTAAAGTGTTTTAAACCTACAATACAATGTATATATGATATATTATTAAACTATATACATTAAACCAATAAAAAATTTAGATGAAGACAAGTACTGTATGATCTCACTTATATTTGAAATCTAAAACAAAACAAAAACTAAATTCATACAAAGAACAGTTTGGTGGCTTTCAGACGTGGGATGGAAGTGGGGTGGTGGGGAAAATCCAATAAAATAAGTTGTGGGATATAATGTACAGCATAGTTACCATAGTTAATACCATGTTGTATATTTGAAAGTTACTAAGAAAGAAAATCTGAATAGTTCTCACCAAAAGAAAGAAAATTTTGCAACTATGTGTGGTAATGGACGTTACCTAAACTTACTGTGGTGATCATTTCAAAATATACACAACTATTGAATTATTATATACTAGAAGCTAATATAGTGTTTTATGCTAATTATTTAAAATAATTTTTTAAAAAGTGGTGGAAGGCAGAATTGTTCTTCTCATGATGGGGCCAGAGAACTTATGACAAACTTCACAGACCTGTTACAGAGATACCTCAAGCTTGCAGTGTGTGAACACTGAATTCTCAACTATTCTCAACTAGAGCTTGAACAAATAAATGAACCTTGGAAGCTTGGTGAGTCATTGTAGCCTATGCGAAAATATTAGTACCTGGATTTTAAATTAAAACAAGGAAGTGGTTAAATTCTAAGTTTACATAAAAATGGCTTAATAGAATCACAGATATATGAATATATAATAAATATACTTAATTTACTATGAAAGAGAAGACAAAAAGTAAGTCATATCTGATTAATTCAGATTAAGATTAAATGGGCGTTTTTGTATTGTTTTTGGTCTTGTTTGAAGTATGTGGTTATCTCAAAATTTGAATTTAAATAAAATACATTGCTAGTTAAGATGAAGGCTAATCTGCTGTAACAAACATCCAAAACTGTGGTGACTCAACAAAAACAGTAGTTTTTTTCTCATTAACAGTCTAGAGCTGGTATGTGTGTGCATTTTGTAATGTCACCTAAAGACCCAGGCTAACATGTGACTCAGCAATTCTTAATATTTATTTTTTAAAGATTAATTAAAGCCACATTTAGCTAGCAGGGTAAAAAGGAATAAAGCAAGTCCTGAAAAACGTATCTTTAAGTGGATGATAAATGGTACTTGTGCCCACATCCCAATGATGAGAACTTATCCTGTAGCTTTAGTTCCTGGGGGACTAAAACCTATAATAATGTACCTAATGGGGTTTGCCCTGTGCCCAGAAGAATGAATGAATTTGGGGTGACAAGCAATTGTGTTCCATGGAATATTTTACAGCAGTGGTAAGCACGAAAAGCTAATATTACTGTCTAAAATTGAAAGGTGTGGGAAAGGGAGTGAGGATGAGGAAATACGCAAATTTTTCCACTGGAAGGCAACCAAGGGTCTGTCCAAATCCATGGAAGACTGAGGGTGTTTTGCTTGCCTCCTTTTTATTCCTTTGATGAGGAAGGGATTCTTCACTAGCATTATGGGGAGAGCAGACACATGGCATTCAACAGATGAGCAGGATCTCCATGCCATGGAGGGGCTACATGGGGACAGCACTTGGGAATGGAGTGAACCAGTAGGATCTGTGAGAGGCAACCTTCATAGCATCAAAAGAGTAAAGGAGCCTCTGGTTCTCATGAGAGGATGATATTGGCTTGTTTGAATAGTTCTTTTTGAAAGGAGGGAACCGAAATCTGCTATTCAGGTATAAGTATGACCTGTACTTGGTGTATTAAATAAAAGGGCTTGTTTAGGGAACCTTATTCATAGGAGCAGAGTAGGGGGGTAGATTTGCAGTTAGCTATTCTAGGACCTGCCCATTTCAGACATCAAGGGAGCATACAATGTTACATTTAGGCCTTATATCACAGAGGGTAATACAAAAATAATTATACATAATTAATTATAAAGGTAATCATTAGAACAAAAAAGGAGCCCTCTTAAATATCAGGAAAAATTATACATGGATGAATACACACACACACACACACACATATATATACACACCACAGAAAACAAATCAGATATTGAAAGTTTGAAAAATAAATGTACATAGGAAACAAAAAAAATGCAATATTAAAATACTAAATTTAAATTTAAAGTAAAATTTAAATTTATCTACTAAAAGAGAGTGTTTAACAGATTGTATTACAAAGTTGGAGATTTTACTATTTACAAGAAACACACCTGAAACAAAGCACTAATGTGGGCTAAATATTAAAATAATGGGGAAAGATATATAAAATGTTTAAAAACAAAGACAGCAGAGGTCATGATTGTAATATCACATTAAGTATAATTCAGACAAACATGTAGGCACTTTAATGATGAATGTTGTCATCATTCACAATAAATATGTACAGCTAGACAAGAGCTAACCAGCTCACATAAAAATCATAGTCTTTATGGCATGTGTCTTCATTATGTCAGCTGATACCTTTGTTCTTGTGTCATTGAGAACAATGAAGAAGTCATAATAGAACTCTAGCCCTGACTGGGATGGCTGAGTTGGTTGAGCCTCATTCTGAAAAGTGAAATGTCACTGGTTCCATTCCCAGTCAAGCACACGCCTTGGTTGCAGGCCAGACCCTGGCTGGAGCATGTGAAGGAGGCAGCCAATCGATGTTTCTCTTGCACATCAATATTTCTTTCTTCTTTCTGAAGAAAACACTAGTGGTTTCCTACGGTGGGTGGAATGTAAAAGAGGTGGCACAAAGGAATGATTCTGCATGTTGATTATAATGGTAACTGTATGCAAAAAGTTAATTTCTTAGTATGTAAATAAAATTAATGAAAAACTAAGGTTTATAAAAGACATAGCTACACTACCATTTATATGAAAGGAGGAAAATATAAGAAGATATATTTTCATTTTGCACATAAATAGCAAAACCCTGAGAAGCTACACAAGAATTTATTAACACTGGTTACGGATATGTATGCATGGAACACATAGATAGTTTCATAACATAAACAAATGGAGGACTGAAATATAGGGAGGTTTTCCCTTTTTTACTTTGATGAATTATTTTTGTTTTACAAATCATGCAAACACACACAACCTATTAAAACTCGACTAGGAATGATGAGAAGTAAGCCTAATGTAATGAAATTTTTAAGTACAATATATTCAGGAAAGGCCAGTTAAAATCTCAAGGAAAGATAAAGTTCTACCTTTCACAGAAGAGAAATGTAACCATAGTGCTCTGCTTGGCTTGGCTGTGAACCACACTTACAAAGACATATTGCCATAAATGTTCCTTTAAGGTTTAATGGATGATAGTGGCACACTTTCAGAGGATAGTGAAGAGCATTTGGGCTTGTTGTAAGATTACTTAATCTTCATCCATCATAACATAAAGTTAAAAATATAAATGTGATCATTTTAATAAGCAATGCAAATACTTTTAAAAAATAGTGCTAATTTAAACAAGAATCTGAGTCAAAGTGGTGGTTTCTGAGAAAGAAATGGAGGGGTGGGGAAAGTGGAAGCAGAGTAGTGATTTCCATTATAGTCTTTTTGTATCATTTTACCTTTAAGCCATGTGAATTACTTCAATAAAAATGAAAAAGATATATATAGAGAGAGACATCTATATAAATATAAATAACATATATACATTATATATGTGTGAATATTAAACATATACATGCGTACATTGGCAACTTTTGGTTTGTTTTTAATTACGTAAGCATACAAACTAAAAAGCATCTGTGGGGAGCAATGTTATATTATAATCTCAAAATATTATTTCACTCCCCCCTCAGGTTTCCAAGCTACTACTGATCTATGACAGTAGACATAAGTTAATATTCTCTGGCCAAATTCATTGTGTAGATATATTTTGGTTACTCAGTGTTGTAAAAAGCTTGCATTTACATTACGTGCCTTTAGTCTTGGTATGCATTCTCCCGTTGAACACAACCCTTGACCTTCCACATCCAGCTTTCAACCTTCGACATCCATCCTTCAAGATCCAGCATGCTTTACACATTCAAGTTTCCTGCCTCATTCCCGAGACACTTGAATAGCAGCTCCTGAGCAATTGTGAGCTATGAGGATAAAGAGACAAAGACACGTTGTCTACAGGAGTAAGAAATCATGATAAGGGAGATAAAGGTTCAAGACAGAAGAAATGAATCAATTGGTGAAATGAAGCAACTAAGGAATCTTAATTTTAATTATACATCGTAAGCTCGTTTAGTAACCTTTAACAATCAGTGCTAACCTCCATTAATCTTTTGGGTGTTAGTTGATCTTACATATCATATCCATTGAGTTCATTAAATATAATTAGCCACATATTTGGAGTAGTACTCCAAATTACAGAGGCAGGCACACACCTATGTTTTATATGTGGAGATCTGTTTTATCCATGACAGTTATGATGAAATCATGCTGCGTTGTAATTAAGAAAAAAATTGCAATATTTTGGTCTCAATTTTTTAGCTTAAATACCTCTTTACATCAAACTTTCAATGTCATGCTGTTGATGGAATTATATTTCAATATTTTCTATAAGAAAGAGTAAAAATGGGTAAAAATTAGTATAAATTGGCTACAGATGTTTTATGATTTATCGTCTTTGAGGAAGGCTAATGTTATTTTGAGGGAAAATATTGTAATGGTCTTCTGATTATGGAGAGTAGTACAAAAATATTTTTGTGAAAGTATTTAAATCAGTGAAGAGGTAAGTCACTTTACATAATAATGTAAAATGTTGTCTTCTTTCTTTTCAAGATTTCATTTCAAGGCATTATGCCTAGTTGGAATAATCTCTGCACCTGAGCCTGGAGGTCAGTGAGGTTGAGGAAAGAGGCTTATTTTATAAAATAAAAATAAAAAGCCTATAAAAATGCCAAATAGTGGCACCCTATGAAAGACTGTGGCCCATGGATGTCAGCACTTCATGTTTTCTTGCTTCATTTTGCTAGTGTGACTCATTGCTATAGTCTTTAAGCCTTTAGTCAGGAAATACACACAAGTACATATATGCATATGTACATATATATTCATGTATGTATATGTATATATAGTGTTCATTGTATATAATATGTGCATATAAATTATATTAGTACAATGCATAATATTAAATTTTAAACATATGTATATGTACCTATAAATATACTTTTGTACAGGTATGTATATACATATGTATGTTAATTTTACTTTTACTTAAATTATTTAAGGGAGAGACATACCCACTTGTGGTGAAAAGTTCACAAGTATGTTCTAGAAATGGCAGACTAGTTCATTTAGACCAACTTGTAAATAGATGGTTCTAAGAGTAAACATGATTTCAGTCTTGCAAAGTGCTACAGCATGGAAAGAAAATGGGATGGACATGCTCTGGGAAGAGGGACCTCTCTGGGTTGTGGGTGCTTGGATTTATGGAAGTCAGAGTTGCATGCAGTTTCATATGTTCTTAGGGGAAAAATGATAGGAAGCCTTTTTAGTTTGGATCTTAGCAGGATGTGATTGGTCTCTGTAGCTAAAGGTTAGACATGAGTTTTGGATGATAACAGAAGTTCACTGGGCATGGACAACTTTCTAAGAGCCTTAGACAAGCAAAGGAACTTGCTTTGATAAGTAGGAATGGCCCAGTTCTTTCAATGGCTCACCCAGTTAGGACACAGCCACCGGGTAATCTTTCTTCTAACTCAAAGTCAACTAATTAGAGGCATTATGGATTTCCAACTAATTAAGTAAGCTTGACCTAATGTCTCGAAAAAGAAAAAAAAAGGGTTGACAAAGCACTTCAAACAGAATATATCTCTTCTGGGGTTTGTACTTCTTAAAGGTATAGCTGTATATTACAGCAATCACTAAAGTTTTACACAGAAAATAATAATTATCCAGTTAATTGATTGACTTCCCAAAAGGGGAACATTTCACTTGAAATGAATTAAATGACAACATACTTGTACATTCTACTTGTGCAATATAAAATTTAAAATCAATGGTTAAGTTAATGGTTACTAATCAGTGGTCATTAGAAAGTATTGTTCAGGTAAAGTAACTAAACTTGGAAGTATAAACATATAACCACTAGTGATTTAAGAAAATCTTTGATGTACATCAAATGTTTATTATGAACTGAATCTTAAATTTGGGTAATGATAATACTTGAGCACTTATTTTGTAACTGGTAGAAGTCTAAGTATTTTATATGCATTATTCCATTTAACCCTTATAGTAGTCCTTTGACATAGATATTATTATTATTTCCATTTAGCACATGATAATTTATGTAGCTTGTCCAGAGTCTCATACTAGTATTGGATTTATCAGAGTTTAAAATTTTTGGTAGGCTAACTCCAACGTCTACTCTATATGCCTCAGAAAAAAAAATAATATATATTCCTAAAAATTCATTTAGAGTTGTAATGTTTATTTTAATAATAAATATTCAGAGATCTTCATATTACTCTGAAGGGGCATTGTTAATATAGTTTAAAATCTGAGGTGTTTTTGTTTTTGTCTGGTTTTGATTTTCCTAGTAAAGAAGACGTTGTAACAAATATCAAAAGGAGAAATGATTAATTACTTTTTTAAGGGTCAATATATTTTATATTGTCAAAAACAGCAACCATAAAGATGGTTTCTTGATATAATGCATTCATTAACAATTTAAAATATTCATTTTAGTAGTATTTATTTGTAACACTTTTATGTTCTTTACAAAAGCACTTGAATCTTTTTAGCCTCTCTGTAATTTCTCATTTTTCTCTTTGGTTGAACACTATTATACACTCCAAATTAATTCTCTTTAGCAAGATGTTAGTTTTTTTTCCTTTTTGTGGTTGTTGTTGTTTTGTTTTTCCCTAAAGAATATACCGGTTAGGTTGTGATCTAAGCATTATGCTGCTCATGGCAGGTATAATCCATGTAAGAGGTGTCTTCTACATGTTGATTCTAGGAGTTCTGTAGACAAAACACTGAAAATGTGACAATTTCATTAGCATTAAATTGCAAACTTTATAAATCATCAAGGCAGTATAAACTAGAACTCAGAAGTTTGTTAAAGAAAGCCTACATTAAAAGCTTATATATACATGGCCTATAATGAGAATGAAACAAGGTGTTAGCACAAACAGAGCTGAAGACACTATATAAAGCAGAAAAAGTAATTACCAAAAATAATATTAGGTACCCAGTATAAAAGCTTAAACAACTAACAACATCCTTGTAAAGCTTCCTGGACCTCCACCTCTGATTTGTGAATGTTACTATATATATCATAGTTTACGCGTGCTGACATAAGTCTTACTTTGAAATATTTCTTGCCATTTTTCAACTAAAATAGCGGAATCATTTAATGTCCTTATAGTTTTAACACTCACCACTTTTAAGTTAGGAATGCAAGTTCATTTAGATTTTTAGCTCTTGTTTTCCAAAATATTTTTTGCTTTTAAAATTTACATGTCATAGAGCTTTCCATGGTTTTTCAATAGAGTTTTCAAAGTGAAACTGAGAATTGAGCTGGTAACTAATGATATGTAGCCAGGAATATGAGTGATGGAGTAGAGAGAGGGAAAGTGAAGAGAAGATGTATTTTAACACATACCTAACTATATGCTAAGTGAGTGTAGAGGAAATGTTACAGTAAAGAAGATATAAAATTTCTTCATGCCTAACAGAGATGTTGAAATATTTCTGATGCCTATTTTTCTATAGTTGAGAATTTTTCAAAAAATAATATTTTTATTTTTTAGAATTTCATCCAATTGTTTTTTCATAAACTATCCCTCTAACTATGTAACAGTTGCCACTATGTAGTTTGGTCTCTACTTTTTTCCTTTTCCTTTCAAGTACATTATGGGAACCTCAGAGTGTTCCCATTTGTTCATGTAGTTACCACCTTAGCTGAAGCTACCCACTTAATTTTTCAGTGATTCAGCCTATTAGGAGGCACAATCTGCAAGATTTCAGCTCCATACTACTGGGGACTCTCAGTCATATACGGCAACACTTCCTTGAGTCTAAAAACATGAGACAAAAGCTGACTGTACATCTCAATCTTAGGTGTCATGGGTGAGACCTAAGTTCCTATTATTCCTTGAAAATACCTCCGTATGGTAGAATAACGCCCCTCCTCAGAGATGGTTCTAGCCTGTTCCCCAGACTTGTGACTATTAGGTTGCCTGGAAAAGGGGAAACTAAATGTGCAGGTGTAATTGAGTTAAATAGTCAGATGACCTGAAAGTAGGGAGTTTACCTTGGATTATGTGTTTAAGACCTATGTAGTCACAAGGGTCCTTTGAAAAGTAAGAAGGAGAGAGGAAGTCAGAAAAACTGATACAGAGAAAAGCACAGCAAGACAACATTATTGACTTTTCGGGAAAACGAGTTGAAGACTGGATGTAGGCAGTTAAGGAATGTGCGCAGCCTCCAGGAGCTGGAAAAACCAAGGGAACACTCTCCTCCAGCCTTCCAGACGCAACCTAGCCTGTTAGCCCAATGAAACCTGTGTCAGGTTTCTCAGCTACACAACTCTGAGGTAATAAATGTGTGTTGTTTTAAGTCACAAATTTTATTGTCATTTGTTATGGCAGGGAAAGAAAACTAATAAACTCCCCTTTCAGTTCCGCCCTTCTGGCTCCTTTCAATCCTGCCTATCCTTCCTGGCTCCTGCCAACATTGGTCTCCTTCCATGTGTCTCCCAGCATGCCTTCAGTTATTCTAGGTTTATAGCAAGCAAACACACATTCATTTCACTTCCTTGTTTGAAAAAGTTCTCAACTACTGATGCTTGTATTCAACTGAAGACTAAATAAATGTACATACATGTTTCAGAATCACTGCTGTGACTGAAAACTGGGTCTCTCTTCAACACCATTTTAATAATCTTCTACCTTTAGAAGTTCTGTTTGAAACAGCAGGAGTTGTTAATATTTTTATATTTAAGTATTGATTATTGCATCCAAAACATTTATCTTTCATTTATTTGCAAAATATCTTTCATTGAAGCCCATGCTGTAGGCTTTATGACTTCTTTTCTTTTCCTTTTTGCTATCTTCTGTTCATTTCTAAGTCAATTCCTTCAACTAATTTCAGCCTCGGAGACTGATTCCCTGATTTCTCTTCACTCTAACTGCTGCCATAATTCCAGTATACTTCATCACCACCTAAAGAATACATTATCCTTCCTTCATTAACTAGACTGGTAGCCCATTATTCTCAACCAGGGAAGGGAGGGGAACTTTTAGCTTGACCATTATAGATCATCATAGTCCTCTTCCATCTAAAGTGGTCAAGAAGAATTCTTTGACCTGTATGTTTGAGCACCATTCCTTTCTATGTACTATATTCTTTCAACTCATTATTTCACTCTTTCTCTATTTTGAAATGAATGTTATAACACTGTCATCTTGTTTCATAGACTGGGTCTGTGATTTTAGAATTGTCAGTTCTCTGTTCAATTCATGGAGTAGAACTATTCCTTACTTGTCTGGTTTCTTTCCTAGTGTAGTCAGAGGGATGCTCTACACCTGTATGGTATTTTCCTTTAGATTCAGAAAAGTGCTTGACTGAGTGAGGTCAAATGTTGCAATGCTACACATGTTGGTGGAACTCTGTGTAACCCCAAAGGTGCATTCTTTGTCTGTTGAAGAAATAGTTGTTGCAAATGGAAACCTTCTTTATATATTAGTTCCAGTCTTTCCCAGCACCAAACTAAGGAGGTTGATCTTCAGTTGAAAAGAGTGTCTAATTTTGCCTCACATAACATTGTCACATTTTAAAAATTAAAGGAAGAGAAAATGCTCATAGTCTCATGCCTTCTTTAGGTATAGCTACATGCTTGTTCTTTTTGGCAAGACTCCTCACCTAATCTATATTTCCATTCATTTAAAGATTCCTTTATAATTTGTCCCAATATAGAATAGTTCTCTCACTCTGGAGCTAGTAGCTCTTGTTGACACCTTTTAATTTGACCACCTTTGCTTTCTAAGAAAAAGATGTATTTTCCTGTGGTATGTGTATAATACTATTCTATATTCATGTTTATACCAGAGTTTCCTTACTGTGAAAGTTTCCTAATTTTATTTTTATTCTGTTTTATTGTGTTAGGACTTGGACACCTTCTATTACTAGGTTATCATTTTCCTAGAATTCAAGGGAAGACTCAGAAGAAAATGTAATAACATAACAATAATGATATTTCATTTATTTTTTAAAAGCTATTGTTTTTTTTTAAAGATTTTATTCATTATTTTTAGAGAGAAGGGCAAGGAGGAAGGAAGAAAGGGAGAGAAACATCAATGTATGGTTGCCTTTTACCTGCCTCCAGCTACAGACCTATCTGGAGATCTGGTGGGCAACCTGGTTATGTGCCCTGGCTGGAAATTAAATCAGCGACCTTTGGGTTTTCAGCCTGGCATCTATCCACTGTGTCATCAGCCACGGCTTTTGCAATTTATTTTGAAGAAATATAAAGGCGATATCTAAGTCTCAGTGATATAAAGGTTCTTGAGTTCAACCATACTAATTAAAATAACTATTACTATAGAGAGTATAAAATGCAGTGAGGTACACATGAAATAAGTTTATCAATGAAATTCAATGAAAGCACTTTGGCATTATAAAAAGCTGATTCTAGATATGTAAAGCTGTTTTGCAGATGTTATATTAAAATTCTACCATCTCTGTGTGAGCAGCTGCTAATTTGCCTTTGACATAATAAATGTAGTCTTTCAAAACTTACATTCAAGTTGTAGGTGCTGCTGACAAGTGCAATTACACACAAGTTGTTAGAATTCTTATTTACCATAAAAGGGCATTTCCAGTGTTATAAGTAAGTTTCACAGTAGTTCAGATCCAGAGTTATTCTTTTTAGTGTGCAAAGTTTATATGGAATACTTTGCAAATGAATTTGCTAAGCATTAGTTAGTCCCACTCTGTAGAACTTACTGAGTTTCCCTGAAACATAGAAATGTAACAGAATGATCGATTACTACATTGAAAGATAATTTAAAAAACATTAACAAATATATCCAATGAATTTACTGAGAAATATGGCCATTAGCACAATCACAATTTGCAGATATTCTCAAAAAATTGATACTGTCTCCTTATAGTTGGACT
The DNA here is from genome assembly GCA_004026585.1 of Noctilio leporinus. Classification (NCBI taxonomy): domain Eukaryota; kingdom Metazoa; phylum Chordata; class Mammalia; order Chiroptera; family Noctilionidae; genus Noctilio; species Noctilio leporinus. Next base: position 268,170 of record PVIW01000986.1, read on the forward strand.
TTTCTACATATGGTCCTGACACATGCAACATAGTTGGCGCTAACATCTTCACAGCCATGTTTTGGCTTAAGTTAGCATTCCTGCTCTGTCCATGTTTACCATTCCACCCTTTTCTCACCATGTTTGTCCTCTCCAATAATTTCTCATCTAATGAAGTAAACAATACAAACTTCTATCTGTAGCAACTATAACAATTTCTTATAACTTAGTTTAGTGAAAATAAAACTAAAAAGTGAAGAGAAAGGGATGATAATATAATTATCTTGTGAATACCTGATTTTTATAAAGCCTACTTCAGTCAAACAAGGCTAATGGTGGTTTTTCACAATTGTGAAATAGTTAATGACAGTTGAGAGAAAAACTCTGCTAAATCCAGTTTTTCTTAAATCCCAAATATTATACTTTTTTTCTTAAACATTCAGTATATATAAGAAAAAAAAAAAAAAAAAAGACTCACAGCCATTTCTAGGGGTATATAGTTAGTAACTAAGAATGATACAAGTTGAACATCTGACCTGCAAAATAGGCCAAGTGAATGGCTCACATTTGCACCGTGGGCCAAGTGAGAGATTATCTTGTTATATGCTGTGTGTTGTTTTTACCATGATGCCCAGACTATAGCACCTCTAAGGATAATATAATCACCTTACTACCCTTTGGGAGACAGTGCCTATAATGAGGTAATAAGAAAAGTACAATCCAGAAATATGAATGTGTATTTTCTTATGCAATTGCTCATAGAAACATTTTTTAAAGAAATAATTAGACTCACCAGGAGCTCAGGAATTTAGACTTGTAATATCTAATGCTGAGGGCTCTTTTGTACTACTGTTGTTTACCTGGTATCTATAAACAATCTCAAACATGTTTTAGTCCCAACTCTGAAAGAAAGAGGAGCTTCAGCTGTAGATATCACTGAGATCGGCATTGTCCTTTCAAAATGCTGTCATAGGGAGATACTGCAGATAATAAATACATCTTATTTTATGCTCTTTAAACATGTGTAATTTTAAGCACATAGATAATTTATACCAAGCCTCGTGAGCATTGGTACATTACCCTTGTGTTCAGCACTGAAACCATTGCTTAGAATTTAATGGAATTTGCTGAATTCTGATATTCTGATTTAGAGTTTGTTTTCATTTCATATTTAAGAAATGTATTCTCCATCACAAGTTTCTTTGTCATGTCTTTCAGAGGTTCTATTTGGCATCAACACAAATTATCTTTTGACTGAAATAATTGTCTGTATTGTTGCTTATGGAGTCTGCCATAAGGAAAGCCTTTTGTTTGAGGAAGACTGCCTAAGTAAATGGTTTCCATTTTCCCATTTCAATACTACTGTCTGGTAATGCATATTTCCAGCTCCCATTTCATGTACTACTATCAGGTAATGCCTACTCCCAGCTCCTATTACTGCTGTAGCCATTACATATTCTTTCTCATGTAAAACTTCCTTTGCAGCAAAGCCATCTGATTATACTGTTTCTTCTTGCAATCTTTAGTAATTATCTACTATTCTTCAGTGGCCCATTCCAAAAAAAATTGTCATGATTTATGGGACTTCAATATCTAAAGATAATTCCCCTAGCATTTCTGCTACATATTGCTGAAGTATTTCACTTTAATGAACTGAACTTCTACAGAATTCTGCCTCCTATATCATGTTTACATCTTGGTCTTTGACATCATCTAGGATTCCATCATCTGTGAAATCATGAAATATAGTCCACAGAAGACTTATTAAATTATGCATAGGTTCCAGTTTTCCAACTAGTCAATTAAATAATTAAATAAAGCTTTAGTGTAAAATGCTAAAACTCAGGACTCCTAGAGAAAGTCAATGCCATAGATGAGAGGAGGCAGAATTTATCATAGGGTGAGACCTGCATTGAGAATACCTATTTCCAGCAGGATCTGTTTTTTTCCCTCATGAATTCTATTGAAAGCACAAAACAAATGTTTTATACCATCTTTTTCTTCTGATTACTGAACTATTTTGCTTCAAAAATTTGTCTTCTGATTGACTCTTGAATCTTCTGTTCTTTGTATATTTTATAATGCAGGTTTCCCCCCTACATTTATTCTGCTTAACATCCTTGAGGTTATGAAAATAAAACTAAATCTAAGTTTTTATCCATACAGAGAAGAATGAATTTTCTCTTTCCACATGGGTACTAGAATCTCATTTCTACTCCTGACCCCTGAAAAATTAATTGATATTTGGAGTTTCTCACCCCATTCCTGGGGGGTGAGATATATGCTGAGTATGGCTCTTTACATGGTAAGATATTTTACCATATGTTTCCTGGCATAAATAGATTTTTCTGTAATATTTCAAACTCCGAGTTTGTGATTTAGTTATTTTTTTTTCATGTACTTACAGGAAAAAATAGTGAAAGTAGTAAAAACTACTATGCAACTTATGTGACATCAGTGGACATGTATCTTCATTCACATGAGATGGCTGGCAATTTTGGTTTAAAAAAATGATGTGAATGAAAGGAGTGGAGATATGAACTTGTTCCAGCTATACTAGAAGTCAGTTTTCACATAATCATTGTTCTCCCCTCAGGTAGGTGATGGGCCAAGTGTGCAAAGTGGTAATAGTATAACATACTTGTTAAAAATATAGTCTCCCTGATTACCAGACAATGTTAAAATCCAAATAGTACCAATGGCCCAATTACTTGATATGATTTTCTATAAGTTCCTGAACCTCATTAAGCACCAAAATTGTCTAATTCTTAATATGTATATATAATAATAGGCTTCATCATGAGGTAAAGTAAGAGAGTGTATTCACTTCACTTTATCCATTAAAGTAGTGGTGGAATCTTGACCCACGATGGGCAGTTTATCAGAATCTTCTAGAATATTTGACTTGTTATTAGTGTCAGGTCTTTTTTGTCTGTTTATTGGAAGAACTGTAACTAAACACTGAGAACTTCAGTATGATTATGTTAAGTCCTTTATAATGCTGGGGAAGAAGCAAAGGGTAGAATAATCAAATATGCAAATAAAAAAAAAATTCAAATCATCTTGGATGGTTTTCCACATCCTTGTTACAATCTCTGTTCCTTAGCAGATCCCCACCATTGTGTTTCGTGACATAGCCCTGTGTTCTTAGGACACATTCATCCTAGTCCCTCCTAATTTTATTCTGTAAACGAGCTCCAATTTGTTCCTATAACTTGAAAACAAACAGTGCTAACACATCTATCTTTTTCTGTGCATCTGGATTCTAGCCATAAAAGATTTCCTATTCTACCTTATCTATGTTCTTGCATGCCTTTATATATTTGGTCCCAAAGCAGAACAAGTAAAAAACTATCTAATGCCCATTACACCTTTATATATTCATTAAAGTTTTATTTCCTTTGTAGTTTAGATGAAATGGTTCACATATAAAGTCTTCCTTCTTTCCTCACTTGAATAAATCTCCTCTTCCACAATTCATCCATGGGCATATGTATTACCTTGTGGAAGTTACTTTGTTGCATTACAGTTACTTAAAAATCTTTACTAGTGCAAGTTTCAAACTCCTTTCAGGGCACTGACATTTCTTCTTATTGATTTTTATTTCTCCCATGGACCTATACATGACTCTTCACACTCTGTGTATTTAATAAAAGGTATTATACATATGACCATATGAAGAAAGCCATTTCACGCAACTCTATAGTAATTCCTTTAATCACATTTAGTCAACATTTGTTGAAGGTTTGCTATAGTGTGTGTGTGTGTGTGTGTGTGTGTGTGTGTGTGTGTGGTGTGGATATATGCATAATAGAAAAGAAAGTGGATAGCTGACTTAATATCTGTAGTTGGGTATGAGAAGAAAAAAAAAGTAAAATGTCAAAGCAGCAAGTTTCAGTCAAGAAAGACTGTAAGCAGGAACATAAAGCACAAAGTTGAAGAGAGCAATCATGATGTACAAAAAGGGCAAGTAAGCTAGATGTCAGATAAAAGTGAACATTTCATACAGTAGGAACGAGGTAGCAATTAGCCAAATTTATGAGATGTAAATTAAGTCATTTGGAAATATATTTACTTTTCAGGTCACTGGGAGAACATTGAATAGATGAGGCTATAATTTTAAAGATAATGCCCTAATGGCCAGAAAGACTAATTTGATCTTCTGTGACATCTAGATAAGGTGATCTACTTTAAGTAGCATCAACTGATTCAAAACTATAGAAACTGTTAAAATCTCTAAATTAATTGCTTTTAACTTCTAAGCTTGAATATAGATTTGAATTTTACTATTGAAATTCAGTCCCTGCTCATTATCCTCCCAGGTGGGAAACCCAAGTTCAAAGGTGCTAGAATGGACAGAGATGGCTCTTGTCCATGTAATGCATAATTAAGCATACGTTATGTAAATGCATACGTTTCTAAAAGCTCAGGAAGTTCTAATATAAGACAGGATTGTGCGTTAGCAAGTTTTTTTTTTTTCCCCTTAATACCTTAGTACACTTTTATCTAAAGGAAGAATTACAGATTAAATTGCTGCTGCTTGTTTCTCTTTAAAGTTATATTGAAATAATTATTTGAATAATCTGAAATGTTGAAGTGGTCTGCTTTCTCCTTTGGATAAAGAATACAGAGTTTACAGGGTTACTGCATCATCTAAAATAAGAATCATTTGGCATAAAAAAAAGGTTTGTCATTTTTGTGTCTTCTAGATTTGATAACAAGTTGTTACAGAAGAAATAATGACTGCATTAAAGCTAAGGCATCTAGGCTCATGCATGAAAAGATCAGAATAGTCTATTGAACATGAATTCTTCCTGATTAGCTTGGGAAAATTTTCAGGAAGTTTGTAACTTCAAATGGTACATCAAAAATATATATTTTATGAACAATAAGTACTTATGTTAATATATTGATTGAATCCCATATTTATCTCTGAAGTATGTGTTAGGTATTAATAACAAATATAATTAATATATGTACACACTTATATAATATGATTTATATATAAGATATAATATGTATGTATTATATCTATTGTGTTTTTACACATACACATCCTTGGCAGAAACCCATAAAATTCTGAGATTTCTATACTGCAACATCATCAACATCATTATAACTTACAGGTTTTTCTCCTTTTATCTCATGAGAATATTTTTAATAGTGATAGTTCTCATTTTTGACATAGTTTATAGAACAAGGGGTAAGGATTACATGTTTTATAAAACTCTTACAAATTCAATTTCAGCCTAATTCCTATACATGGTGAAATATTTTGCCTGCCTGTATACCAAAGCTTTGCTCATATGTTCATGTGTGTATATGTCTGTGTTTCTTGGAAGTTTTGTTTATAAGTGATAGTATCCAGACTCAAAATAACTTGAGAAATGGGAATGCAGAGGCTCATACATCCAAACTCTAGCAAGGACAGGGGTACACCTGTAATGCAGGGATGTCTTAAACCAGAACTTTCATTGACTTCTGGAAGTTCTATGATCAACAGTGTGAAATAATTTTTCATTACTACTGAGAAACGTTTTTAATTACATAGGAATCATGGCTGCCACAATACTAAGTACTCAAATATTAGAGTGCTCACCATCTGATAGGAACATGGTCTAATGTGAAAATGAACCTTGGAAGGAAAAATAAAAGTATGGGGAAAGATGTTTATTTTAGGAAAGTAGAAGTTTATAAAGCCTTTGCAAGCCAGAACAAGAGGAGAAAGGTGAATTTTAGGAATTTCCAAAAGCCCAGAATCACATACAAACTATCTATGATTTCTTGTTCTTATGGCACTTAAGTGGAATTCATTCTCAGGAAGAAGTCCAGAAATTGCAGACAAAACTTATTTTTATACTCTCCTACCACCAATGCATGTTTGATCCATTAGAAGTCTTTTTTAGAAAATTTTCATTGCAAGTCTTTCTTCTGGTATCTCAGCTTATTTTGATGTGGTGCTGACATTTCATTAAGCAACCAATTGTGCTAATATCAGTTGCTCAAGTTTGTACACTAAAGTCAGAATCTGGATAAAGTGTACCCATAACTAATAAGTTCGGACAAATCCCAAGTAAATTCTTCCATCATCTAATATCCTTGGAATCCATCTCTTTACATTCTCCAAGGATTTCTGTCACTGTATATTGAAAAAATCTTGCAATTTATTTGGTATACATCTACCACCTCCTGGAACAGACTTTAAGTTGTCTTTCTAAGTTGCTAGGATATGACACTAAAAATAGATCTGTAAGTGTTGAGAGTGGGTTGCATGGATCCTGAGAGGAATCAGCTTTCCTTGCAAGACAAGACACTCAAATGAAATCATTCTGAAGTCTCTTCCCTTTCAAAGGTGATTTTAATTTTGAGAAAAGGCAGAAGTTGTGGTGCATCAAATCTGTGCTGTAGAAGGGCTGAGTCACCTGGGTGATTTGATGTTTCATCAAAAACTCTGCATGAGATGTGATACATGAGTTCACCCATTGTCGTGATGAAGCTGCTGATCACCAATTACCTATAGCTGCAGCCTTCTGAATTATCCTTATAGTTTCCATGGAGAAACATTGAAGGGTAATGCAAAATTTGATGCAGATTCATTGTTCTACTCAGTCATTTGAATGTGACGTCTGCACAGTACACAAGCTCACTCAATAGTGTCTACCTTCCCCATTGACTACTACAATATAGTTACCATTGTTCATGTATGCACATTCCAGTCCACTCTCCTTTGCTGCTAGGTTACATTGATGTCATATAAACCATTATCATTATATTAACAATGACTATACATTTTTCAGACATATATATATACAGATAAATAAAAATAAATATATACTATATATGCCATTATTGCTTCCAAATCTACTTCAATCAGAAAGCCAATTCAAGATTCTAATATTATGGGTTGTTTCTTTAGAATCACTGATAGTAATAGATGTTGATTTGGTTATGTTTAGCTTGGAAAATGAAATCAGTCTAGGTATATATAATGAAATGACATTTAATACAGAGAATTAGAAATTTGCACAATACTTTGAATCCTGAGGGAGCAAACATCAGCAAGGCTATTTACAAAAAATATATGGATGTGTTGATATGACAGAAAAGTTAACACTCATAGACCTAGATTCTATCAACAATGAAGTGATTAGTTCTCAGGAGAATACACAAAACCTTTATAAAACCTCAAATTCACCCCTGTTCATAGCTGCCCACTTCTCTTTTCTTTCCTTCCTCCACAAATTGTACCCTAGGACTCTAGTCACTGAAAAGTGTGGGAAATGTATAGCTAGCTTCAAGCTTTTAATTTCTGGAGAGTCAGGGATGATCTAAGAAGAATAAGATAGTCTTAATAAGAACAAATTACATCTAGAGTATCTGTATGTCATACAAAAAGCAGAAATTATTTTTCATATAGCACTGAAAGGCTTTGTCTAAGTTCAACAACAACACAAGGATGCAAGCTACTGCCTCTCCCACTTAACAATTTAATGCAGTTCTAGCTAGAAATCAAAGCAAGGTAAAATACCTTAGAAGTAAAGGAAGAAACAAAACCTGCTATTAATAGACTATATAATTATCTATATAAATAGCCCACAGAATGTATAGTTAACTTCTTAGAATTAATTGCAGCCCTTGGCAAGTTAGAAGATAAAATATAAATACACAAGAGTAGATTGCATTTCTTTATACTGACAAAAATAGTAAATAAATGTAAGTTAATAAGGATATGAAAATATAAGGTAGATAAGAAAAATCTAGCAAAAACATTCAAGATATTCATGAAAACTTTAAATCTATTGAAAGCTATTAAAGGTCATCTAAACAAATAAAAATGACATAAATACAATATTCATTAATTATCAAAGGTGTCAGTTCTTTCCAAATCCTTATGAGAATATTTTTGAATCTTGGTTAATTAATTCTAAGATTTAAATAGACAAGTGCCAAGAATAGCTAATACTCTTCTGAAGTGGTATAAAGTTACATGACTTGCTGGCCTGATGTCAAGAATTTTTATAAAGCTTTAGTAATTTAGATGGTGTAGCAAAGAATGATTGCCCTATGAAACTGAACAGAGAATCCAGAAAAAACACCTAGACAGTACAAAAACTTAATTTATGAGAGAGCAGGCAGGATAGAGCAGTAAGATATAAAATGAACAACATAAGCCTGGATCAATTGGCTCTCCAAAAAGGTAAAAGTGAAATTATACCCTGTGGTAGGCAGAATTCTAAGACACCTCCAAAAATCTCACCCTTTGTTGCATACACTCTCTCTATATAATCTCTCCTTCGAGTGTAGTCTAAACATGTAGGTATAATGGGATATCTACTTCCATATTATGTTACATTACATAGCAAAAGTATCATGCACATATAAGGGATGCCCCTAATTAGCTGAGTGTGAGTTAAACAAAAGGCAGATTATTTTGTGTGGACACAGCCTAAACAGGTAATCCATTAAAGGCACAAGCAGTAGCAGATGCTCTTCTGCTTCCCTGAAGAGTGGATGCTATGTTGAGAGCTGTCTCTAGCCAACAGCTAGCATGAAAACTGGAAATTCAGGTAGAAAGCCTCAAGGAAATGCATTGCCAACAGCCAGTAAGTTTGGAAAAAAGATACTGAACTCCAAATGAGAATATAACCCTGTTCACACCTTGAAGTCACCTTGGGAGATCCTGAGTAGGAAACCCAGCTATGCCATGCCTGGACTTCTGACCTATAAAAACCATGAGGTAATTAATGGACATTGTTTTAAACCACTAAATTTATGGCAATTTGTTACCCAACAATAGAAAATTTGCATAAATCCCTACTTCTATCATATACAAAATTAATTCTAGTTGGATTATAAAGACCTATGAAAGAAAAAGACATAAAATTTGGGGAAAAAATACAATATAAGCTTTTTTTAATTATTTTTTATTTTTTTATAAGCTTTCTTTTTTACAACATAAAGCAAGGGAATATTTATTTTAAATACACACACACAAATAATAAAATTATTTTTATTGAATACATTAAAACCATAAAGACTTCTTCATCTAAAGGCACAGTATAGGGAATGAAAAACAATCTATAAAACTGGGGAAAGTTTGATAAATTATGTCTAAAATTAACAAAGAATTAGTATCTAGATGCTTTTAAAAATATTATAAATCAATAAGAAAAATAAAAATAGCACAATAGGAAAATAGGAAAAAGATTAATAGACACTGTACAGAAAGATTACCCAAATGGCTAATGAACATAAGATGCTCAACTTGATTAATAACAGGGATATACAGTGGTCCCTCATTATCCCTGGTTTTGCTTTTTACATATTCTATTAGCCTAGGTTAAGCACATTTTAAGAGTATTAAATGGAAAATACCAGAAATAAACAATTCATAAATTTTGCATCTCATGTCATCCTGCTCGGGCTGTAATTCATCCCTTTGTTCAGTGTATCCACACTGTATAAAGCTCCCCCGCACATTAGTCACTTGGTGGCCAGCTCTGTTATCAGATAAATGAGAGGGGGGCCAAATTAACATAACTTTTATTACAGGATATTGTTATAACTATTCTTTTTTCTTATTGTTGTTAATTTCTTATTGATTATATATATAATAGTATATATATATATACTATTAATATTAATATATAATATTAATGATTATATACAATTATTTAAATTAATTTATATGCCTGGCTGAAATTCTTGGCTGATGATGAGCCCATACAGTTTCTTAGCAGGAAAGATGCTAAGACATGATCAGTTCTTAGCATTAACTAAGGATTTAGTAGGATAGAATGATGACAAAAGTGCTTCATGTATCTGTCGTTATCTTATATATGTACTTGTTTAAGGTAACCTAGAATTTTGACTGAAAGCATTCTACCAGTTAATGTTAAAGTGGATATCTATGTAATCACACAATTCAAACTGCTCATAAAAATAATCCAATTACCCAGAAGAAATAAAACACTTCTTAGTCAACCATTATCTTTAAGCCCTCATGGGTATATAAAGTTTGATATATTGTGCTATTGTTTTTTAAATAATAGATGTAACAGGCACTTGCACAGGGCTCTCTGCCTTATATTGATACTCAGTATAGATTGAAGACATTAGACTAAAAGCAAATCAATAAAAATGATTTTTGCCTGCAAACAATATCAGAGATTCAGGTACAAACTCAATGCTGATTTATAGTTTGCATGAAAAATAAAATTAGATTATGTGAAAGAGAAACAGATGTATTTCAAATGGTGTTCTCCAAATATTGCTACTCTCATTTTCATAATTTATGTCTTTGAGATGTATTTTATGAGTAAGATAGTTTATCTCAGAAATATCTGAAGTGGAGTGGAGACTAAGTTAATATTTTTCTTGTGAGAGTGGAATAGTGTCGGGCCTTTTGCCTCACTGAAGAAATACACTGATGGTCTAGGTGAAAATTGGATTGTCTCTTCTCTTCCCCCACAGATATGAATTTATTCAAGTATCAGTTTATATTAGCATGAACTCAAAAAGTTATTTTATGCTTATAATCCAAGTTGTTTTATAACCCAGTGCTACTTTATTTATTATGTTGCTCAATTTATTCCAATTGCAGCCATTGATAGATCTTTTAGTTGGGTTCTGTACTCTTTGACAAGCTTCCTATCAGTATTTTTAACACTTTTTACTTTCTGGCATTATACAATACTCCAGTTTTATATTGGCTATTCCTTGCTCCAGTCTTGGAATTGGCTTTTTTTCAAAGAAGTCTTGGTCCCTTTTATTGTAGAATGTTATTTATTAGAATCCAAGGTCTGGGTGTTAGGTGTAATTGCTGCCTCCGAGGGGTCATTTATTTTAGGTCCACTCATTTGCTCCAGTAACATATATACCTATATCAAACCTCTATCTATCTCTATGTCTATATTTATCTATCTATGTGCATATTTAGATCTATGTGTGTATATACAGGTTATTTATCTGTGTCTTTCCATGAATTTATATATATAAAAATTATATATCTAGTAAAATATGAGCTTTTACTGATTCAATTTCAGCACCCCAGCACTTACTTGACAAAGATCATCTGAACTTCAGTTCTAATGGGGGCAAATGTTTGAGTAATAAATCTTGTGCATACATATTTTGGCAGTTCTGTGGCTTGCATTGTCTCTTCAGATTGTGTTTTGTCTTGCCCTTTTTTATGCTTGGTAATTTTTTTTTGAGATGAGGATGGCATGGTATGTAATGGAAAATGAGGTAAATCTGTTTTTAATACAGGGTTTTTAAAGTCATTACTTAATGTGAAACATTTTTGTTTAATTCAATTCTATAAAATGATGTATTTCTTCAAGCTTCAACTTTTAATTATGACAATGAAAATCTATGTAAAGATGATTTGAATTTAGGGTTCTGAAAAACTTGCTGAAAAATCTAATGATATTCATCATTGGTTAAAAATCTGAAAATAGGAGAATGATATTAAACACATGCTGTACATATATGGAAGACAGAGAGATGAGTAGTTGCCAAAGCATTAATCATTTTCATATCCATATTTATTGGAGTGCATTTTAGATGCATCATCAGTGAATCACTCACATCTGATTATCATTGCAATCTGGTGAGGGTTCATTTTATTGTTTTATCTATTTTATTGACCTTACCATATCCTTATTTTCCCTTTTTCAAAAGAAGAAACTACAGATAAACAGAATATAAACTAGAAAAAGCTTAAAATGAGCAATTGTATATGCTTTTTGTTTTTAGATATCCTACACCGAAATGTTTTTTTAATTTAATTTTTATTGTTGTTGTATTACATCCATCCCCTTTTTGCTCCTCTCTGTCCCCCTCCCCACCCACCCATTCCCCCCAAAGTCAATCCCACCTGTTGTCCATGTCCATGGTTCCTTTATAGTAGGTTCTTGTCTAAGCTGCTCCCCTTCCCTGCCTCTGCCTCCCCCTGTATGTGCTTTTTAAAACAATATATTTAACCATGTCTTTCTATAAAATAAAAGGCTAACCTAGAAACAGTTTTTGATTTGAATCAGTCTAAGAAGTTTATAGCTTGCAATGGTAATAAAAAATTTGAAAGCTTCTGAATGTTTACATGTATTAGTACATTCAATTACATAAATCACAGAAAATAAATATTGTGATTTTAAAATGAGAGAAGAAGCATGATGCACAACTTGGTTATGTTTATACAACTAATAAGGGACAGGATTCAAACTCAAATATTTTATTTACAGATTCAGTTCTTTTAAACTATACACTGTTACAGTTTCTATATGCAGGTAGGTTAGGATATTTTAAAAGACTAATAGTTCAATTTTCATTTGAACTTTTGGCATGTATCAAAGATGGCATCTTGTTTCACTTTTAGTCATTCCATTTGCCTAAGAATATTCATTCTGCCCCCGCAGGTGTAAACATGTATCGGGCATGGTGATTTAGTGATGAATGAAAGAGCAAGGGTCCTGTCCTCATGAGTAAAGATTGAGACAGAGATTGCCATCAATCTAATACATACAGAACATATGTATACAACACAAAATAAAATTCTCATCAATTTTCTTCAAAATAATAAATGGAAGAAGACCATGTTATGTGAAAAAATACATTTAATTCAGATGTGCATGGAATAGTGGAAGTCATAGGAAATAGCTTTAAGGAACTAATATTTGGACTAAAACCAAACATTGTATTAGGACTTCACCATATGAATAATGTGTAGAAGATGATGTACCCAGAGGGAAAAATATGTGTGAGGACCTCGACCAGAAATCAACATATCTAAGGAACAGGCAGTAGGCCCCAGTGATGCTAGAGCATGGTGAGGAAGGACATGAATACTGAGAGGCCTTTCAATACTCACACTTGGGAAATCTCTGCAATCACATATTCAGTGGTGTAGGGCAAATATGAACTCATGTAATTTAACCAAATAAATAAATTGGAAGCATAAGAATTAGAAATGAAAAAGAGAAATACATTTTCAGACAACATATTTAAAATTATTTGAGAATTGGTAGTAAAATAAACCCAATAAGAGAATGCAGTAGTAGTATAGAATACAAACTTCATATAAATATTCAATAGCCTGTATATACACAAACAATAATTGGTTAGTAGAAAATATAACTTCTAATAAAGATTTATAATAGCAAAAAAACTACTGCGGTATAAAAGAACAGTTTAAAATCAATATGATAAAGCTTTAAAGCACTCCTGAAAGACACATATATATTTGAACAATTGTAAAGACATCTCTTGTTCTTAGATCATAGGATTCAACATATATAGATTTCAGTTCTCCCTAAATAATAAATATTTAATATTATTCCACAAGAATTACTTGCAAGTTTTTGTATGTAACTAGTTGATACCTCATTTCAAATAGTAAAATATTCAAGCATAGTCAGGAAAACACTGAACAAGGAAAGCTGTAGGAGAGAATTGCACAAATTCAGAATTAAACTGCTGGTGCAGGTGATTGAATAGACAGGGAGGATTAGAAATGTGCTCTAGAACATGTTTAATATACTGTAGAAGAGGCATCTCAAATCAGTGAGGCAATGATTGAGTTTTTCATAAATATTGCAGTTGGCTGACTGAATGAACAGCCATTGGAAAAGGTAAAATTTGATCCATATATCATAAGAATTACTTCCAAATCAATGTAAGAAAGGAAACTATATAAATATTAAAATAAATATTAATATATTAAATTTTATATCTCCCACTTTGCCTCCTTGAACTCATTTCCATTTCACTTTCCTTGCATAATTTTCTCCCAATTCACTATATTTTAGGTTTTAAAGGTATTTATTGATTGCCTGTTTTTCTTCAATAAAATAAATAAAATTGACATTTTAACTTGTTTTATTTCCTATGGCATTCAAGATATGTGTTCCAATATTTATTGAATTTTTAAACTTTTATTAGCTAGCTTTACACTAAAATATTGAATGCATTTGTAAATATTCACAAATAATAAATATACATATATTGGAAGCATTTTTACAATGAAAATTTATGCTCCAGATTCAGAAATCAAACAAGACCAGCAATCAAGACATTTAGCTCTCCCTCTAACTCACTACTTTGGCTCAAAGTGATTATTATCCTGATCTCTATTATTTGAAATTAGTTTTACCTATTTTTGAACATGCGAAAGAAATCATTTGCTAAGTGCTTTATTCCTCTGGCTTCTTTAGCTCAATGTGTGCTATGAGAAACATACACATCATTGTAGATAGGGATGGCTCATTTACTTTTATTGCTTTTATCATTTCATTGTGTGTCTATAACATGGTTTATTTTTCTCTCTACTGTTTGTCCCCTCTAATAAGAAGAGCCCACTGAAGTTTCCAACTAAGGTGATGAGTATTTTACCAGGGTGCCTCTCCTTGATTGGGCACCCACTCCAATTTTTGTCATCTCAGCTCTGGAAACTGCAGGAAATGCCTATTGACCACCAGAGCTCTCTTCCTAACTTATCATCTGTCCTGTGCAGTTCAAGAGTTTGACAAGTGTTGTAAGGTAAAAAACAATATAATCTTAGGCTTAATTTTCTGTGCCACATTATCACAGAGATATAGTTGCTTAAACAATGTCCTTTCTACCAAATTCTACTTTTGTACCTATAATTGTCACTTCTTAAAAACTTTCCAACTCTCTTAAAACAACAGAAAATTTGGAGGTTTTATGCCTTTAGTAGTGGTATTCTCTACTTGAACTATCTCTAAAGATAAATGCCAAGAATTCTCAAATGTCCCCAGGGATGAAAAGCATGCAGAATTTGATTACACATCTGAAATCCCCTTTCTCTTCAGGATATTGGCTTCTTGAGCACTGTTTACTTTGGGAATATTTCATTGCTTCTAATAATATTTTTTGTGGTGGTTACTATTTATTTGCTTTTGTGTTTTATCTATTTCCATGTTTCTCAATTGTAGGTGTGACTACTGCAATTATTTCACTTTGCCCTATAGAAAGGCTACCTTCATTTTAAGTGAACTTTTTTCTTAAAGCTTAATATACACAAAGGGAATCACACTAATATAAAAGAACAGATTCAGGAATTTTTAAAAGTGGACATGCTCTTGTAATGATGACTTAGATTAAAAGAAAGTTAATAGTAACTGTTTAGTTTACCCTTGTGCTTACTCACAGTTATTCCCACACCACCCTAGACATATCTACTATTCTAACTTACATCACATATCAGTTTTCCTTGTTGTTGACCTTCATATAAAGGAAATCAGGATGTACTTCTCTGTGTCAGCCTTACGTTGCTTAACATTCTTTTAAGGCCATAATGCATATTTTGGCCATGGTGAAAGCTCCTTACTTTTGTTAAGTGGGGAGTTGACTGAGTTTCAAATGTTAAACTACATCTGAATTCCTAGAATAACATGGTTATGACACTTGGCCACATACACTATCTGGACTTGGCATCCTAATTTTGTTTTAAAAATTTTGCACAAAGGTTATAATATAATTTTTCACATTTTTTGGTTTATATCTACATTTTATTGTGTTTTCTATTTCATCAGCCTATATTACATTTGTTATCATTTTTTTCTTGAACTCATATGAATCTAGTGTACTTATTATATTTTCCCATTAATATTTTGGTTGTATGTTATTTCTCTATTTTTTAATGGTTACTATGAGATTTACATGTATCACTGTTTTATTATAGCTTAATAAACTAACCACTTTTATTTCTCCCCAAATAATGTTAGGACTTTAAAATAATTTAGTACCATCCATATACCTTATCTTGTTTGTTTAATTGCTTTTATGCATTTTAATTTATATATATATATATATATATATATATATTTAAAATCCCACAGACAGTATCATTATGAGATTTCTCTTTGTTTGTTTATTACACATACATACCCACCCACGCCCTTACATGGATGCCTGTTCTGTTTTTAATACCTTGCTTTTCTTTTCTTATTTCCATCTGAAATGATCATTTTGCATGAAAAACACTTTTTGATTTATTTTAGAGCAAATCTAGTTTGCCCACATTTTTTTAGCACATTAAAGATACCTTTGTTTATGTTCAAAAGTCATCTATTTCACTTACTGTTGCTCTGATGAAAGCAATGTACCTTTCTTTACTCTTTAGCTGCTCTTAAGATTTTTTCTGTCATTGAGATTAAGCCATTTTACTACATAAATTAGGTTTGGTTTTCTGTGTGTCTGTCTGTGTTTTATTTTTTCCTTAGCATCTTGAATCTTTTTATTTGTTTTCCGAGACTTCATCTGAATATGAAATCTTTTCACTATGCCCTATATGACTCTTGCTCTTTTTTCTACAACTTTCTTTTTTCTCTATTCTGTAATTGGCATATTTTCCCTTGGCTTGTTTTATCAGTTTGCCAACATTGTCTTCTGCTCTTCTAATTTTTTTATTATGCCAATTGAATGTTTATTTCTGTTACTACGTTTTTCAACTTTCGATTTCCTTTTTGAGTTTTTTCAGATCCAATATTTTGGTAAAGTTCTCCATCTACAAAAATATTTTCTCCATCTTCTACTATGTTTTTAAAATCTTAATCATAGTTAAAGATTTTATGAGCATACTCCAACATCTAAATTGTGAATAAATCTTTAATTTCCTTGATTTCCAGGTATATTTTTTCATATCTTGGAAAGTCTAACACAGTACCCCTTGGTTGAATTATGGACTTGTGGATAAAAATTTTATGTGTCCCAGATTATATGTCCCTATTCCAAATATAGTTCACCCATTTCTCTTTTAGGGAGATAGAATGGGGATCATTACCTTAGTTTAGTCCTAAATAGCAGTGTCCAACTGTTTTGCGGATTTGATATTGCTTTATATACTTCTATTTCCCCCTGCTCCTAGAGCAAGTGATGGAGAGGCTAGTCCTGAGTATACTTCCTATTGGTGTGTACCAGACTAAAATTATTTTCTTTTTTTAAGAGTTTATTTATTATTTTAGAGAAAGGGGAAAGGAGAGAGGCAGAGAGGGAGAGAGACATCAGTGTATGGCTACCTTTCACCTGCCTCCAGCCACAGACCTGGCTGGAGACCTGGCTTGCAACCTGGCTAGGAATCGAACCAGCGACCTTTGGGTTCACAGAGCCGTGCCTTATCCACTGTGCCACCAGCCAGGGCCTAAAATTATTTTCTGACACATTAAGACATTTAAAAACTCTATTCATAAAAGTTTTCTTGGTATTTTTTTAATCTCCTTATATGGCTTCCAATGTTTTCAAAGTGTGATGAGAAAACTTGTTTCATTTAAGCTCAGTTACTTATATGGCTTCTGGCTTCCAATATTTTGAAAGTGTTGATGAGAAAACTTATTTAATCTCAGTACTCTGGTCATATTTTCTCATCAGGATCTTGTTCTCTCCAGCCTTTAATTTTGTTTCTTAAGTCCTAAAATCTGCAAAACTCTTCTGATATTGTTATATCAGAATTCAGAAGGAAACCGACCAGACAGTGGGGAAGTGCAGGAGTACGATCCTTATTCACGCGCGGTCCTGGAGGAGAAGCTGCTCTCCAAATTCTGGGCCCCGAGCTAAGGCAAAAAGCAACTTTTATAGTTGAAGTTTTACTCCCTGGCCTTGCAAGGTTACAGAAGCAGACATAGAAATTAAAACTAGTTTTTCAGCGCCTTTCTTATCACTCAAGCTGGCTACAGCTGGCTCCTGTCCAGGAGCCAAAGCCATCACACTCAAGCTGCCTGCTGCCCAAGAGCCAAGGCCATTAACCCTTTACACTCCCCTTACAGGCCGTTAAGGGGGGCTTCCTTACATCCCCCGTTACAATATCTCTATCTCCCAGTAGTGTGCCTTGTCTAGGAGGTGCCCAGGTTTTTGCATTTAAAGAAAATATCAAAGAAAAAATGCTAAATGTCAGATCATCTCTCTATAGTTATTGCTTCTCCAGAATTCTGCTCTTCTATTTCTGGCTGTTTATTAGTTATTTCATTACTTGAATACATGTTTATTATTGTTATTTTTGTTATTTAATAGGGTTTTTCTGGTTATTAGATGGAACATTGGTATTATTCAGGGTGCTTTATCATACTCCAAGGTGGAAATAGACTTTTTCTAGAATAGTTTTGAGAGATATAAAATTGTATGTTCAAAGTTATTTTTAGGCAATTTAAAGATATTTTAATATTGCAGGAACCTATTATTTCTTTTGCAAATCAGCTGTCATTCTAGTCTTTACTTGCTGAATATTCAGGTAATTATTCTTTGTTTCTTCACTTCCTCAAGTGTGTTGGGCAAGTAGATACATAAATTTAAGTGTTACTGATTTAATACCAAATTAAGTATCCTTGTAAATGTCACAAGAACCTCTCCAATGATTTATATCAGCAATACTAGAATTAAATACAAAAATACTTTTCTTTACAATTTATGTTTAGTCCTAGGCTCACACATAATACTCACCACTAGTCTTTTTGTTGGGTTTTTTTTTATCTCAAGTCATTTTGGTTGCCTGAAACTTGTACTCTGGCAGATTCTTCAAAAAGACTAATGGAAACATTTTCTGAGATCTTTCTTATTGGTGGCAGTTTTCTGTCACCTTTATTGTTGAAACTCTGTTGGCATATAATATCCTTAGTTCATATTTTCTTTGGGTGTCTTAGATAATTTAATCTGCATTTTTTCTGGCTTAAAGAATCAAGGATGAAAAGTGATGAAGATTTGCTTTTTGGGTCCCCCCATTTGTCTTTTTATGTAGTATTTTTACTAGCCTACCTAAAAGTTTTCTTTATTTTTAATTTTTAAAAACTTCTAGTAATTTCTGCCCTGGTTGGTAGCACAGTGGGTAAGGCGCCGGCCTGCGAACCCAAAGGTCGCAGGTTCGATTCCCCAGCCAGGGCACATAACCAGGTTGCAAACCAGGTCTCCAGTCAGGTCTGTGGCTGGAGTCAGGTGAAAGGCAACCGTACATTGATGTCTCTCTCCCTCTCTGCCTCTCTCCCTTCCCCTCTTTCTAGAAATAATGAAATAAAATCTTAAAAAAAAAAAAAAAAAAACTTCTAGTAATTTTTTGAAATACATTTCAGTATTGGTAATTCTGGATTGATTTTCTTGGGAACAAGGTATTCTTTGAAGATGTAACTTTGTTTTGCTACTCAAGGACAGTTTCTTGAATTATAATTTTTAGTACTTTCCCTTTATTCTTACGTTGATTTTTTTTCCCTTAAAGATTTCCAGTATGTATGTGACAAATTTTTCTTCTAGGATGTGTAAATTCTTTATCTCCCTTTGATTTAAAAAACTATCTTTATTGTTTAAAGTTATTGTTAAAATAGTATACAGAAGAGCAAACATATATGTAAAACTAGATTAATTATCATAAACTTAACTTATCCATTTAATAACACACCTGTTAAAAACCAGAAACCTAGCAATGCAATAAAAAATTTTCCTGTTCCTTACCAGTCTCTGGTGCTTATATGGCTAATCACTATTATAATTTGTAATAATTTACATTAAGTGGATTGTTTTGCATGTGTGTTTTACATACATGGAAGTTTAATGTGAATACTAAGGCCATTTCCATTTTTAAATGTTTTAAAATATAAATTTTCAAATTGTTATAGCTTGGGATACCCATGCTTTCTTTGAATGTTTACTATTTACATGATTTTGATATGTTTCTTTTTTACTTGAAATTTTATTTTTATTGAAATAAACTAAGAATTATTTTAGGACCTTGCAAGATAAAATAAATGATGACGTGCATATCACTTGAATTAACCTAGTGACTGATCCAAATTGTCCTGACCACAAACAATTTTTTTCTAGCATATAGAGTAAAATCAATGTTTATTCCTCCTTGCTATGCTTTTTTACAATGTAGAGTTTACCGTATGTGAATTTGAAATGCTTACAGAAGTATATCAAACTGAATTTTAATTAAACCTCTCATAGTTGACTTTGAAATATGTTATTGAAAGATGAAATTAAAATGGAAAAAAATTCCATTTTATCCTATTAATCTATTAGATGAAATATGAATTTATACATATTAAGAAACAAGTATATTCTTAACACCAAACAGCAATTATCATAAAAAACAGTGGCAAAAAATAGTTATTCTTCTTCTTTTAAGAATGTTTAATATAAAACTTTTCTGCGAGTAATTGTATGTGAAAATATTTTATAAAATGTAATCATGTATACAGATATTAAATTATTATAACTACATTTTAGCACAGTGGGTTATACGCTGATTTAATGCATATAAGTTGAGTCAATTGTAGCTGTTCTGCATCTGTATATAACAATTTTCCTTAATTGGAAATATTCAGATTTCCATGTATAATTTTCCTATATGTAAAACATTCAGTGTCAAATCTGCATCTGTTTAAACAGTTATCTAATCAAAATTCTATTGCATCTCTGTGGCAGCTTTTGAGAACTGAAAGTCTATGTAGTATGTTGACTCTGCATGTTCATTCAATAAATATTTTTGGGCAGGTTTTTCATATTAGGGATTATGTTAGAAACTTAAGCATAAATAAGATATGATAACTTGCATTTTAGTAATGGAAGGATAATTGTAGATACGGTAAAAATAGTAATTACCAAGTTATTATGAACTTTATGTTAGGATTTTTACATGCAATATGTCAGTTAATTCTTACATTTACTTATTATAAAAATTTATTTTACATATTTTATAGTTGAGGAAACTGATGCTTAAATAGATTTGGTGACCAACCAAAAATTAAACAGATAGTAAATCCAGGGACTAAAATAAGGATCTGTGCTTTTCTCACTTTAATGCCCAAGGTTTTTCTATTATAGACTATCTGACTGACAGATAATTTTAATGTATTAATGTGACACCACGATAAAAGAATATAATTAATCTCTAATTGGGGGTTAGTTTTTAAGTTAAAAGATTAACTTTTATAAGTACCCATATATTGGGACTTTGTAAATGTTAGTCTGTCTTTGCAAAATTAATATTGCTTTTAAATCCTACCAAATCCTTGATTGTTACAGCATATTACAAAAACATAGCCTTACGATTTTTGTTTTCAGATACTAATTTCCATTCTGTATTATAATATGCTAATACATTTTCAAATGTCTTTTCTTATTTCTATTTATATGTGAACTTCCAAGTATCTGTAATGGCAATGTTAGGACTTGAATAATAAGTATCATTAGTCAGACTAAAGTGACTTTACTTCAGATTCCATTCATTCTAGTGGTCTGTAAATCTTTCAATTTACCTTAAGGGCACCAGAAACTCATTCAAAATTTGTCTAAAGGAAAATGATACCCCTAGTGGGAAACATTACTCTAGATGGGATCTTACAGCAACTATAATGTGCTATATAATTACAAAGATTGATTCTTCTGAAAAAATATTATTCTTAAAGTGTCAGTGTATTTTATAGCTTATGTTATAACAGAAATATATTCATTCATCCATTCATTCATTCATTTATGCATTTTTAAATTATTGACAAATATCGCAGATTAAAGATGAACTAAAGAAATAAAAATTAGAAAATAACTGGCACATTAATATTTCTTCTGAGTTTAAAATGGTGGTAGATTAGAAGGTCTGAACATCTAGGCCCTTATTGGTCCATTATGAGAGTTAAAATTGAGGTAGCAAGTGACTTATAGATACTGTCTTTTTAATTTTCCTCTCCAAAAGAGAAGCATTTTATTTCTTAGATATCTTGATTTAGTAGAAGGAAATGAAATATAAAAGTAAAAATATAAAACTGTTTCTCAGCTGTGACTTGTATACTGATACTATTGCTGGAGTCATTTTGAGTTTGGCATATCTATGTTGCCATGTAAAGTCTAATGAGTTATTCCACTATTTTCCTGTAGTTAAACTATTGAATAATATTTATTCATACATACTGTGCTGATACCATTTGGCCCTCACATAGCAGTGATGAACACTATATATACACACAAGGTCTGTCCTGAAATATCAATCCAATGTCAATTTAATTAAAACAGTTTGTGCAGCCAAACTGTCTTTCAGGACAAATACAGACATATATTTGTTCTTTTTAGTAGACTACAATTAAAGGCACCAGACAGATATAATTGGAAACATAATAATAAGCTTGAAAGTGGGTGACAAATAATCATTATACAAACCATTTTCAAAGCAAATTTAAATATTGCAATATCTTATTGTTATGATGAAAATCAAAAGTCACTGACCTATGTTAATAGGTACAGGGGAGTAGAAATGGCATATTAATCAGCTCATCAGTCCAAAAGGACTAGTGAAGTTTTTTAAAGATTTTATTTATTATTTTTAGAGAGGTGTAGAGAGAGAGGCAGAGAGGGAGAGAGACATCAATGTACAGTTGCCTTTCACCTGCCTCCAGCTACAGATCTGACTGGAGACCTGGCTTGTGACCTGGTCATGTGCCCTGGCTGGGAATCAAACCAGTGACGTTTGGGTTCACAGGCTGGCGCCTTATCCACTGTGCCACCAGCCAAGGCAGGACTAGTGAATTTTGAATGAAGTTCATAGTCATCTTCCTCTTTAATAATTTTTTCATGGTATATCTAACTCTCAGTGATTAATTCTGTGGGTATTTCTGGATTAATTGATATACTAATGACAGAATTTTTCTAAAATCTTAAAGCTGCAAGCTTTTCAAGCATATCAACTATGTACGTACCACCCTTGAAATTTATAATCTTGTGCTAAAATAAATTCTTCTAAATATCAGTGTAACAAGGAACTTTTATCAATCTCTCTAGGTAGGTTTTAATTAAATGTTTTCATCATCTCAGCCTTTTAGAAATTATTAAGTGTTATAAATATCTTCTCCCAGTTTGTGGTTTATTTTCTCAATGTCTTTATGGTATCTTTTAAGAAAAAAAATTTATTTTTTAGTATAGTCAATTTGGTCAGTCTGTATGTGCATACATGCATGTGCATGTGTGTCTTATTCAATATATCTTTCTCTATCCCATGGTGAAAATACTTTTTGCATGTTTAACAGAATAAAATTTTGGTTTTTACATCTAAGTTCCAAATCCAATCATCATTAATTTTTATTTAAGTTATCTGTTATGGGCTGAATTATGTCCCCCTCCCCCCAGAGTCACGTATGGAAGTTATAACTCCAAATACTTCAGATTGTTAATAGAACTTTTAAAGGGGTAATTAAGTTAAAAATAAGGTTATTAGGGTAGGCCCCAATCCAATATTACTCCTGTTCTTATAAGAACAGGAAATTTGGACATGGATGCACATGCAATGGAATAAAGACCATGTAAGAACACAATGAGAAGGTGGTAATGTGCATGCAAAGAGAGAAGCCTCAGAACAAACCACACCTGCCAACACCAGACTTTGGATTACTAGACTCCAAACTAACTGTGCTATCCTATTGTTGTTTTTTCACAAATATAACTCACCTTTCCAAATAATCTTAGAGGCTCTCCTTTTCCAACTGCTCTGCAGTGCTACCTTTGCCCGTGTAGGGACAACTTAGGTATAGAACATTTCCTAGGACCTCTATTCTCCTCAGTTCCACACTGTTATAATTACTACAGATTAAAAATATAACTTGATAGAGAATACGTTCCTACTTCATGAGTGTCATCATCAGTCTTTTTAATACAATATTCATCTGGATTCATAGCATAAGTTTTAATCAGGGTAGAAGGCAAGACAAGCACCAGATAAGTCTTCCAAGAGCTACAGATACAGGAATGAACAAATAAGTTTGAGAGAGGAAAAAAGTAACTGAAGTTCTAGATATTAAAGACATAATTGATTAAATATAACTGTATTGGAGCCCTGGCTGGTGGCACAGTGGATAAGGTGCTTGCCTGTGAACCCAAAGGTCACTGGTTTGCTCCCCAGCCAGGGCACATAGCCAGGTTGCAAGCCAGGTCTCCAGCCAAGTCTGTAGCTGGAGGCAGGTGAAAGGCAAAGTACATTGATGTTTCTCTCCCTCTGCCTCGCTCCCTTCCCCACTCTGTAGAAATAATAAATAAGATCTTTAAAATTAAAAAAAAAAACCTTTGTATTAATATGATCTGAGAAGTTGACAGAAGGCAATAATTAAATGGTGAATTTTCTGATTATGAAAAGAAAAAGAAAAAGTACACATTGGTGGTTACAGAATAGACAGGGGGATGTTAAGAAGAGCAAAGGAAATAGAGAAGCCAAAGAACTTATATGTATGACTCATGGACATGAACTAAAGGGGGCATTGCTGGAGGAAATGGGGTACTGGGGGGGGCAAAGGTGGGAAAATTGGGACAACTGTAATATCAAAATAAATAAAATATATTCATAAAAAATAAAATAATTAAAATTTTTAAAAATAAAAAAAACTAATGGTATTTATTACTAAAAATGTGAGCTTTCAAGTAAAAATTAAATCTTTGGAAAACTTAAAAAAATAAAGTTAAAAAAATGTTTAAAGAAAAACTGTGTTGGATGGCTTAAACAATGAGATCCCAGCTGAATGGAGATGTGGTAAAATGGTAGATATATCTAAACAAATCTCTATATATGCTACATGAAAGACAGAAAAAAAATTTATAAAAGAGATGGTATGAGCTACTAGGACTTGTAACATATCAAAAAGACTAAACAAAATATAACCTGAGTCCAAACACATAGTGAAAGTGTAGAAAGCAAAGGAAAAACAATCTTATAAAGCCAGAAGAAAGAAGTACCAGATGAAAAGACGATATTTGAAATCTCGATGACAACCATTGAGGCCAGAGCTGGTAGAATAATACCTTCAAATCATTGAGGGAAAATGATTATCTGCCTACCTTTAAATTTCCAGAAATATTACCTTTTATGAAAAAATATGAATTAAAATGCAACCTAAGACAATTGTCTAGGCTATATTACAAAAAGAATCCCAGAATGAAGGTTTGTATTACTCTAAAAGAATGATAAGCAGGTCAAATCATAAATGTGTATGTGAGCATCTCATTACTTGAGCTTCATCTGTAGGAGTGCTGTAAGCCTAAATTTAGTCAAGTTTTTCTCAAAGATTGCTTCTGCTTTGGCCTGTCGCCAGGGAGAGTGACTGACCAGAAGAAGCCTCAGTCCCTTTAAGGTTTCTGCCTCAGTGTGTGTCTCTGGGTTCCTAATGGGATACGGTCTGATCCGAAGGTCTATCCCAAAAATATCGAGCCAATGTCAATATAATTAAAACAGTTCGCGTGATAGACACTTCCAAGACAGACCTCATAGATCAAAACTTTCTTTCTGGTGTCCACCCTAAGGTACCCACATTCTTTCCTTTTGTTTACTGTTCCTGGCCTTCAGGCTCTGATTTCAAATATTATTTGTGTATGTCCTCCTGCTTAGCTTATCTTTGGAGTGTGTGTGTGTGTGTGTTTGGAAGGTGGTTTCACCTGTGAGGGTGATGTGATGGTGACCTAATGGTCTTGTGCCTCTTGCCAGGGCTGGAAAAATACATTCTGCCAATATACCTGTCCTGGGAGGGCACCCAGAACACCTAGTTGATCAAGGTGCTGGTCACAGCCGTTTAGCATTCTTTTATGACCTATGAATAACAAATGCAGCTTTTGCTGTTATGAAGGAAACAGTTTGTTTGAAGCAAAGCAGAGTTGAATGGTTTCATTTCATAAAAGCAGGCATATTCTTTCTCTTTATTTATTTTTTTATTTTATTTTATTTAAAAAAATTTTTTTTCCATTAGTGATGTTTTATTTATTCGCAAAGTACATTTTTTCTCTTTATCTTTAAATGTTTAAAACAAATCTATATAAACATAAACAGCCTTGAAAAATGACACTGTGTAAAGGAAACAAAAAATGACTAACCCTGATAACAGAGTGCTTTACAATTTTTTATTTTATATAAAATATAATAATCTGTGGTATTTATTTTAAGTTATATTCTCCAGTATGAAAATATTATCCTACTATAGGTATGTATATATTTCTGAGGGAGATCTGTTAAAGTGTAAGGAAAATAAATCATTACCTTTCATTAGATAATCATGTTTTACTCCCAAAGTGACTATAATATTGTAGTAGTTATTTCATCTTCAGCAAATCAAAATTTTGTTCATATGAATTTCTTGGCTGAAGTCTGTATAGTGACCTCGGCTTGTTTCCACACTGGTATTTGTTTACCATGAAAAGGAGTACATCAGTCTCCTTGCCAAAACTTTCTGTTTTAAGAATCTTTGTTTAGGATTTGGTTTTAATTTTTTTACAGAATGTCGTGAGTCACATGAATCACTTTTCCATTGATAAGTTGTGGCCTGTGTGCAGTAAGTACAAAGACTGTCTTAATGCAATTATTTGTTTGGTTTTCATTTGTTTCTTCATTTTACCATTGGTAATTATTATACAATATAATATGTTTTACTTTTTAAAAGCCAGTAAGCTCTATACCTGAAATTATTAAAAAATAAAATTGAAAGAAAAAAATCATTTTAGAGAAAATTTGTGTTCAAACAAAAGTGAGCAAAAGTACAGAGAATGTCCGTACATCCCCTGTTTCCACCCATGCACAACCTGCCTCATTATAAACATCTGTTACCACATTGGTACATTTACTGCAAATTATAAACTTTGACACATTATTATTACCCAAAGTACATAGTTTACAGATTATAGTTCACTCTTGGCATGCATTCTGTGGGATTTTTACTTTTAGAGGATTATTCTTGTAAACTATCACCTTGCTATTGTAGTTTATTTGCCATTTTACCACAAATCTGTATTTCAGGAACTGTGAATTTACCTATTTATATTTACATGATAATTGTTACTGGAAGCAGTGGTAACCAGTCAGGTTGAGTTATGAATGTAGAAAATGTTTTAAGACATACCAAAGTATGACAATATAGGCTGACACTAAGATGTACAAATTAAACAAAATCATATTCTGTATGCCGCTGTGAGTACCCTCTCATTACTAATTTTTCTGTGAGTCAATCTTTCTTTTAATTCTTTAGAACCACATCAAGGTGGACTTTTGTTACATTTGGATCATGTAGTCAAAATACGCAAGTAGGATGTTTATGGGTCAGTGGGTTTTTCTAAACTTTATGAGGTTTCAGAAGAATCTTGGCCACGATATGCCAGCTTTAACTACTCAAGTGATACCATCCCTTTGAGAATGGTATGTCTATGTCTATCTAGCTGCCATCTTTTTGGGCACAGACTCCAAATGTATGATCTAATCAATATAGTTTTTATATTTGTTTTGTTCATTAGTCATATGGGTGAGATCTTATGGTATTTGTCTTTCACTGACTGGCTTATTTCACTAAGCATAATACTCTCCAGTTCTATCCATGCTGTCACAAAAAGAGAAAATAAGGAACTGACTTTCAGTGTGCAGAGCAGAGAGGGGAGGGTGAGAAAAAGGCAAAGAAGGGGAGCAGTTTAGTCAAGGGACTAGCATAGATGATCCATGGACATGGACAACATGGGATTGACTGTGGGAGGGGAGATAGGGAGGGTGGGGCAGGGGAGAGGAGGGAGAGAAAAATGGGATAAATGTAATACAACAACAATTACAAAAATTTTTTTAAAGAAAAAATATTTGTCTTTTTTTAAAGATTTTATTCATTATTTTCAGAGAAGGGCAGGAAGAAAGGAATAAAGGAAGAGAAGCATCAATGTACGAATGGTTGCCTTTCACCTGCCTCCAGGTAGGACCTGGCTGGAGACCTGGCTTCCATCCTGGTTATGTGCCCTGGCTGGGGAATCAAACCAGCCACTTTTGTGTTCATAGGCTAGTGCCAATCCGCTGAGCCACACTAGACAAGGCTAGTTTTTATAGACAAAATGTTGGCATAATGGTTTTTAGAATCACCTGGAAAGCTTGCAAAAATGCTATTTCCACAGCTTAGCTCCAGGTCAATTCAATGAAAATTTCTGTGGGAGAAGAGATTTCAGTATCATATACAAACTACCTAATAATTCTAAAATGCAGTATATTGTAGAACACTACATTATAGGCAACGACATAAATGTAGCAGTCTGTTTAAAATTCAGTTGAAATCCTTGGTTTGTTTTTGAGATATTTATAAGGATTGTCTAAAGTTTGCACATGTTGATGTGTTCTTATAATCAGTGTTCAATGACATAAGTCTTCTCCTTGGTCCCTGTTCTGCCCCCACACTTATTCCATCTGATGTGAAAACTTGACTCCACTTCTGCGAAGAAATGGTATATAATCCAAGGCATTTTTTAGTTCATATAACGCTGTGTATTTTTGGCTTGTCATTGCAGGTAATTTAGTGTGATATTAACTAATTAGTTTGTCCAGACTAAATGGAACTAAGATGGAAGTTCTAGTCCTGTATATTTGCTGCAAGTGTTATTGCTAATGAACAAAGATAAAACTGGCAGAGCTAGACAAATGTGAATTTATTTTCTAAGTTATTAAATTATTTAAGTTCATTTGGAATTATTTTTCTGTAGCAGGATACCTTACCTTTTGTGCCATCTGTATTGTGTATGTTTTATTTCCTAGCATATCAAATAATGTACATTATCTATAAGATAACAGTGTAAAAATAAAGGGAAAGTCTCAATGATAGTAGACATTTCTTGATTCAGAAATCATAACTTATCTTCATTATGAAGTATGTGGTGACTAAACAACTGGTGTCAATATTAACATGAAACTTTAAAAAAAAAGTAAAAAGAAAAATATATATGAATGTGAGTTATCTCATTAAGGAAAATTATTTTTTTTTTAAGGAAAGATGATTTCCCTAAAGGTCTATTTTGAATTAATTCTGTTCATTACAGTTTCTCTTTTTCTGCTTATCTTTCACCTTCAATTAAGGTTTTAAGACTCAGAAACTCTTTAGAACTTATTTCAGGCTCTTTCTTTCCAGGTTTATAGTCTTTCCATTAAGTGATTCCTTTCTTCTATGGCTTTTGATCTAAGTAAAATTAAATGGACACAAAAGAGAAAATTTGAATACTGGGCTAATTATGTACCTGTGTAACCTGTGAAGCTGACACCATTCAATAATCTAAAACTTCATTAATTTTTCCCCTGACTGAAACTTCCAATTACTCACTTACTGTTACATTAGTACAGATGTTCCTTGACTTATATGATTGGTTTGATAAAACCATTGTAAATTGAAAATGCTCAAGTTGAAAATGCATTTGATACATTAACCTACCAACCATCATAGCTCAGAACACTTGCATCAGCCTGCAGTTGGGAAAAATTGTCTTGCTGCTGCTGCCCAACCTTACAAGAGTATCGAACCACATATCGCCAGCCCAAGAAAAGATTAAAATTCAAAGTCTAGTCTTTACTGAATCATGAAGTAGAAAATCATATGTTGACCTATGGGACCTTCCATTTTTAAACATTTTAGTTATTGCCACAGTTCATTGGGATATAAATGAAGTTCTAGGATTGAATTAGCACTTTCAGAGCCTGATTAAGTCAGGATTAATTTAGATAGAATTTCTTGCAGGCCTAAGTTTCTTTTCTCAGATGCTAACATTATGCATGAGATCAAAGCAATTCTATTATTTACAAAATCTTGTGAGTTTTTAGCAGTATTGGATGAGCACGTACATGTTTTGTTCCTACTCACAAGAGATATAAAATGAGTGTGAATAATGCTCCTGGATTAAAGGCTTATTAATATTTGATTGCAGTGTCACTTTTGCTAACAGTGCTCATTAGCCCTGTCACATTTGCTTCTCATAATAAACCAGTCTCAGTGCAGTTCACCAAAGAGGGACTATCTGAAAGCATTGGGGTGAACTCAAGGAACTGGCCAAATTATTCAGAAGACTAGCTTAGGGATAATAAAATTTTCCAAATAAACATTTAAAATAAAAAATAGTGTTAATAATGACTATCTTATCTTCTTAACCAAAAAGCTCAAAGTCTTTAACATATTTTACAATTATTGAATGTATAACCAATTCTAATGTGATTTTGTATAGTTGTGTTTTTACATGGAAATTATGTAAAAACTTTAAACATTATCAGCCTTCCTTTGAATTCTTGTAGTTTCATGAAACCACATGGATCTTTGCCCAGGTTCTGTTTCCGTCACCCTTGCTTCTTCCTTCAGTTGGGGCTATGAGAATATCAAACCGTGTTTGTTCACATAACATACACACAAAAACCATTCTTCTACTCTTAGATGGACAACTCATGACAAAAAAATTGGAGAGGGAAGGACAGGAGAACTGAGATGATATTTAATTATTTACGCTACTGGGGATTTATTTTAACATGTGAAAATAAATTGCTGCAGGTTTTACTACATTTCTACTCCCTCTTGTCCAGCTTCTCTATAAGGAGAACTAAAATGTCTATAATTTTAGGTAAATATTAAAATGGCCTAAAAACAAGCAGTTCGATTAGGAAAGGTGAAAAGAAGAAACCTCCATAATTGCTACTTCAGTAAATTGCTAATCAGGCCCACTACCACCTGGTATTTTTGAGTCGGTAAATGAGCTAGTTCTTTTCAGGACTATTGAAAGATGTAACCCTACTTCAGGTACAGAACCAGGAACAAGTGCTAATCCTCTCCAGGCAAAAGTTATGTATTTGGCAAACCATATTGTGCATTATAAAAACAGTAGAAATAGGATGTTCTGAAGACTGTGCCTGACTTGACTTCACTGACAAATAAGGTGGTTTTGATTGCATAACAGAAGTTAGATGAAGGGGTACCTGGTTAGGCTTCTGGGCCCAATTTATATCATCCTCCTGACAGGCTTCTCTTGATCTATTGTCTTCATGGGGTTCATGAAGATTTTAATGGCATATAGTTCTCCCTGCTTTAAGATTTGAATATGAATACTTTTAAATTAATTAATCATATTTGTAATTAATTTGCAATTGACCTTTTCATATATTGTCTGACACAGAGAAGGACTCAGTGCTGTATTGGTTTTTGATTTCATGAATCATGATGAACAAAAGCATGGAGAATTTATTCCCACTTATGTTTTAATGAATCAGTTAAGCCCTTGTGAATGGCCTCATGTTCTTGGTTGAGAATTCAGCCTTGTTTAGACTGTGGGTCCTGTTTGAGAAGATTTTCCCCTGGGTTTGAGGAAAGAGAGGATACTTGGTATAGCTAATTCCTAGCTCCACTGAGCAGGACATAATGCATTTCTAGGAAAACTAGGGTAACTGATTGGGGACTTGAGCTTTGTCATCTGGTATAAGTCTGAGAAAAATAACTTGGTTTATAGGTTATACCATCATCATTAAAATTATAATTTTTTCCTGCCTGTCTCAGCTGGAAAGTTCTTTTTTATTTTCCTCCATGAATTGAAGATCATTAGTTTGCAAAAAGTTTCCTCATGCTGAAAATGTTAGGTCTTAGCTTAAAAGAACATGAAAAGATGGGAATTAAACATCTAAAATGCAAAGCTAAGATCTGAGCCTAGGTGATAAAATGTGAGAAATGCTCTCGTTCAATCCCAGTCTGAAACGGAGATAGGAGACAACAATCAGAAGAGGGCAACTCACTCTTGATGTAATGTCATATGCTTAATGAGAGGTGCTGGTCTGCTGGGTTAAACAAGCTACAGTGTTAAATTCATCATTAATTCTAGAAAGGTCCATGCAGCTAGCTTTATAAATAGTTGAACTTGTCACTGTGCAAACAGTATTTTTAAACAATTTTTGATTACTGAAAATTAAACAGTGATACTCATGAATGCATTCAAATCATGTCACAATTATATTCAATCAAATATTATTTACAAACACTATTAAATTATGGCTCATTCTATTTCTCAACTCAGTGAGTTCCCAGATATCTTAAAATTACAAAAATTTTGCTTTGTATATTTTGATGCTGTTCTTCACATACTTTTTAAATTATTCAATGGAAGTAATAAAAAAAATCACAGAAGAAAATGAAAACACATGAGTGAAGAGTTCAATGAATTTTCAAAAACTGAAGGGAAGCATATAATAGGCACCCAGATCAGGAACCAAAACTTCCTGTGAACTGCACTCAAGTACAAGTGCCTCCTTGCCTGCAAAATCTCTTCCCGTCATGAACGCATCAAAATAACCTCCTTTCAAGGCACAAAGTAAGAAACAGCAGCCTATGTTCCAAATGCTTGTCCCTATTATGCATTTTAGACTGTCTAGTTCAAGCTGTTTTCTAGTTCTCCAATGCTTATAAAATATATAAGCATTTACCCCAATTTTTCTAGTTGTTGGCTTTGGGAATGTTGACCTTCCATAAACTACTCTATTTTATCTGTAGTAAAATACCCTCATTCTTTATTTTCTTTAATCATACATTGCAATCATAGCTTTCTATTTTGTAATCTTAAGTAAATCAATCTAAAAATTGTCAGATAGGCAAATATGTGCCTTTATTACTGAATAATTGGAGATGAGACTGAACATTGTATAACTTTGGAAAGACATGCCTTAGTAATTATAATATGAGGCAATCAATATAACAGATATTTAAGATAAAATTATAAATATTTGAAAAATAATTTTTATTAATAAATTGGCATAAACATAAATGTAAAAATCACAATAAAACAAGAAAATGAAAATATGCCCAAATGCCTGAATCTTTTCTTCCTTAAGAATTATTGTGGATAGAGAGAGAGAGGCTTTCAAATGATAGATAAACATATTAAGGAATTTATATAGTAGCTGTGTTCAAAATTATTTTGGATCAGAAAATGAATATTAAGCTGAAAAATGAAATATAGGCTATTAAAGAACACATTTTAATGGTCAAAAAATCCATAATTGCCATTTGTTTGCAAGAGTGATAATAACCTCATTCTTAACCATAGCTATAACAAGAAGAAGATGTTAATGTTTTGGCCAATTGGTTTTGTTTCCTAAACTTATACCTATGACTTGCTTGTAAACACTTACTGGTAAAGTAATTATCTGGAAATTGTATTAACAAATACTTTTTGTAACCAAAATACAGATTTAAAAATATAAGCATTACAAATGTCCAGACAAACATTTTATAGGCATGATTTTAGCAATTGATTTGGGGAATAAAAGCTCTTTCTACAATACATAGCAATATTGAACTGAACAGAAAATTGTTGATCACAGTATAAAAATCAATTTATTTTTGTTGTGTGGGTGTGTGATTGTGTGCGTGATACTATGATTTGGTGAATTTATAAAGCTTTTTATACTTCCCAACAAACTACATTTGCATTTGTTTTTTGCTAGATATGACTGCTGTTTCCTTCTTAGGCAGATCTCAATAAAGGGTGAAGCTCAGATACTGAAGCCAGAAATGCTACATTGATTTACACTGGAAACTAAGAAAAGAATACTCTAAAAAGTATAAAATATACCCAGAAGAGAAGGTGGGGTGAGGGTCATTTTGATGTAAGGCAGAGTTTAGGAACTTAAAAAAAAAAAAAAGATGTTTGGAGAAGAGTTGTGCTACATGTGAAGAAAATAATAAAAATACAATTATAGTGACTTTTCCTGAGTACTGATAGAAATTCTGGCTCTTCACAGAAGTGAATCTTTTTTAAAAATGACCGTTCCTTTAAGTTATTATTCCAAAATATTGTAAAAGCATTGGCAGTATCTACTATTAAAAAGTTTATCCTAAAAAATATCATCTTTTTCAATGACAGCCAGACTTCCAGGAAAAGGAAAATAATAACGAGCTTTGGAACACACTTGCAAAGAGAGAGGTATCTAGTAGAGACTGCTTTGTTTGGGTTAAACAAGCTACAGTGTTAAATTCATCACTTTCTGCTTTGCGATTAGAATCACATGTTGGAAAGAGAAAATTATTCGGAACTTACTATAAATTTAGAGCTAGGCAATACTATGTGCTTTCTCAAAAATTAAAAATATAGATATTAATTTTCAAAAATATTTCTCATGGAATGGCAAATTAGAAATCAATTTTACTCAATATGTATAATTATTAAAATAATTACTTATATTTTTTAAATGTTAAGAAATTAGCTTTCTAGATAGAGATATTAAGCAGTTGTCAACAAGTTTTTGTAAGTTTCAGTCATTGGCTGGCTACCCTGGCTGAGATGGGTCACTGAAGATTTGGATGTTGGAGAAAATAATATTAAAAATTCTTTGAAACCACTGATATAGCTCCTTTGCCATTGGCAAGTGGAAAAATATACCTGAAATAGTGTACCTTTACCAAAAAAAGAAAGGAAATTTGGGTTCTGGTTCTAGAAGATATTAAAATACTGGAATAGATTTGGGCAATCGGATACAAGGCTAGAAAACCAGTATTAGGCATTATTCCTGGACTCACAACCCCCCCAAAATTTTTTGGTTGTGGCTTACATATATTAGAAAGACCAGGATAAAAAAGGCATTTTGATGGGGGAGCTATTTCGGGTCAGCTTTTATGATGCTAAAAGGTGCCAGAGAACTTTCAAGGTAGCCAAAATTGGAGTATAAAAGATACCCAATAAAAGAAAATGCATTGTGGAAAAAATAACATTGGCTGCCACTTTTCTAGTTTGATGTATTCACTCATTACATTGTGATGTTGCGCCAAGTGACTGAGCCATCAGAAGTATCTAAAATTCACAGCAGTGTCACTCTTCTGGGAGAAAATGGTGGAAGACAGCATTACATAGACAGGCAGGCAGGCACAGAGATAAACAAACTTAAAAGTGAACTGAAGAGAAGTGCACTGATTGACCTGTGCTTCCCATTCCCTTAGGGTCTTTGCTGATGTTCAAGCTGAAGAAAATGAGAGGTCTAGAAAGCCAAGGAGAACACTGTAACAACAGGATAGAAGGTTAAGCAGAGCTTTGGCTAGTTTTACTGATCTGTAGACACAAAAATGAGTGCTTAGGGACCACTAAGAGAGAGGCCTGGTATCCACACTTGGCTGACAATCGAAACACTTGAGAGGCCCTCAGTTAGATATCTGATAAGTAAAGTACTCCAGAAATAGATCAGCCCTCACAGAGATGGAATATGGGCCTAATAATCTCAATTTCTGACTAAAAGAGAAAGAACTGCTCCTATTCTAACTGCCTAGCAAAAGCAAATGAATCATTCCTGAAGGACTGATACATAATTACATCATGTGGATCATGCATCAAATATATTATATATTATATATATATATATATATATATATATATATATATATATATATACCATTAAAACATTAAAGAAGAGAGGAATAAATATCTAAAAATTAAAATAAATGAGACACAGACCACTGATTCAGATCCTGAAGCAGTTAGAAACACAATTAGAAATAATTTTGTGGAATATATTCAAGAGAATAAATGTCAAGATGAAGAATTTTACCAAAAACTAAACACACTTTAAATATGGCAATTAACAAAATCAGGTATATATGTAGATATAAATAGGCTTGTATGTAAATATA
Source organism: Noctilio leporinus (assembly GCA_004026585.1). Taxonomy (NCBI): domain Eukaryota; kingdom Metazoa; phylum Chordata; class Mammalia; order Chiroptera; family Noctilionidae; genus Noctilio; species Noctilio leporinus. The sequence continues at coordinate 303,533 of PVIW01000986.1, forward strand.
TGTGTGTGTATGTATGTACATACATACATATACATGTAGAGAGAAAGTATATATTTAGAGAGAGAACCCTATATCTCATTAGATAGCTAGGTAGATATTGCTATAAAGAGATATATAGATCTAAGTATCCACCAGATGAATAATTCAATTCTTTACAAGTACATGGATTGCTTATTAAAATTAACCATATACTGGCCACATAAATATCCTAAACAAAGCTCATGTGACATAGTATATATTATGATCTCTGAGCACACACACTGGAATAAAGCTAGAAATCAATAAAAATTATAATAACTAGTGAATCTAAAAGTATTCATATATTATACAAGCATTACAACAACATAGAAGTCAAAGAAGAAAACACACTAAAAATTAGAAAATGAATTATTCTGAATAATAGCACAAATATGAAACAATGCTATTTAATGGGTACATCCAAAATGTGTATAATAAAATTTAGGGCCTTAAATATTACAAGAAAATTGCTGGGGAAAAAATAGTGGTTTACATAATTATTTCAAGAAGTTAGAAATTACATCTGTTTTAGGAAGTTTGATATAACTAGAAGAGAAGAGAACAAGTGCAGTGTTATAGAAAGAAAATATGCCAGCATTTCACAAAAGCAAAAGAAGCAGCAGGCAAAAAACAAAAAAACAGACAAAAACCCTAGAAATATTATACGGATCTAAAATACAATTAACAAGTTTGACAAAATGAATGTTGATGGAGCCCTATAAGGATGGGAATATGAACATTGATATTCTGACTTATAAAGGAAGTCTCAGCACACTAACATCATATTATTTTGCTACCTTTCCATTAAGGAAAGAAGTTAGAAATCAATAAACATGAAAAAACAAGAAAATCTCCAACTGCTTGAAAATTAATTATAAATCTAAATACTACATGGTTCAAAATAACAATGGAAATTTGAATTACTTCCTCTAAGATAAAGAAAATATATCAAAAGTTGTAGGATAAAATGGTGCTTACTTTTACTTAACCTTAAATTCCTATATAAAAACAGAAGAAGAACTCAAATCAACGTTATGCGTTTTCATCTCAGAATACTAGAAAAAAAACTCAAACCTGAAGAAAAAGGTTAATTGTGAATAATAAAGATAAAAACAGAAGTCAATAAAATAGAAAAAATAAACAGTAGGGAAAACATCAAAACTAAAACTCTGTTCCTTTAGAAGTTTAACAAAGTTAACAAACCATTGAAAGACCAAGAAAAAGAGAAAATGCAAATTATTAATCTAAGGAATAAAATGTAGTATCATTGTAAGTTTCACAGAATGTAGAAAGATAATAAAAGGGTTTTATAAATGCCTGAAATAAAAGTAATAATTTAGATTAAATGGACATATTTCTTGAAAATCAATTTGTGGAAATTTTTACAAAAAGAAGAAGGCAACCTAAGCAGCCCAGTAACAACTAAAGAAATTAATTTGTGATTGGAACCCTTCCCATAAAGATAACTCTATGTCAATATGGTTTTTCTTCTGAATTCTAAAAGTATTTAAGAAAAATTAACCCAAAGTATAATGCAATGTCTTTCAGTGGGTATTATAATAAGGCACACTTATCAAATTCCAACTTTATATTAGTCTCAGAACCTAGGAAGGACCCTACAACTTACACACCAAGGTCTTCTTTTCAACATTCATCCAAAAATCCCAAACAATGTGGCAGGAATTTAAACAACAAGTTTGCTTGCTCAAGGGGACCAGAATATATGAAAAAGCCTATTGACTTGTGATCATTTTCCTGAGATATAAGATTTAATGCTTGATAAGATTTCCAAGAGATAGTGCACATTTGCTTTGAGGATTTTTCCTGGGAGCATGAAACAAGCAATGACCCATGGAAAGTAAGGTCAAAATGCCATAACTGCCAGGGGAGATGGCAAAGGAAGGAAATGAAAGACTAAGGAAGGTAAACAGGTTGGAGTGGATACACCCTGTAGGGTCAGAAGGCAGTGAGGAGAACTGTGTTCCAAAGGAAGGCCCAAGTAATATACCAGTTAACAAAACCATAAGGAATGCAGTAGTGAGAGAAGCACAAGAATCTGGTTCTGCTCTGTAGGCAGTAGTTGAAATGATCATAGAACTAGGCTCACTGCAAAGGGTGGTAGAACCCTAAAATAATAGAAATCAGGTGACAGTGACTAACTTTCCAAAACCTGATTAATGTAATTTTAATGTGTAGAAAAGTCTGTGTTGCAGTAGTTGACCTAACCCAAATACTTCTGAAGATTGTTAACTGAATCAAGTGGGCAAAATAAAGAGGAGAGAGGCAGTAAACAAAGAAATTACTGAGCTTTTGTAATCATAAGAAATCAAAGATGGACTATGATAAGGCTGAAGACAATTACAATAAAACATCAGAAACCTTGCCCAATTTCCAGGTCCTGATCCCATTGTCTTGGTCAGAGTCCATGAGGCCAGGAGGAAAGACCTCACAGCATCATCTCTTCCCTAAAGAACCTAGAGCTAAATACTTGGGTAACCAAACACTAGGGAAAGGGAAATACTCAAATATTTTGAGGATTGTTGGACACAGGGATGAGCTGACATTGAAATTTGGGTATTCAAAGCATCATTAAAATCTCTAATGGTAGTGTAGGATCTAGGTAATAAGTAGAAAGCTGGTCACAGTGGGTTCAATGTTTCTATGGTAGTAAATACCAATTAGAATGAATCATTTATTGAATGTCTTCATTTTCAAATAATCAATATACTTCCAATCACCTTGTGTACTTATCTGTCTTTAAAATTTGTCTGTTGACAAGGTTATGAAATTTATTTACTCTCAGGATTCATCCCTTCTTAGTATTTGATCCTCCATTCATATAATTTTTATTTTATTTTATTTTTATTTTTAAAGATTTTATTTATCATATTTAGAGAGAGGGGAAGGGATAGAGGCAAAGAGAGAGAGAGAGAGAGACATCAATGTACTGTTGCCTTTCACCTGCCTCCAGCTACAGACCTGGCTGGAGACCTGGCTTGCAACCTGGTTATTGTGCTCTGGCTGGGAATTGAACCAGAGACCTTTGGGTTCACAGGCTGGCACCTTTTCCATTATGCCACCAGCCAAGGCCATTCATATAATTTTTATTAACTTTGAAATTCTTATGTAGGAAGTAGTTGTTAAGGTAAAGTTGTAAGTTAACTTTAGATCTTTAATTACAATATTTCTTAAGCAGTACTTGAGTGCTTAAAATTTAATATTGTTTTAAAGTATAATGTGTGAGGAAAAGAGAAACTCAAAGAGAGATAGAAAGTAATAAAAAGGTCACATTTCAGTTCAGGGTTGATTTTTGTTTTTATTGTTTGTACTGACAATCATTGCCAAGACCCATGTTAAAGAGTTTACTGCCATGTTTTTTCCTTAGGAATTTTATGCTACCATGTATTATGTTTAAGTCTTTAATTCACTTGAAGTTAGTTTTTTAAGTGGTGTAAAATATGTATCTAATTTTATTTTATTTTACATGTAGTTATATGGCTTTCCCAAAATCATTTGTTAACTAAATTATTCTTTCACTGCTTTCATTATTGAGGACTCTTAGCTTACTTATAAAACATTAGTTTACTGTGTGTGTGGTAGTAGGGTCAGGGGCAGAAATAGAGAGTAGAATACTGGCTACCAGGAACTTGGGGAGAGCAAATCAGATAGATGTTCAAGGATACAAACTTGCAACTAGAAAAGCTATTATAGTTAAGATAATGCCAGGAGTAAATAAAAATAAAAATGGAGCAAAATATAACAAGACACACATATCAGAACTGAAATCACAGCTCAATTGTGAAAGAATAAATTATTAGAAGCAATGTTATCCACAGGGCAAAAATTTTTTCTTTCTTGAGACCATCTGTAAAGGCCTATTCTAAGTAAATTAAAAATTAAATTTGAAAGATAAAACCTACAACTAGTTCTAAGATAATATAAAAAGTATCTTGATGACTTGTGGGTAAAAAAGGAGTTCTTAGATAACACTCAAATAGGGTAAATCCCACAGCAAATGACTGACAAATCTAACCACAATAATATGGAACTGTACATTTAATGTCACCATAAAGGAAGGAGTAAAATAAGCCTGAAATGGGGAGAAATTATTTGAAAACCTAATCCAAAATAACATATGTAGAACTTGGAAAATTTTACAAAGTTCCTATATGTTATAAATTTTAAAATGAAGAAGGAAGAGAAGGGGACAGAAAGAGGGAGGGGGTGAAGGAAGAGAGGAGAAGTAGAATGGAGGAAGAGAAGGGAGGGATAGAGGCAGGAAGGGAAAGAAAATAGATCTTTGAAAGTCTAATCAAGAAAATAAACAAAAAGTATTAAAAAATGTAGATACAATAACAGATATTAAAATAGTTAAAAGAGAGCATTATACTACATGCCAATTTGCTTTTTAACTTTTTATTAACATCTAACAAAATATCTTAACCAAATTGATTCTAGATATTGGGTAGGTATGACAAATGATGATAATGTAATTGAAAAGTAGAAGTGATCAATTTTCCTTCTCCCCCTATTTTGACCTAAAACTTTTAAGATCTATGTTCTTTTTTTTTGGAGAGAGAGAAATTATTTTTTTAATTTTATTTATTATTTCCAGAGAGAGGGGAAGGGATAGAGGCAGAGAGGGAGAGTGACATAGTGTATGGTTGCCTTTCACCTGCCTCCAGCTATGGACCTGGCTGGAGGCCAGGCTTGCAACCTGGTTATGTGCCCTGGCTGAGAATTGAACCATCAACCTTTGGGTTCACAGGCTGACACTTTACCTATCCACTGTGCCACCAGCCGGGGCCTAGGTCTATGTTCTTTTAAAAGAAATTCCTGCAAATCTTCAATATACATACACTTTTTTGACAATTGTCAAATGATTGGAAAGGAAAAACCCTTCTGAATATATTCTACAGGTTTAATATATCCATTTATATAAAATTAAGCTAGGCTAAACCATATTACTTATTAATGAATGCAGGAAAGCTAATAGAACATTAGCAAATAAGTGTATTACATTAATGATAAACACCATGATTATTTATGTCTTTTTAAATACAAGAATAATCTAATTTAAGAAGTCTAATAATTTTAGGTACTTGCAAACATTCTCCCACATCTGTTACTGAGGACTGATCACATGACTCCACCTGGATTGACAGGTGAGAGGGGTACTTAGAAAGCTAGTGCAAGATGAGGAAGTCATTTCTCACCAACACGTCAATTCCAGGGAGGTGGCCCGTAAATATTTTAATGGAACTGCAGCCATCTCTACTACACCAAACACCAGAAATGAGCTTTGAGTATTTGAAACTAATTAGCATAATCGCATAATCTGTACTCCTGTCCAGGGAGGTTTCAGAAATGAGTAAGTCATTCAAGCTGTCCTAATTAGCTTCAGTCTTAGGATGTGAGGGCAATTCTGGGATGTAAATTCCCTTACCTGCTGAATATGATGTTGGGAGAACATAGCTCTAGGACTAGTAGCAGCTTCATGTGACCAGACAAATAAAGCCTATCTGAAAATGCAGCCAACCAAATTGAATGAAGAAAACCAAGAATTACTTGTATAAAAACCAAGGCATTTATCTAAAGAACTATTTTATATTTCTCGTGAAGTAGTTCTGGGATGGTCTTTCCTTCCACCATTGTCCAGACTGGATTTATGAATATCAAGTGTTTATTTGATGTCTAAGAGTCTGAGAAATAATGTATTGTAGTTATTTAAAACTTCAGGTAAGAAGTAGGGCTTCCTGTGATTAAATTCTGGCATAACTGATTATTGGCTGTACAATCCTGATCTTAAATGCTTTTTAAGACCTGTGTCAAGCCTCATCTAAAATATAGATTAGGCCTGCTCTATTTAATTATGTGAGCTAATTAATTTCATATTTTGTTTATTTCAGTTTGGTTGAGAGCTCACTTATTTGTAATTAAGCATGTTCTTGTAAAAATTTTAAAAAGAATTCATTAGTATCAACAGTTAACATATAGATTTGGAGAAAACAATATCCAATTTGTAACAGCAATGGCAAGACAAATCTTATTGACACTCATAACAAAATCTATTGACAAGGAATGAGCAAGACCTATATGAAATATATTAAAATTATATTTGAAGGCCTGGATTCAGCTATTACTAATTTAGTTTTAGTGAGACTATGGAAGATGTGAGTCATAAATTAATATAGACAAGAATCTTTGCTTTAGAGAATCATTCCCACAAGCCTTTCCCCCAATTTTACACATTATTGTTTTCTCTTCCTTCTAGGGATAATTTTATTCTTTGTGTTTTCCTAAATGAACCACTTAATGGAGGTTTTCAAATTCATGAGCACAGTGTCTCACTTAGTATTTGCTCACAATTATCATACAGTGATGTCTTCCATTACAGCAACAATTGTTTCTGTTTGTTCCTAATGTCTCATAGTTTTGTTTCTCCATCTCTCCTGTAAGCCATATTGATGTTTATTGAATGGTTCTGTCCTTCCATGACTCCTGCTTAACTTAGAGGAATCAGAGACTATTTAGGTTGCAGAATATTACAATTTATTGATATTATGAGACATGTTTTCAGCATGGGGTTCTGATATTAGCTTTGGCCAAGGCTAAATCAGAGAGGAAAAACTTTATAAAACCATTTTTAATGCAACCACCAATCTATCAATAGATTACTTCTTCCACATTCTACCCTCCCTACTTAAAAAAACCAACATCCCCTGGCTTTGGCTTTAAGTACTGATCTTTTCTGATAGTGTATGATATACAGCATGATCCCAATCCATTTATTCTTCCTAGAAATTTTGGCAACCTCAATAATATATAAAGATCATTCACAATGTCTCAGTGTCCAGCATGCAAGAACCAAAACCATGAAGTACACCAACTTTACATTCCAAATAAGAATGAGACAAGTGTCCATCATAAACCCCAGGGAAAGGAGGGAAGAAAGGTAAGCAAGCAGGGAGGAAAAATGGAAAGATGGAGGGAGGAAAGCAGGTACGCAGGCAAGCAGGCAGGCAGGAAGTCTTTTAAAGTAATTAATTTACAGAATAAACCTTTTGCCCTATAGCTTCCTGAAGATATGTGGGTTATGGTTAGGTGAAATAAACCAGCTTAAATATTTCCTATTTAACTGAGTTTGTTTCAATTATTTTTGACAACTAGGTCCCCTTTCTTTTAACATTAAGTATCTCACAGTAAACCTCATTAACATTTGGGCATTCGCATTACTTATGTTTACAATATTCAAGTAATTGCCACAGCAAGAGAGCAGTCAGAGCAGAGGCTGGTTAGACAAGCAATTGGTAGACCGCACTGGTGCACCTGGCTAAAAACATCAGTTCGGTTATTCATTACAGCAACTGTTTAATGTCATTGTAAATTATCTTGTTTTCCACATCTTTTAAATTAACATCTTTCTTTATATTTACCTATATGAAGTTTTCTGTTTTCCTTTGCTTATCTGTAAACCTTTGCCAGTATTTTTAGTTGAAATGACTATTTTTTTCCCCTACAGCTTGTTTTAGTGTATAGTCTTTGAAATATTGCTGAAAGTAATTAAAGGCATAAATAAATAGAAAGGCATCCCATTTTTCCAGGCATGGACTGGAAGTCCTCATGGATTAGAAGACTTAATATTGTTAAGATGTGAATACTACCCAAAATGGTCTATATATTCAATGAAAACTTCATTAAAATTTCAGATATATTTTTGGGAAGTTTGAAAAATCTATCTTAAAATTCATATGGAATTTCAAGAGACCTCAAACTGACAAAACAATCTTGAGAAAGAACAAGTTTGCTAGTCTCACATTTTTCGATTCTAAAACTTTTCAAGAAACTATAGTAATTAAAACAGCATGGTACTGGCATAAAGGCAGACAAAAAAAAAAGAAATATAATAGACAGCTGGAAATAAACCCCTGTATATATGGTTAAACGCTTTTTGAAAATGATACCAATCAATTTGTAGACCATTTGCATCACACCTAAAATTGTCTTTATGGCCTTGCAATCAGTCAACTCTCCCCTGGCTGCAGGCAATTACTGATATGATTTCTATCACAAGTCTATCTTTTTGCCTGTTCAACAACTTGATATAAATGAAGTAACATTGTATATATAATTTTGTGTCTACTTTTTTTAAAAGATTTTATTTATTATTTCCAGAGAAAGGGGGAGAGGGGAGAGAGGCAGAGAGGGAGAGAGACATCAATGTATGGTTGCCTTTCATTTGCCTCCAGCTACAGACCTGGCTGGAGACCTGGATTGCAAACTGTTTATGTGCCCTGGCTGGGGAATCAAACCAGCAACCTTTGGGTTGCATTCAGGGCTTTGGTAAGTGCACTTAGTTGGTAAGTGTTAATAGTGGTTTCTTGATTTTTTATTGAGAAGTACTCCTTACATGAATATAATGTGTTAATTTTTCAGTTATTGATAATTAGCTTCTAAATTTTAATGTGATTAAAATCTATCAACTTTTGTGTACTAGTCCTTTGGGAACACATATTTTCTCTTTTCTCTTTCTTTTCTTTCTTAAGATTCTATTTATTATTTTTAGAGAGAGGGGAAAGAAGAGAAGGAGAAAGACATCATTGTATGGTTGTCTTTCACCTGCCTCCAGCTACGAATCTGGCTGGAGACCTGGCCTGCAACCTGTGGAGACCTGGCTTGCAACCTGTCCACACTATATTTTCAAATGATATTACTGCATTTACCTTTAGTATAAAACACTTATATGCATATACTTCCATTTGTTATTTCCTATTATTATGTTATTATTATCTAAATTTTTACTTCTATATATGTTATAAAGCCCATAATATGTTATTATTATTTGTGGAAAGTATTAATATTCTTTCAGTTTTAAACAGATGTATTAAAGATATAATTGATCTACAATAAACTACATATATATATGTTATATAATTTGATAAATTTTACCTCTTATTTTTAAATTAATTTATTATTTATTTTTATTTTTATTTTTAATTTATCTTAATGTTATTGTTGTTGTATTACATCCATCCCCTTTTTACTCCCCTCTGTCCCCTTCTCCACCCACCCACTCCCCACTAAAGTCAATCTCACTTGTCCATGTCCATGGTTCTTCCATACTAGTTTCTCGACTAAACTGCTTCGCTTCTTTGCCTCTTCCTGCCCCCTTACCCCGCTCCTCTCCCCCTTTCCCCCTGCCCACTGAAGGTCTGTTCACTGTATTCATGTATCTGGTTCTGTTTTGCTTGTTGTTTGTTTTGTTCATTATTGTCTTGTAATGGGTGAGGTCATATGATATTTGTCTTTCACTGAATTTGATAAATTTTGACATGTATAAGTTAGAACTTTTATTTTATCTTTGCCTTTAATGTTATAATTTCTATTGATCTTTCTTTCTTAAAATATAGATCCAGAATTCCATTTGTCCTTTTCTTTCTTTCTGAAAAGTTTCCTTTAATATTTTTTGTAGTGCATACTCCTTCCTCCCTGCAATCACCACACTGTTGTCCATGCCCAATTTCCTTTTTGCTCTATCTCCACAATCCCTAAGCCCCACCTTCCATGGCTATCATCCTACTATCTATGAGTCTGTCTCTATTTTGCTTGTTATTTCAGTTTGTTTATTAGATTCCACATATAAGTGAAATCATATGGTATTGTACATCTCTGACTGGCTTATTTCACTTAGCATAATAGGTTCATCTATGCTGTCAAAAAGGGTAAAATTTTCTTCTTTTTTATAGCTGAGTAGTAATTCAATGTGTAAATGTCCCATAGTTGCTTTTTCCACTCATTTACTGATGGACACTTGGGCTGCTTCCATATGTTGGTGATTGTAAATAATGTTGCAGTGAACATAGAGGTGCATATGCTCTTTCAAATTAGTGTTTTGTGTTTCTTCAGATACATTCCCAGAAGTGAGATTGCTGGGTCAAAAGGCAGTTCCATTTTAAATTATTTTCGAGGTATCTTTATACTGCTTTCCACAGTGGTTGAACCAGTCTGCATTCTCACCAACAGTGAAAAAGGGATCCCTTTTTACTACATCCTCTCCAGCACTTGTTTTTTGATTTATTGATGACAGGTGTGACCACATTTGATCATTTTAAGTGATCTCGTGACCCCACCAACTGCATCTCTGAGCACAACTCTTTTTTCTCTTGCATCTAGCAAGGGACAAACACTTCCAAATTGTCCAAAAGTCATTGCATATCATTAAGTTAAAAGATGGCAAAAGTACGCCTTAGTTTTAAATTTACTAGGCTATTATATGACTTTTTAGAACATTATAAGTCAACTGCGACTTTCCCAATGATGTTGACAAACTGACAGGCAATATTGAGTTTATGCAGAACTATAGCACAGTTTCTGTTCAGAGTAGAAGCTGGAGAAAAAGCAATGCAAGCTGCAGTCATGGTATACACATGAGATAAACAAGTTGCTCACATAAAAATCCAAGATATGACCCTGGCTGGTAGCACAGTGGATAAGGCACCAGCCTTTGAACCCAAAAGTCACTGGTTTGATTCCCCAGCCAGGACACATAACCATGTTGCAAGCCAGGTCTCCAACCAGGTCCATTATTGAAGGCAGGTGAAAGGCAACCATACATGGATGTTTCTCTCCCTCTCTGCCTCTCTCCCTTCTTCTCTCTCTGAAAATAATAAAGCTCATTGTGGAGACCAATAAACTTAGCATTTCAGACATTTAATTTATAATGGAATTTTAATTTACAGAACTTCATGAACAGCTCAGAAATATGTTGTGCAAAATTTATTTTGGAAGACATAAATAATTACTGGTAAATGTTATTTGCTAATAATATAAGATACTGTAGAATAATACATATTTATAATATTACAGCACTTAATACATTAATTATTTTAATGCATTTCCACCATTTTCTAATGCTATTCTTTAGAATAAACTGAAACATTTATGCCATTAATACTACTCCTAGATTTTGCTTAGTGCCATTGAATGCTGCTCTCTACACACCCCCATCACTTTATAATGTCTTCAGTAAAATACTAATGCCAAAGGCGGACTACTTGTAATTGAATCCAATCTTTGGTAGCAACCAAACATTGAATTTAATGGCTATAGGTCATGTATGCAAGTCTGCCACCCCAGGCCCATGATATGATATCTAGTCTGAGGGGATATCATCTGGTTTTTGCAACCAAATTTCTAGTGCTCACAGAAGGCAAACTGAATATTTCTTTGAGAAAATGAATTTAATTAGTCTTATTAGCTTCTCACCTCCTGAAAGAGATACTTTCCAAAGCAGACCAAATTATCCAAAAATAATTTAACCATGAAAAGTCTACTTTGGAAATCAGCTGGAAGGAACTCAGACTTCTGACTCTATTCCATTCAGAAGCCACGATAGAAGCACTGTCCCATCCTGGTAGCACAGTGGATAAAGCACCAGCAATCAAACCCAAAGGTCATTGGTTCAATTCCCCAGCCAAGGCACATAACCAGGTTGCAAGCCAGGTCTCCAGCCAGGTCCACAGCTGGAGGCAGATGAAAGGCAACCATACATGGATGTTTCTCTCCCTCTCTACCTCTTTCCCTTCCTGTCTCTTTGGAAATAATAATAAAAAAAAGTTTTAAAAAAATAACTGAAAAATAAAGAATAAGCACTGTCCCTTACCTTTTCAGTAATTCTTTATTTATGGGCTTCTCCCATAAAATAAGTTTCTCAATCTATTTTGATTCCTAATGCTTCACTCCATCAGTGAGCGGAGAATCCCCACACTAAGGTCATGGGGCAGCCAAACACATTACACTCAACACAAGGTAGATGGCAGCAGCAGCAGTTTAGTAGTTACACATACACACAACACCAAGGATGAGGGCCACATGGTGGTTACCTGTGGAACAGAGTTAACATGCCAACGCAGTGGGAGCGTCAAAGGGCCAGGGTGTCCACTGGTTCCCACTCGAGGGTGTGATTTGCTCATTTGAATAAGTGGCAGGCAATTGAAACCTGCTTCTTAAATATAACCAGGAATTGCAGCTGATCCATTTGAGTCATCTAGCTGTGTTATCTTTTCCACAGGATCAAAGTGAAGAGAGTAAGTCATGGTCAGGCCATTTGGGGCCCTCCTGATTTTATCTGATGTTAAGGCAGCACATAATATTAGCATTAGGCCTTATACCCCACATCCTCATCACTACTGACACCTTGTGTTAGAAATATATTTGCGATGGAGGCTTCCCTAGCACTGTAGGTATTTTGCTGCAACTCTGGCCTCTATTCACTGTTGCCAGTAGCCACCTCCTCCCATCACATTCCCTAAATTGTGGGCATCGAAAATGTCTTCAGACATTGCAAATAATGTCTACTGATGGGCAGAAGCCAGGACAGCTGACAACCCCTGCCATAGCTGAGTGGCACACCCCCACCCACAAATTTGGATGGTTCCTCTTCTGGGAACCTGTGATTCCAGGGGAAAATCTCTATCTAATGAGACTTATTTACCTATAGGAACATTAGGTGTTTATTAGGATTGTTGGAAAAATATATTTGTATGATTTCTTCCCTTTCTCTCCTTTCAGGCAGTTTGTTTGTATGTGTGTGCTCCCTAATGATTTTGTTGGCTTAAAAATTTCTTCAGAGCACTTATATTGGGCTTGACATAGATGCCTTGGATACAATGCCAAAGAGAAATGGTCTTGGCTATTGTGTACGTTAGTCTCTCGTAAGACAAAGTAAATTACAGAAAATTGGTCTAAGTTCTGTGAAACTCAAGAGGGACATGTACAAACTGGACAGTTGGGAAATTTTCTAGTAATAAACAATAATACTGAAACCTTAAGTATTATAGAGTTTATAAACTAAGAAGACAAAAACAAAGTTTTATGAGTGGAAGTCTAGAGGTTAGAAATTACATTTATATTCAAAGGAGTGAAAGTTCAGTGTCAAGTGTGAGCCTTGATAGGAGACAATTCTGGGTTAGTAAGCCTGTATACCACAAGGAGTTGATTGCACTTCATGTTAAAGAAAGTTAATTCTGAAAGAAAATTTAAAGCTTAGAATTATTTCCTGACTTTAATATAGGGAATAGATTGAGAATAAAAACTTGGAAGCAGACAGACATGTCAAAAATATCTATGTTTTGTTTGTATTTCAACAATATGTATAGATGAGACATATCTAGATTGGGGACAATGGAGATAAAAATGGGTGAGTTTGTGAGTTCAGCACTAAGAATTGACATAAAAATGGCAAATGGTGCAGAAGGAAGGGCCTGAATAAAGATACTTTTAATGTGAGGTAAACGTTTTCGCCTGGGCAACTGGATAGAAAAGCAACCTCCACTGAGATTAGTAACTCAGAACGAGAAGGAGGTTTTAGGAGAAATGTAATAAATGCAGTGTTGAAGATAATAAATCTGAAGTATTTATGTGAAAACCTAAGTGGGAATATCAGGTTTAACATTTAAGTCTGGGCATAAGGAAAGAGAGCTGTTTGGTAGGAATAAATAGTGGTGTGATTTGCTCATCAATATTTACTAAAGCCCTAATGGTGGGTGAGATTACCCAAAAGGAGTGAAAGAAAAAGAGATCTAAAGCAGACCCTGAGGAGTAATGCCATATATAATATAAGCTGAAGAAAAGGAGCATACAAAGTAATTCATGGAAAAGCTTATTATTACAGTAGGCAATATTTAAGAAAGCCATAGTACAATAAATACTGTTCAAAGCTGCTGAAGAAAAAATAAAGTACAATAAAAGGTTGAATTTTTTTCTTCATTTAGTATCAACAGTGAGTTAATAAATCTGTGAAAATGTTTTAAGACTTTTGTGAGAAAAAACATCCAGAATTGTGTGAAGATCTAATGAACACAATATATCAAGGAACTAAATGGTAACAGAAGCTTAGGTACATAAAATAGACTGAGAGTTGCTGGAACGAACTATTAATGCACAACCCATAGACACAGACAACAATATGGGGATGGGCTTAGGGTAAGGAGAGGATAGGGCTGGGTGAAGGTGCGGAAAGGAAAAAAAAGTGGGAACAACTGTAATGGCATAAACAATAAAAATCTAAAAAGAAAGGAAGTGAAGAGAAAGGAATTGTAAAATTATAATTAAGAAAGATTTAAGCCATCAGACAGTAATTAGAATGGGACAGGCACACAAGGAGTATGGTGAAGAAAAATGGATATAGATTTGATCGGTTGTTGTTAAAATGAGAAATCTGCCCTTGCTGGTGGCACAGTGGATAAGGTGCTGGCCTGTGAACCCAAAGGTCGCTGGTTCAATTCCCCAGCCAGGGCACATAACCAGGTTGCAAACCAGGTCTCCAGCCAGGTCCATAGCTGGAGGCAGGTGAAAGGCAACCATACATTGATGTTTGTCTCTCTTTCTGCCTCTCTCCCTACCCCTGTCTCTAAAAATAATAAATAAAACATTTTTTAAAAAATGAGAAACCTAGAGAGGATTTGAGAAACCTAGAAGGATTGTGAGGCCACCTTAAAGTTGGCTTTGGACACCTTGATTTTCTTCAGTATGGCAAACTTTTCATGTTTTATCACTTTTTACAGTAGCCTGCAAAGAAAAGTTGGTTTACTCCAGAATCACATTTTAAAACTATAAGGTATTTTCAAAAATAGAGATACAGAGTCAGCGATATTGTCAAGATTCTGTCTAATGTGTTACTGAATATATGTAATGATTGGAGTTAAATACTAGGATTGGAAAAAAATTGACATAGAGAGCATTAGAAGTATCTATGTTGTTTGAAATCAGTGAATTTCAAGTGAAGGAAGAGAAAACATCAGAGTTCCATAGCAAAGAGAGGGAATTGGCATTTACCAGTTCAGCAGCGGGCCGTCAGGGGGATGAGGAGGAGGGTGCGTTGCAGCTGGTGAGGCAGGATGAAGTAGAGTGAACTTCTAGGTCACTGAGGTGCCGCTGCTGTATTAAGATGGCTGATGAATTATTCGTACTCAGATTTTTTTTCCTGACTAAATGAACATTCTGACTGACCCTGACTCTTCTGAAGGATTTCATATGAGAACTGTCATTTATTTCACTTCCAAACTTATTTAAAACGGAGGAAGCTCATCGCCTCAGTGTCTCCATCACACTCATTATTCAAAAGGGCATTTATTGATGAATGATCTTCAATTTATATATTCTTCATTGATATGACAACATTTAAAGATATTGATTTTACCTGGTCAGATATTATCTTTTCAAATATACTCCACAACAGCCCACGCTCAATTCTCCTCCATTTCTGACGACTGTATTCCATGTCTCCTCTCACGGGCAGCTTTTCTGAAGACCTGTCTAAACACACAAGGGTTACTGTTGTGATCCGTGATTTTGTCTACTCCACCCGCTTACCAAGCAGCAAAAGTATCATTTTCATGAAGCTTACTGTCAAATCTAGGTTTTGAGTTTTGGGAATAATTAAGGACAATTTTGAAAAATGTCACTTACAGAGAGATTTGTTGATAAAAAACTAGAAGCAAATAGCTGGTATTTTCTTAGGGGCGGGTGCCAATTTAATTGCTTACTAATTTCTGGACATTTTCAAGTATGTGATCCTTTGGCTTCTCAGATACAACATGTATAGAAACAAGCTTTTACAGACTTTGAAATCAAACTCCACCTTTGATATTAGATAAACACTTTCAGAATTCTTTCAGTCCAACCTCTGCAATTGTTTTAACCATAATATGCAGGGTGCTTTCTTTGTTGTTGCGATTGCTGGAAATTGAGGCCCTATAGCCTTCGGTGTTTTTTATCATTCTCATTCTTATTGCTCCTAAGTGCTTTTAGTTTTGTTATTTTGTAAGCCTGGAATAACTTATTTGTTCTTCTCTGCCTATTGAAGTTCTATCCATCTTTTTTTTTCTTTTTTAATTTTATTGTTATTGTATTACATCCATCCCCTTTTTGCTCCCCTCTGTCCCCCTTCTACCCTTTTAAGGACTGGATCCGATATAATCTCTATGACTTTCCATAATCATCATAAGATATTACCATGAAGCACATATATTCTATTCTCTAGATTTTTTCAAATATTCATATTTAAATACCTATTCTGTAGATCATAGACCTGTTTTGAAGGGCTATATTTACCAGTTAAGTATTAAATGAATATTCTGTACATTTATGACTATTTAATTCCTTTTGCCTATTTGTATTTTTTATAAAAATCCCTAAATACATCTTGATTTTAACATCTGTTATTTAAATTCTTATTTTAATGCCTTGTTGGAGAATTTACAAGTTATTAAATGTACTTTTTGAAAATGAAATCATGATTTTATTATTAAGAGTTCTGGTTAGACCTAGTAAAATGAATAGTTTTTACTTTGAGTCGGGTTGCCTTATTGTTGTCTAGTAAAATCATATTTCAAAACTAAGAGTCAATCATCCATGCTTGCCCATGTGACCACATAAATACACAGAGAGCATATTTGCTCATAGCTACTGAGAATTTACTCAGCAATATAACATATGTGCAAATATTCTTCTAAAATATGATTTGTGTATCTGTCTTGGTGTATTAAATGAATTAAAATTCCTCATTCCTCATCTTAGTTAACCTGCAATAAGTAACCAAGAGTTACAAGAACATAGAAAAGAAGAATTTGGACATGTGCATTCCTGAACAGTGTTAAAAAATATAATACAAGAAAATAAATGATGATGTACAGCTTACAAACTAATTTATAGGTTTATTTTTGTTTACTGTTTTACCCATTCTAGAAATAAGGAGCAGAGTTGTTTATATTACTCTGTGCTTATGTAACAGTCTCCTTCAAAGAAAATGAGAGACTTAGTAGAAAATAAAATAGCAAAGGTTTAGAAACAACTCAATTTCACAGTAATTGAACTAGTCATACTAAACTTTAATATCAATGAAGAAATGAGGTTTCTTGTGGATATTCCTTTTCCAGTCCTAGTGCCATTGCAATATATTAAGTCCTGGCCAAGTTATAAAATATTTATATTATATTTTTGATATTTTATTACATTAAGAAATATAATGAAGAGTGTCATCATATTAATATATATCTTTATTCATAAGTTCATTTTTTCTGTTCTATTCACTGAAGGAGCAATAACATGATTTCTTCTGAATATACAGACTTATGGGGCCTCAATTAAAACCTGTATTTAGTTTGTTTACATTTCATTTCCTGTATGTTTAAGGAAATGAATGCTTAAATGACTTTTTAATATGGTTATTTAAGTGTTTGTTACTTTTTCTTCCTGTGGTGACAAGGGTCTTGTTAAATTTTGTTTTAAAGTGGATACTTTAAATGTCTTTAATTTCTATAGACTGCAAACTGGCACCGTTAAGGAACATTTAAGGTAGACATAGTTGCAAAAAAACATTTATTTGCATCTCTCTTGGAGATAAGGATGACAAGGATTTTAAATAGGGAAGAAACCATTTTTCAGGGTTTTTTTTTTCCCCCTTTTTAAAATGAATTTTGAGACAGCTGCAGGAAATTTTAACTGTACCAGTTTAAATTGAACTATTTAATTACAGTGATGTAGGATTAAATGTGTTTTCTTCTTACTGCCTCCTTTTGGATAATTTTTAATTTTTGTTGGAAGTAATACCTGTTTCCTACTAAGAGAAAATATTATATGTTTAAAATGATTTGTAAGTAGGAAAATAAAATTCTGCTAGACCTCTTATTGCAAAGAACAAAGAGTAGAGGTTTAAGAGATTTTATGACTAAGTGGACAGAGGATGAGAAAACTTAAAGGAAGCACAGATGAAATCCTTTCCATAAAATAGCGTAAATAAATGCCAAATTGCTAATTATGGATCAGCTCTTGGTAGTCCACAGGTCTGCCTGGAAGAAGCAAGACTGGAAACTGTGTACATAACAAGGTGTAGCTGCCACCAAAATGCAGTTTCTTAGGGGAAATCATGCATGTTGTGACACTGGTGCTTCATCAAGAAAAGATACTGGAGGAAAAGAAAAAATAAGAGGGGAAAATAAAGGACCCTAAGAAATAAAAGTAAAACTAGATATGACAACCTTACTGTCTTTTTTTTCAAGTTGAAAGAAACCAAGATTATGTTATCCTCATATATAAAACTCATATAATCCTTTTACCTCCCCCCCCCATAAAACCACTTTTTCAAGCACTATTAAATATTAAACTAACTTTTAATTAATGTTCTTGTACTGGTTAATGAATAAAGTGAAAAAGCAATGGAATGCAAGAGAAAATACTAATACGGTTTCAAAAGCTAATTAAAATGTAAAATATATAAGTGGCATACTAATTAGAGGATAAAATATAAATTATTGAGTAAATTGTACTAGAACCTGGAAGTCATATTGTGAAAAAGTAAAGTTATATCCCTTAAATTGAACTAATCAAGACTTTCATATAAGTATTGAAACCAAGTAATTTAGAAATTAATTCAGACATTAAATATTTTCAACTCATCTATTATTTAAATATTACCTCCAGAAACAAACCTACAAACCAATGTTCAAATGACTAAAAATGGCCCTGGCTGGTAGCACAGTGGATAAGGCGCCAGCCTGGGAACCCAAAGGTCACACTGGTTCGATTCCCAGCCAGGGCACATGACCAGGTTACAAGCCAGGTCTCTAGCCAGCTCCATAGCTGGAGGCAGATAAAAGGCAATCATACTGTCTCTCTCTGTCTCTGCCTGTCTCCCTTCCCATATCTCTAAAAATAATAAATAAACTCATTTTTAAAAAAAGACTAAAAACAAAATAGAGAAAAAGTTCACAAAATGGGCTCTTAAACACATGAAAAGATGTTTAACCTCTCTAATAATATGAAAAGGCAAGATGAAATTTTTCTAATTTCTAACTTCTCACCTGTCAGAGAGAATTTTCACCTGAGAAAACTCAGAGTTCGTGGCGTTACACAGTTCTTGCCCAGCCTAAGGAGCTCATTGATGCTTCCTCTTCTTTCTTGAACCCATTCCAAAGAGAGTTGCAAACTGCTAGATGACAAGGAATAGGGCCCAGCTGCCCAGCCCAACCTTGTATCCAGATATAAATCAGCAAATACTTATAAACAAAGCTCCCTCCTGACTTGTTGCTGATAGTTCTCACTTAGACCAGAGCAATTGAACAGCTGAACTCAACCTAAATTGCAGACCCAAAGTATCACTAAATATTAAATGGTCATTGTTTTAAAGCATTATTTTTTTGTGTTGGGTTGTTACACCAGAATATACAGCTGAGTCATAGTCTACAGTGTATTTTAAATTTTAAAAAGCATTCTAAGTTACTTGGATCTCCAATATTACAGATTTAACCTTTCAAGGTCAGGAGGTATGTTGCAGAAAGAGTGGAAAGAGCATACATAGGATTGGGAAACAAAAGAACATTCTAGATCAGGATTTGCCACTTGGTGGCTGTACAGAATTTGTTAAATGTCCAGTCTTTTAGAGCTTCAGTTTTGTAAACATTAAAATGTATGAAGAAATCAAATAATTATAATATGTTTTGTATTATAGTTTTTAGGGCGATCACAAATCTATTGCTCTTGTCTTCCTAAAGAAAGCAATCAATATAGAAATTTTTGGTTTTAGTTTTTTAATATTAATTTATTGCCATGTTCACTGGTTTGTGGATTGTGAAACAAATCTTTCCTGTTTCAAAAAGAGGAAGGACCTGGCTGGTGTGGTTCAGTGGATTGGTGCCGGCCTGCAAACCCAAGGGTTGCTGGTTTGATTCCAAGTCAGGGCACATACCAGGTTACAAACCAGGTCTCCAGCCAGGTCCCCAACTGGAGAGAGGTGAAAGGCAACCAGACATTGATGTTTCTCTCCCTTTCTTCCTCCCTCCTTGCCCTTCTCTCTAAAAAATAATAAATAAATTCTTTTTAAAAAATGAAGAACATTTTTTTCATATCAGCTTTTGTACTGCCATAATGATTTTTCAGAAATTAGTAACATGCCATAGTTATTGAATTAGTAGGTTTCCCCATTTTCCTTGACTAAGATTAATAGATTCTTATATTCCACTTTTCTCTCTAGTATTGGACTTTAGTTTTCTACAACACAATTTTGTTCTAATATTTTTACCTTTATAATCACTTCAGACAAAGAATACAGAAGCAGATTATCAAAAAGTCTAACAACTATTATAGCTCAGAGCCACTAATAGCTTGCCATACAAACCTGGAAAAACTTCCATTTTCTATTTTCTACTTTCTTAAATCTTTGTTCTGTGCCTAGAAGTGTGAAGTTTTGAATTTCCTTTCCTTCTACTTGATACATTTCTCTATCACTATCTCTTTATCCAAGTTTTGCTTTTCTTCCTTTTTGAAGATATTTTTCTATTGTTTCTTTATTTCTTTACTTATTTCCTGCATATGGCTTCTCTGTGGGCCAAATCATATCCTGTTACACAACTCAATGTATGCTTCGGAAATAGAGAAAATGTGACTGTATTTCTAAACATGCAGCTTCAGTAATTAGCATAGAAAATTAGATGCAGTTGCTTTTTGCTGAATTGTTCATTTTGTCTCCTTAAGTTAGTATCAATGCAATATTGAAATATTTTAATGACATATTAAGTTATAGCTAGAATAATTGAAATATAAATTATCTCGGATCTGTTTATTCAGTGCGATCATTGCCATAGTAACAAGGAGAAAAAATGTTAATAAGTGCATATACTTTATGAATGAATAATATGTGTGTATTTGTTTTAATGTTTTATATCTATATTTTATTAATATATGAGAAAATTTCAATTAAACAAACTAAGAATAGGTTGTTACTTTTAGTTGTTTCCTGGATTTTTGATATTGTACTTTTTAAACAATAAAAGAAATTCTCCTATGCCAGCAAGAACCACAGATGTTTTTCAATATTGATTTTCAGCAATTATAATTTTTAAACAGTGGCAGATACATATTAAATATCCGTATAGAGCACAGTGTGGTGGGGGTGGAGACAGGAGTTTAGTTTTGTTTTTTTCCCCACAAGGATTGCCAAAACTTAGCAGTTTTCACCTTGGACCATTAGACTGTGTTTTCTATGCCTTAATGTTTATTTGGAACATTAAATACTGGTACCATCATTATACTCTGGACCTGGTCAGTGTTGATTATAGCTAAATTACTTTTGTAACCTCATTTATTAACATCAAATTACAGAAGCCAACCATGTTCAGAGGCAGAAATAAACAAGTGAGCAAAGAGGCAAAATAGCTTGCAGCTCTCACATAAAGAAAAGGTAAGTGGAAGAGAACAAAGTATTATCATGTGCATGCATATATATGTTTATACGATGAAATTTAGGTTAAGCATTCAAGCATAAGGTCATTGCTAGCATGTCCTTGTGTTAATATTTTATCATTAAACATTTAAAGTAGAAATCTATTTATCTACCTTACCTATCTTAAATCAACTTATTATGCTGCTATTCTCCATGTGTGTATCATATATATAAATATTTCAAAGAAAAAAGCTTGAGGCATTATAAAGACTAAATCACTATATTAGACATTTTTGATATTAATTACAAGTAACCCCCATTTAGCACAGTTGTTAGGTTCCTTAAAAATGCCATGTTATGCGAATCTGTATCATAAGAAACAGAATTAGTACAATAAAAGGGGTTTAGGTTCCAAAAACTTTAAAATATATACTATGATGTTTTTATAATTAAGAGAAATATCTTTATTAAAGCAATTTTCACCAAAAGTATGACATATTAATATGTATTAGATAATGTTTTCTTCATCACTACTAAGCATCATTAACCCAGGGTGTTTTCTTTCAATAAGGTATCTTACTTGAAACCTTTCATTCAAGTGTGGATGTAGCATCAGATTTGCCCATGTTTTACAGGGATTTTCCTAATTTCAAATGAGTTATTTTTTGCTCTTAAAAGCTCTTATGCCCTGGCTGGGTAGCTCAACTGGTTTGAGCATTGTCCTGATACAGCAAGGTTGCTGGTTCAATCCCCAGTCAGGGTACATACAAGAATCAACCAATGAACGCATAAATATGTGGAACAAAATCTATTTAAAAAAAAAAAAAAAAAAGCTCTTATTATGCTCTGTGTTGTTCAAGAATTTCCTTAATTCTCAAACCATGTTAGAGTGAAACCTTGTTCTAAGATGCCATTTTGTATGGGAGTTTTCCTCAATTCATAAACCATATTAGAGCAAAGCCATGTTACAGAAGTGCTGTGTTATACAGTTATCTATATTGTTACTGATAACCCATAATTAAAGTTATATGTTAAAATTTCACAAATATATTTGAATTTTTATGACTCTTAGGTATTTCCTTCAGTAAAACACTGATGTTCTGATTTTCTTGAGCTCTAAGTGAGCTTGGTCATGTAAGGGGTCTGGGTAATAACCTTTGAACCTGTTTGGATGAATCTTCTAGAAGTGTCTTCTATCTTTTAGCTATTAGTAGTTAGATGCAATTAGCACCAGATAGGTCAGGAATTCAGCCTTCAGAAAACAATTGCACATACTACATAGACATTATGACAATAGTATTTCAATATATTCTATTTTCTTCTTCCTACTTTTTCCATTTTTTTGGCATGTTTTTCTGATTTCCTGGTTATACTGGAAACTTTTACTTAGAAACTGAGTTATTGACCCTAATAAATATATAATATAAAAAACCTTTTATGATTTTATGTAAAGAAATGGAATGTTTTTAGGCAAATTAATTCTTGTGAATATATATCTCTAGGGAGCTTAGTAATGTACTTAATGAATCCTAGCACTTATAGAAATGAAAGTCAGAAATGACCCATTATGTCATCTTTTTTCCTCAGTACAAATACATTCCCCTGGATGCTCTTCCATTAGTATTAAAAGTGGTTGCTCTGCTTTTTTGTGTGTTTCCTAACAACTTTTCTACACAGTATTTCAATGAAATAGTTTACATGTTTGGAGAGTCAGTACTAAGTTAGTCAGCAAGCAGCTTTTGAATACATTGCCACTTCTTCAGTGATGAAATATTTGGGGGAAGATAGGTAAAAGAACAGGTAAATTGGAATCTTCATCCCAATTGCAATGAAAATATGCTCAGAAACAATACTGTGGAACAAAACAATGAAAAAGAAGTTGTCTGACTTCTTTTCAGTCTCCTATTTTTCTTTTTCCTGGGCTGTTGAGAGTCATTGTGATTCTCCTGTATGTTGAAAGTTTTAGGGGAAAATATATTTTACCTTTTCCAAAATTCAGGACTAAGTAAGAGATCTATATATAATTTAATTGTACCTTTATTAGTTAAAAAGTTATTGAAAAGTTTGGCTTTTGCTCTGTGACCAAAATAACTCACTGACAAGTTATCCCAGACTAAAATGAACTATCTACTCAGTAACAGACTATTCTGGAAAATTTCAGTCTTTTTGTGCTTTTGTTCAGAGAACAAAACCTGCTCCCCAAACTTAACAAAATATGTAAAAGCCAAGTAGAATATAACCCCTCTGAAGGCAGATGGGTTAAAATAGTAATGATGATGGCAATAAAAATGACAATGACAGTGTTGATGATGATGCAATGATTTATGATGATTATCATTATAATGATGAAAGAAAGAGATTAAAAGAAACAAAGTGACTGCTCTCTTTTCTCATACCCTTAATTCATATGTACATGCCAAGCTCTTCTCCCTGCTCCAGGGAAGAGTAGGAAAGGTCATAGGAAGACACAAGGAAGGTTATGTTAGTCTTTAATCTGCAAATGTAAGATGCGGAAAAATAAATCTCCATCATCAATATCCACTTATACTATAACAGAGGGGATGAGGTAGGTAGGGCAGAGGAGAGCAACAGGGGAAAATGGAACAACTGTAATAAAACAACTATAAATCAATTTTTTAAAAATCCACTTATAAGCTATGATTGAATTATTCATGTTTGGGAAATGAGAATAACAAAAATATTGTGTGATATTTAATGCACATTTTAAATTAATAGCCTGCAGTATACCAACTAATTGTTGCAGAAATTAGTTTAATTTAAAGGCATAGTAGTCTATTATGTGTCATAATTGTTCCATATTAATTGCCTTAATTTCCTATTGCTTTCCAAATCTATATAAATTAGCCAATTTTCTCTCAACACAAAAAGGGTATGATATTTGGGTCTGTCCTAATCAAACCAGATTTCAGATAAAAATCATAAGCTAATAGACCATACCACACTTGTTCTACACCAAAAATTTTAGAAATTTGTTTCCAGAAAGTGATTATTTCTCTCTCTTTTTCTTTTTTCTTTTTTTTTTTTGAGATTTTATTTATTATTTTCAGAGAAGGGCAGGGAGGGAGAAAGGGAGAGAAGCATCAATGTATGGTTGCCTTTCTCATGCCTCCAGGTAAGGACCTGGCTGGTGACCTGGCTTGCAACCTAGTTATGTGCCCTGACTGGGAATCAAACCAGTGACTTATGGGTTTGCAGGCGGGCACCAATCCACTGAGCCACAACAGCCAGAAACCAATTATTTCTTTATTGGTGACTTGTAAGTGTATAATTATGTCAGACAACACTAGTTCTTTCAAGAAAAGTAACACTAGTTTCTCAATATGAAATTTAATTTAAAAAATTCATTACGCAAGTGTGGAAACATTTAATGAGCAAGAAGGGAAGACTGAAGTCACTCCAAAATAACCTCATAAAACAGGTAATCTTCCAATTGGAGTAGAGAAAGTAGTAACGTAGAGGGGCTTTAAATCTACAGTCTTAAGGAGGGAGCCTGCAAAGCCAGAGCTCAGGTGCTGAAAGATGAGGTGCTACCAAATTGCTGTTGTCACTTCTGAATATTTAGTCTGAGATGCCAAAATAACCTGGGGTCTGGAAGCAGCTGCCACATCTGGGGGAAAGTGCCATTGCTGAGGGGACACGAAAAAGGCTGTCATCCTCAGATTTTGGCAAGGAGGCCTACGTACTTGGGAGACTTCCATACTTGGGATCAACAGGCTGATAATGGCATCCTGATCCTGGTCTAGAATATTCTGAGCCCTGTTCTTTGTTTTCCCATTTGTTATCTCTGACCATTTGCCCATGCATGTGTTCAACTAATTATCCCAGGGTACATAGTAAATTGAGCCTATGAGTTGTCCAAACCTCTGGCTGACCCCAGGACAAATAGAAACCAGGAGCTCGATAGATATAAAATATAAATGTATATCATGGCTAAGTGAGGTTTATACTAGGAATGTAAGAATGGTTCAATATTTCAAAATCTATTTTATAATCCATCATTTCATTAGAGCTAATTAGAATACATTTTATGATTATGCCAATAGATTTAGAAAAGCATGTGGCCAGATTCAAGAACACTGCCAGAAATTAGAGGTTAAGGGAGATCATTATTGTGGTCGATAGGGAACAGCTTCGTTTCTGAAAGCAAGAAAAATGGTGAGTGAATCTGAAGAGATAAATGAAAAGTACTCTGCAAATGAATTTTCTAAAGTCCTTAATTAAAAGGAAAATGGTCTTTTTAAGCATTATAATTCAAATAAGTTCAACTTCAGAAACTTGCTTTATCTTAAGGCAGTGATTGTGGATCAAGGTGCCACAATAAACATATATTCATATACATGTGTGTATGTCTATATACACACACACACAAATGAGGTAACATCTCAAACTATTCTCAGTTTTTGATAAAACATCTCCATAGAATTTGATATATCTTCATGAGCCAACAACTTTCTTCTGAATACTACTGCACTTATTTGCATCCTACTCCAGCTCCAGCTGTCTCTTTATGGATATATTATTTCTTTCAATTTATATCAAAGTGTAACAGTAATTGAATTGCACCTTCATTTTATATCGTGCTTTTGTTGCATTTTTCATGCTTTAGACATTGAGACCTGAGAAATAATCAGATTTTAAGCAATGTCTATGGATAGAAATCACCAACCATTATATGTTGGTTTTAACAGTTTAGTTGTCAAAATTCAGAATATATTCCAACTTACTCCTACTTATTGAGAGAAATGGGAATTTCAGATACTTGTCTTGAAAAATTTGCTACTCAACTCCATATGCATATTTGGTTGTTGTGACCCATAAAGATAACATATTTATTTAAGTGTTTACTTAAGAACCTTGACTTTACAAATGATTATCAAACAATTCCATGATGAGTCAGAGAACCTACAAAATAAATGGAGCATGTTACTTTTAGTTGGGAAGAAAGACAAGAATATAAGTAATTCCAATACAAGGAAGACTGTTAGTTACTCTAACAGTTATTTTTGAGTGTATGAAACAAAAAAGATGGATTCAGAGTCTGAAGAAGGCTTTTTAGACTACAATTTGAAATACATCTTGAAGGATATATTGGATTTTGGGTAGCAGTCATTTGCAGGAGAAAAGTTGGAGCAAAAATAAATAAAAAAGAATCCAAATGATTGCAAATACAGATAGAGAACTCTGGAAGTAAGCTGAATACACAACATGCAGAAGTGAGCATAATAAATCAGTCAAATGAAGTTAGTCTGAGCCTGGAGAATTAGATTCAGGTTGGAGATACCTGAATATTCTTCTGTGTGTGACATGAAATCATTGAAAGTTTTTGAATAGGGAATTGCATATTCATACAGTGTATAGTCTGAATTTAAGATGGCAGGTCCCAGAGATGTAAGGAGACTATACAGAGGCTGTTAGGGCCAGCGGCAGTAAACAGAGACCTGAATGTGAATTAGACATGCAATTACTTTATATCAACCACTTAAAATAAGTTATTCCCTGTGTTAAATGATAATTCAAGTTTAAATTTTAATAGGGAAAAACTTATTCATGTACCTGGTTATTCTTTTAGAGTTTTACACTATTAACTACATAGGTTGTATATATAATGGCTGGGCCTCTCTTCAAGCTGTAGACTTTTAAGAAATGTATAAATTAAGTCAATAAAATAATGAATTATTCAAACAATTCTTATACATTAACAATCCCATGCATATGACTTAATACCAGGTGGAAGCTTTCAAATCATTAAATACAGTCATGAAATGGATCTGCTTAATTTTATATAAAAAAACTTTTATATTAACATTATATAACATTTAATATAAATTGCTTTTAAAATTCAGTGATTTTCTAGGAGCTGCTGGCTGGTTGTAATAAGAATGAAAACTTAAGAGAAGGAGCTTGTCTTTTTCCACAATTATATCTTTATTGTTGGTGTGGCCAATGCAAATGGGGTCCTTTCATGGAGTTATAAGGAAAGCATTCTAAGGACCCATATATGGGAAGGTGAGGTGGTGTGATGTCTATTCTTCATCCATCCCACTGTGAAGAAAGTCCAGCCTTGTCTTCATCAAGCCCAGACCAAAGGCCAGTGTCCAAAAAGTATGCACTATTGTCCTGTCCACATCAAGTCTTAGTTGGGTTCCACCGTTATCTCTGTGCTGTTAGCATAGCTCTTCCTGGCTGTGCTATGGCTGAGGTTGCATTGCTGTACCCAGGCTTGGGTCTGCATGACTGCCAGCCCCATGCCAGCTAGGCTGCAGAGCCTTTACAGAAAGGGAATGTGTGAGCGCATGAGCACATAAAGGAACAGACACATGTTACCAGGCATGAGAAAGAAAGCTTTGTTAGCTTGGATCATATCATCTCTGGCTTGGGAAGGATCAGGCACCCTTTCAAACTAACCAATCAACTTCCCAGTCTTTCACCAGCTGGTTTCAGGCCCTTCCCCTAACCAATTAATTTTCTAGCTCTTCCAGGGTTCTGTGTCCCTTATCCAATTTGACACTTTGTCCAGGCTCGACAGGCAAGCCTTTGTGGTCACTGTCTTGGCTCTCAGTGTACATGCCTCATAGTAGAGGCAACTCCCCTGTGCCATCTTGGCTTTTATTGCACATGCATCTGGCAGAGGAATGTTCCTCTTTAATGTTTTTCTCTTCCCCTCTGAAATCCTGGCTAATGACCAGTCATGTAATGATCCTGACTGCCTGCTTCCTACTGGCTTCCAGTACTAGGTTCCGAGGGCAGAGGGTGTAGAGGTCCCTGGGGAGTGTGTAAAGCTGTAGCTTCTTGGTGAAACAGGCTTATTAGTCAGTTCAGATCCCTCATTTATTATGCTGGACATTTGTTTCCCTTTCTCTCTTCCTTTATTAATATCTAGCTACCTATGCTAACTCTGGAACAATGTCTGCATTGAGTTCAAATTCAATAAATAATTATTGAATAAAGAAATAAGGGCAAGCTCTATAAAATGTCATACACTGAAAGCTCGTAATTTTGAAAATTGGTAGGCATACAAAAGAAGGAAAGTGACCATAATGTTAGAAAAAAAGGAAAAAAAGAGGCAATTTTAACTTTAGGAGGTTCACAACCAAAATGAATGTGTTCCTGATTAGAGTCCTCCAGACAAAGAGACCAGTAAGATGTGATATGTATGTATACAGGCTGATGAGAGAGATGAGAGAGAAAGAAAGAATATAAACAATTTGTTCCTGGGATTATGGGGGGCTGCTAAATAAAAAATATGCAAACATGCGTAAACCAGACTGACAGTCTAGAGACCCAAAGGAGAGTTGATGCTCCATTCTCCAATCTAAAAGCGGCCCGGAAACAGAATTCCTTCTTGACTGAGGGACCTCTGTCACTGTTTTAACACATTCAGTGAAACAGATGAAGACCACCTCATTGTGAAAGGTAATTTGCTTAACCCAAAGTCTACTGATTTAAATGTTAAAAATTACTTCACAGCAACATTTGAACAAATATTTGATTGAACAACTGGCCACCATAACCTAGCCAAGTTGACACATAAAATTAAAATACCAAAGCTATCATTACATGGATGGACTTAGAGAATATTACATACGCTAAGTGAAACAAGCCAGTCAGAGAAAGATAAATACCATATGGTTTCACTTTCATGTGGAATCTAATGAGCAAAATAAACTGATGAAACAAATAGAAACAGAGGGAGACATGGATACATGGGAAAAACTGACAGATGTCAGAAGGGAGACGGGTAAGAGGTGAAGTGTGGTGAAGGCCAAAAGGAGAGGTGGAGGTTGGCAAAGAAGGGGAATATGGGGACATGTGTAATAGTATCAACAATAAAAATAATTATAGCCCTCTGTGGTGAAGGATGTAGTTTTCTTTTACAATAGTGTTGACAATGATAGAAACCCTGTGAGAATGTTATAAATACATAAATATAATAATACAGATACTTGCGATACTATGACCCAATTTATTTCTGCTATCATATCACAGGTAGTTCATTTTGTATCTCCACACTCATAAGAGAAATTGTGGCATTATTAAAAATCTTCACTTAATTTACTGGTGGAGGTCAATCTCTACTTTTCTGAGTCCAGTATAGTCAAAATCCTCTAGATTTTGCATTATTATAATGCAATCTGTTTCCTAGTTTATTTTCCTTCAAGTCCTATCTTGGTTTTTAAATTTTTCAGGAGATGAATTGCTCTACTTGTGCAACTCCAGCACAGTTTTTACATATGACAACTCTCCAGTGTGCTTTTCAATAACTATCAACTCAAAAACTAAAATGACAATTTGGATGGAGGGAAACTGTGGATGGTCATCCCTTACACTTCAGACACAGTATTTGAAAGGGTAACCTTTAAATTGGAACATCACCCATAAAGTAGAAATAATAATAGCATCATCATAATAATTCTAAGCAAGGAAATAGTTTCTTTTCAATCAGACTACAGAACTTTTACTTTGCCACAAGCTTCTGTAATCAGATCTTTGATTAAATAACAAACACGGCCAAGAATCAAAGTACAGCATTGCATCCTGGAGGCCATGGTAATTTCCCTCTCCTTCTTAGTCAGCAGCACTGAGCTGTGAAAGATATTATTTCATTAGCCAAAACAGTTTATCCTCCAAGCAATTCTTACTAAGGTTACATTCTGGGGATGTCAAAAACAAAGGAAGTTATCCTTCAGAATGGCATGTTTTCCTCCTTGTAAAAATCTCTGAAATTTATTCATAGCATTGCCTTGCTTAGAGTTCCAGCACTTTGTACGCACTAAGAAGGTTTACTCAGGCTAATTTCAAAATATTCAGCTAGTGCAATTGCTGCCTCATCCTACCAATTTCCATAACTGCCATCCCAAAGGAATTTGCTTGACACAAAAGGGGCAATTGATTGTGAATGAGTTTTACGTTTTTAGCAAAATCTTCTTTGACTCTGATTACATGTGTCCAGGGACAAAACTTTTTGAAAGAAATTGATATTCAGTCTCTCTTCTATTCTGATGAAATGGAAATAGAGTAAGAAATCTGCCCCCAAAGGATTTGTAAATATGGAGTAAGGCTGCCTAGGAGAATTGCTTAGAGCTATAAATGATTTATAGAGACTAGATTTGAAATTCATTGAATTTTTGTCAAAAATAATGTTGTTACTGTGTTGGATAGATCAAAGGTTTGTGCAAACGTGAGGCAGAGTTTTTCGCCTCTAGGTCAGTGATGTGGTGTTCCATTATACAATAGATGAATAGTGAATTTCTTTCTCTGTATATTTCCCGGTGCAAAAATAATATTAACTAAAGTAAAAGTAAGGTAATAATAATGTTGGCTGCAAATCATACATACATAAATATACATACACATTGCCACTCCAATTAGATGACTGGTGGTAATCTAGGAAAAAGTTGAAAAATGAAATCCAAATAAAAAATTTACCTTCCAATGGCAAAAATACCAATAAAATAACTGAAGAAATTTACAAGGAAATACTGTTTTCTTTTGTGAGGTTTGCAACTATTTTATCTTTTATCTCAAATAACTTCATAGATGTTTCATGTATTCCCTCTATATCTAAAAAGGAAAGAAAATGTTTCCTTTTAATAATGCTCTATACCTGTTCCAAATGCTCTGGTTGTATTGTGTACTCCAACCTTGTTTATGAGTTTATTATAATTCTCCTGACTTTTAGCATATAGCAGGACCAATTTCCCAAAAACCATAGTCAGTTTTACCTTATGCCCTGTGTTTATGCCAGGTCATATAAACCTCAAAGAGTGAGACTTCTAGGGGTTGTATTTTCCTCATTAATTCTTCCCAGAATTTAATAGGCCTCTTATACATATGACACTAATTATGGTCCTTCTCATTGCTGCCCAAGTTTGATCAGGCCATAATTTAGTAAAATGCTTTTCTTTCTGTTGAGGCCAATGCTAGCATTACCCGTGGGTTCCTTAATTTCAGACCAGCTTCATACATGCAACTTTAGTAGGGAGCAGTTCTTGCTATGTCAACTTCTATCTTCTTAGGTGATCGACCAGTTTTGTTTCCTTCACTATGTATCAAAGCAATATAGTCCTTTCATTTTTACTGAGTAAAGCTTGCTGTCATATTATTTCCAAATGATTCCAAATGGCCAGAGATACCTAGTGAAAATAGCATCTTCTGAAAATTTTTTTCTTCTGAAGCCTTCCTAGGTGTTGACCAAGATAAAAAGTCATATACTTTTTCTCTACAATATGTGGGTATAAGTATTACGAGAGAAAGACATCTCATTTAAAATTATATTTTGGGAAAATAAACTAATCTTTTTTAAAAGATTTTATTTATTATTTTTAGAGATAGGGGAAGGAGGAGAGACATTAATGTATAGTTGCCCTTTACCTGCCTCCAGCTACGGACCTGGCTGGAGACCTGGCTTGCAACCTCATTATGTGCCCTGGCTGGGGAATTGAACCAGTGACCTTTGGATTCGCAGGCTGGCACCTTATCCACTGTACCACCAGCCAGGGCAAACCAATCTTTTTTTAAAGTATATTTTATTGATTATGCTGTTACAGTTGTCCCAATTTCTTTTTCCTTTTCTTGCCTCCACCCAGTACTCCCCATCCCTCCAGCAGTCCCACCCCACATTAGTTCATGTCCATGGGTCTTGCTTATAAGTTCTTTGGCTTCACCCTTTCCTATATAATTTTCCTTAACTCCCCCTATTTATTTTTACCATCCAATTATGCTTTTAATCCTCACCATTTCCTCCCTTTCCTCTCCCAGCTGATAACCTTCCTAATGATCCCCATAGCTGTGATTATGTTCCTATTTTGGTTGTTTTCTTTCTTTGTTTTTGCTGTTTTTGTTGATAGTTGTGAGTTTGTTGTCATTTTCATGTTCATAGTTTTGATCTTCTGTTTTCTTAAGTCCCTTTAATATGTTATAAAATAATGGCTTGGTCATGATGAACTCCTTTAGCTTTACCTTGTCTGGGAAGCAATTTATCTGCCCTTCCATTCTAAATGATAGCTTTGCTGGATAGGGTAATCTTGGTTGTAGGTCCTTGATTTTCATCACTTTGAATACGTCTTGCCAGCTCCTTCTATCCTGCAAGAAATCAGCTGATAGTCTTATGGGGACCCCTTTGCAAATAACTATCTTCTTTTCCTCTTGCTTTAAGATTCTCTCTTTATCTTGAACCTTTGGCATTTTAATTATGATGTGTCTTGATGTGGACCTTTTTGAGTCTAGCTTGTTTGGGACTCTGTGCTTCCTGAACTTGTATGTCTACTTCCTTCACCAAATTAGGGTAGTCTTCTTTCATTATTTTTTCAAATAAGTTTTCAATTTCAATTTCTTTCTCTTCCCCTCTACATCTGGAATACCCAAATGAGTCAGATGTTGGCATGTTTAAAGTTATTCCAGAAATTCCAAAGCCTCTCCTCATTTTTGTCAATTCTTATTTCCTCATTCTGTTCTGATTGACTGTTTATTTCTTCCTTATGTTGCAAATCTATATGCGTTTGTAGTGATGAGATGAAACCCTCCCCTAAGTGTTTATGTTTAAATCCCTCAATTTCATGAATATATTATACAACAAAAAATTGCAGATAAATTAAGGTTATGGATCTTTAGCTAGGGACATTATTCTGAATTTATCCAGGTAGATTAAATCTAAACACATAAACACTTCAAAAAAGAGGGATGAGGTAGAAGAAGACAAAAGGATTCCAAGCAGGAGGAGATTTTACCTGACATTGCTGGCCCTGAGATATAGGAGTCCACGTATAAAAGCTAGAAAGAGACCTCTAGGACTTAAAAGCAAGCTTCCTGCTGAGATCTAGCAAGTTATTGAGACCTTCCTTTTCACAGCTGCAAGGACTAAATTCTGTCAACACCATAATTGAGCCTGGAAGTGGGTTCTTTATAGAGCCTCCAATAACACAACTGGCTGACACCATAATTTTGTTCCCTGTAAAATCTATAT
Organism: Noctilio leporinus; assembly: GCA_004026585.1. NCBI lineage: Eukaryota > Metazoa > Chordata > Mammalia > Chiroptera > Noctilionidae > Noctilio > Noctilio leporinus. The sequence continues at coordinate 336,751 of PVIW01000986.1, forward strand.
TGGGCAAACCAATCAAGTTTACCTGTACAAAATAAATTACCACTGTAGCCCTGGCTGGTGTGGCTCAGTGGATTGGCTCCAGCCTACAAACCCAAAGGTCGATGGTTTGATTACCAGTCAGGGCACATAACCAGATTGCAAGCCAGGCCTCCAGCCGGGTCTCCAGCCAGGTCTCCAGCCAGGTCCTTAACCAGAGGCAGGTGAAAGGCAATCATACATTGATGCTTTTCTCCCTTTCTTCCTCCCTCCCTGCCCTTCGCTCTGAAAATAATGAATAAAATATTTTAAAACAAACTTTAAAAAATTACTACTGTAAAAAATAAGTGACTACTTTTCCAGTTCACTGATTTTATAGCAAAATGTTATGGCAGCAATAGAAAACTAATACAACACCTAAAAATAGAGGTTCAAATATCTGAAATAAAATTGACAAACTGAAAGAAGAAATAGACAAATCCACAACATTTGGAGGTATCACTTAATAATAAATAGAATAGACAATATCAGCCAAGAGTAGAAGACCTGAATAACATCACCAACCAAGGGGATCTAATTTACATTTAGAGAGTACTCAATTTATTGACAAAAAAGTAGTTACACATTATTTTCAGTGCATGTGAAACATTATTAAAGAAATACCATATTCTGGACAATAAAACATACCTTGGCAAATTCAAAAGAAGTATAATCATAAAAATACATTTTATGATGTAATGAATTAAAGTAGAAATTAAGAATAAGAAAATCAAGTACTTTTGTTAAAATATTATTTGAATTGACAGAACATGAAAGTGCAACATACCAAAATTTCCAGGATGCTGATAAATTAAAGTTCAAAAGGGAAATTTACTGTATTAAATGGTACTACAATAGTAGAAAAGAGATCCCAAAACAATAATCTAAGATTTACCTTAAGAAACTGGAAAAAACATAGCAAAAGTCAAGAAACTAAGGGAAATATCAAAAAGCAGAAATATATGAAATTAGAAATGGAAAACAATAAAGAAAATAATTGAAACTAAAATCTGTTTCTATGAAGAGTTCAATAAAATTCATAGATTTCTCTTCATACTGATAAACAAAAATAAAGGAACAGAGCCAACTTATCAATACCAGGAGTGAAATAGGTAAATATCACTATACACCCTGTTTCTCCAGACATCAGGTTTTGATGAGGACATTTTACAATACTTCATGCACATAAATTCTGAAAGATAATAACATTATCCAATTTCTTAAAGACTACAAACTGCAAAAGGCATGCAAAATAAAATAAATGTAATACATTATGTTAACAAAATTGAATATATAGACTAAGAAAACAGTTTCTAAATAAAAATTTTCAAACTTAAATGTTCTCAGTGGCAGGAAAAAAAAAGAAGTATTAGCAATTATACACAATCTATTTCAGGGGGAAAATGAGGAATGAAAAATCCCCAATTAATCTTCTAAAGCCAAACCTGTGTGGCAAGCAGAATTCAAAGTTGATGTCTACCATTCTTGACCCCTGGTGAACCTGCCCTATATATTCTTCCCCAGAGTGAGTACAGTCTATGACTATGTTGCAAGACCATTACCATGATTAGGTTACCAGCCTTTTAACTTTGAGTTAATCAATAGGGAGTTTAACCAGAGTGGTCTTGATGTAATCATATGAGCTTTTAGATCTATAGCTGAAAGGAAATTAGTTTTGCTTGGAAGAGGACCCCAAGCTCCATATGAGAATGCAGCCCAATAGACACCCTGATTTTCAGATTTGTGAGAACCTAAACAGAGAAACCAATTTGCTATGTCTAGTTTTTTAACACCTCCTCCTCAAATATGAGAAATTAAGTGGATGTTGTTGGGTTTTTAAAAAATATATTTTATTATTTTTAGAAAGAGAGGGGAAGGCAGAGAAGCAGAGAGGGAAAGAGACATCAATGTATGGTTGCCTTTCACCTGCCTCCAGCTATGGACCTGGCTGGGGACCTGTCTTGCAACCTGGTTATGTGCCCTGACTGGGAATTGAACCAGCAACCTTTGGGTTTGCAGGTTGGCATTTTATCCACTGTGCCACCAGCCAGGGCTGAATGTTGTTTTAAGTCACTAAGTATGTGGTCATTTGTTATGCAGTGATGGAAACTAACATGCCCTATACATAAACCATACAAGGGCAGTGCTGGAGAAGTAAATTGACAGTCTTGGTCCTCATGGGTACAGACACAACTTGAAATATGTTAGTAAATATAATGTAGAAATATATAAATATAATAATACATTATGACCAAATTGGTTTTATCCTGTGATGATAAGAGGATTCAATATTTAACTTCAACAAATGCAATCTACCATATTTAGAGAAAGAGGGATAATATCAATTGACGTAGAAAATAATGTGATAAAACTCTCAACCAGATGGGATTAGAAGGGACATCTTAACATGATAAAGGGCAACTACAAGCAACTTCAGATCAAATAACATCAAAGTTAATGATAAAATAGTTTAATGCTTTTTTACTAAGAAGGTAAGAATGTTTATCTCCACCATTACTCAACCTAACAGTAGAATTTTAGTCAGCATAATAAGGAAAGAATCTGATTGAATAAAAGACATACAAATTGGAAAAGGAGAAATAAAAAATTTCCTTTTTACAGAGAACACAATTGACTTTATAGAAAACCCCAACGAATCTACAAAGACTAAATAACATTCAATAGAAAAAAAATTATATAGAATAAATTTTGACCTGCATATTTCAATATAATTAGTATAATTTACTGCCATGAACAAATGAAATTAGAAATGTAAAAATACCATTAATCATAGCTCCAAGATGAAAATTTCAGATATAAATCTAGCACAATATGTACAGGATATTAATGCTAGTAACCACAAAATATGGATGAAAGAAAGACCTAAATAAATGAATAAACATACTGTGAACATGAATGGATGATGCACTATAGAAAATTTATCAAATTTTTCCATATTTATCTGTAGACTTAATGTAATTTCAATAAAATCCAATGAACATTTTGGGGGCAGGGAACAGGTTCTAAAATGTATATGGAGAGCAATCGGAATCATAGTAGACTCAATATTTGGAAAAAGAAAAATAATATTGACAGAATAGTCAATATGATGCTCTACTGGCAAACTTATAGGCACATATATCAGTGGAACAGAATAGAAATCCAGACACTGACACACAAATATGGCTGTTTTATTTTTGATAAAGATTCAAAGGCAATTCAATGGAGAGAAAATAGTCTTTCCAGAAAAAGGTTGTGACAAATGTACATAAAGTTTCATTTGAAACTTTACATCCCACAAAAATTAGCTCAGTAGATTGTATGAGAAGACATAGGAGAAAATCTTCCTGAACTGAGATTAGACAGAATTCTTAGATGTTACACAGAGTACTATCCATTAAAGCTGATAAACTTGACTTCAGCAAAATGATGTTTTGTTTTTCAAACGACAACAAAGAGACAAACTTCAGACTGAAAGAACATATTTGCAAATTACATGACCAATAATATACTTTTGTCTAGAATATATAAAGAACTAAAAGTCAAAGCTAAGACAATCAATAACTCAATTAAAAATGTGTAAATGTCTTACACAATTCACCAAAGGTAATATAGAGATTCAAAATAAAGATATGAAAAGATTTTTAATATCATTACTCTTTTAGAAATGCATATTAACACCACAATGAGATACTGCTATACAACTACTAGAACAAATAATATAAAAAATAGAGATAATCAAATACTAGAAAGCATGTGGAATAGCTGGAACTCTCATACATTGCTTGTGGGAATGCAAGATGATACAGCCAGTATTGAAAAGCAGGGCAGTTTCTTATATAATAGCATAAATTTACCCTATGGCCCCAAAATACTATAATCAGGCATTGAACACTGAGAAATGAAAGTTTACATTTAAAAATATATATTCTGGATGTTTTAAAAATATTTTTTTATAATCACCAACCATTGGGGGAAAAAAGACAAATGACTTCAAAGTGCACACAAACAACCCAGAGTATATCCATTAAAAAAAAAAAAAAGAAAAAAAAGGCACCGGCCAGCAAACCCAAAGATCACTGGTTTGATCCCAGCCAGGGCACATTATCAGGTTGCAAGCCAGGTCTCCAGCCAGGTCTGTAGCTGGAGGCAGGTGAAAGGCAACCGTACATTGATGGAAAAAACAAAAAAACAAAAAAATCTATTGACATATGGATGAATCCCCAAGGCGTTATGTTGAGTGAAAGAAGGCAAACACGATAGTTATGTACTGTATGGTTTCACTTATATGATTTTTTTTTCCTGAGAGATAATATTTATTATAAACATTTACAAAACTTTATATTTATTATAAACATTTACAAATATTTAACTGTGGGTGGAGGTTATGAATACAAAAGTGTAACATGAGAAAATTTTGGTGAAGTGATTGTACTTTTTCATATCCCATTTGTAGTCATGATTATACATGTATTAAAGTTCATAAGACTTGTACACTAAAAAATTCATTTTAATTTATGCTATAAAAAACATATAGTTTGTTTTATATACTTATGTTTGATGGAAGATTTAGCAAAATTATCAACTTTTTTTCTTCCTTCTCAATTGCTCAAATAACACTTTTTATACCTTCTGATGTCAGAAATTCCTTTCACATGAAACTCTGTGTCTGTGTGCGTGTGTGTGTGTGTGTGTCTAGAAATATTCACCTTAAGGTAAATGTAAGTTTGCAAGAGATTCATAAACATCCCTCTTTTCACAATAAATCTAAAATGTATGATATTCTCCATACCTGTTTCTTCAGAATACAGTCTAAAAGCTTCAAATATTTCTGCAGTCAAAACATTTCTATTTATCAGAAAACTTCCTCAAAAGTTCTAACATATTTATTTAAAGCTTCCAAGGCTTTTCTTTTTCTGTAAAAGAAAAGCAAAATTGCCAAAAAGCCCTAGAGATATCAAACACTGATGTCATTTTCTATAGTGTCCAGTTTATGATAAAAACAATCAAGTCATTTAAGTATTAGCCATTTTATTTGGGGGTGGGCAATGTAAGAGCACCTTCTTTTGTCATTCTGGCATTCCCAAATGGTGGCATAGAAGTGATTTGGATTTGTCTATTCATCTTATCCTCAATGTGCTATCATTCCTTATTTTAAATCAGTTGTTTAAATGCAGGAATTTAAAGCACTGTATGGGTTAAAGACATAAATTGAACCTGAAGAAAGCTCAAATTATTCCAAAATATTGCAAATTCCTGAAACAAACATATGTTCCTGAGCATTAAATTACAATAGGCTCTTCACACTAGCATGTGTAAAGTATTATTTATTAATAAATAATAATAATAAAGTGCATATACATAGCATGCATATATATTATGTAACTGCAGAAATAGTTAAGAACATAGAAAAATATAGTATCAATGATATTTTTAATAATTGAAAATACATATAATAATAATAATTGGACCAAATTCTTCTGGTGGCCATTATTATTGTTTTTAATTCTCTACAAGAAAACATATATACTTATGTTTTCTGCATCAGGGCCTGACAACTGCCCTTGATACCTCCTACCACCTGGTGAAATTTTCTTAGCATCTGCCCTCTTCTCCCCGTCTTCATTTACCTAACTGCTACTGGTCCTAACAATTTCATGTCAATATATATTTTCCAGCAAATATTTCTTAATTCTTCCCCACCTTTCCCTTCAAAGCATGTTGTTAATACATCTAATTTAGCATTTATAAATTATGACAACTTATCTAGCTTCACAAGTAAACATGGCTATCTTAATTTAAGATTTTCCAAGAAAAACTCTTGAGATACATTGTTAGTAATGATCCCAAGCAATGCTGATAGACAGGTAGGGAAGGTAACAGACATACATGTCTATACCCTATTCAATATCCTCAAATACTCTAATTTCAAATGCTTACCATGATTTTCAAGGGCCAGTATCTTCATCATTATGCATCAGTGCTCTCCCTAATATACTGAACACTCTGCTTGTGCAATTAACAGAGCAGAAATGCCTGGGAGCTAAATGAACCTCAGAAGTCCTCAATTAATCATTTACGGTGGTTGGTATATAATTCCAGCTTTCTCTTCCCTTGGTTGACACAACTCTGAGGCATGAATTCTCTATCCCCCAGAGTTGAGTAAATACAGAGGTTACTAGCTAAGCAAGGCATGCTTGAATGGATAGGTTCCTTCCTTGTATTGCTTTTTATCCCCTTGCTAATGTTCCTTGCACCTTTCTAATAAATGTATTTGAAACTTTAGCTTAGCTTCTGCTTCTCAGGGATCCTAAACTAAAACAGGAAGTGAGAAAGTGAAAGGAAAACTGACAATTAAATAGATGCCATAAAGCAAGTATCTCTTATAAATCCTATAAGCAATAAAATCTGATTTCCACTGGAGAATTGTGAGAGATAGTCAACACAAGTCTCTAAATTATCTTATCCAAAGGAAAAGGGAGCCAAGGTTTTGAGACACTAACTCCTACCAGCCATTAACTGAGTGGTATTTCTAGAAACCACTTCTGCATGTCCAGCTTGCTTTGGGCAAGGCAGAGAGGACCATGCTGTGAGAGAAAAGAACTTAGGAAAAGGAATGCAGGCAGTGACTTATGTAAACCAGGCCAGTCCAGCATAGAATGGAAAAGATGTGTGAGATACAGGTAAACTCCTGTATCTTACACATTGGGATAGTTTTAAGAAAGTTACCATGTTTGATTTAACTTTTTCTCCAAAAGGTTTTTCACTATGCCTAACACATAGATGATATTAAAGTTTTTCCAAATAAAATAATTGAGAGGATCAAGCAACAACAAGTCTGAGAAATCATATTGATTTTCAACACAATCCTTTAGGTGAGAGTAGGAAATGGGGATTCTGGTGGAAATTTAAGCAAAGGATTGAGCTTCCTGAGTAGAGCATTTACTGAAGCTTCAATATCAAATGGAATAAAAAGAGATAAACCAAGAAGGGCAGTTTAAAGCTCCGGTTATCAATCTCCTCCCTAGTTGAAAAAGACCAAAGTGGTAAAGTGAGGAAGCACATACACTGTATCTAGGAGAAATCTGATTTTTCTGAAAATTAGAAAAGATGAACAAATTATTTCAAAATATCAGATAGAAAATGAAAGACATTTTGTAGGAAATAGAATATGTTTCCAAAAGACAATGGAATTCAGAATATAAATAGGTAAAAAATAACAAAGAAGGTGTTATTCCCAAGGAAATATTTGTGTACAATGCTAGATAGTTCTCAATATATTTCAGAAGACTATTCTGAAAAATGACTTGTGACTATTTCACCTATTTTAGTACTGATGCAGTGAGGCTGCAACATTTATTCTTGTGGTAATAAATTTAATTTGTCATTGGTGGACACACATATTAGAAATGTACATTTGCAGCCTGTATTAATCATTTAATTAATAATTAATAATTTAATTAAATTTAAAAAAGAAACTTAGTCTATTTCACTGACTAAACTTTCTTTGGGAAAGGAAAATCTTTCCATATTCTTGACCAGTAATTATTTACATCTGAAAAGGAGAGAGGACAGGCAAATCAACTTGGATTTGAGAATAAGCCTGTTCTATCTTTAGGAAAGATGTACAGGTAAGGAAATCAGTGAGACACTTCCCATAGCTGTTAATGATAATATCAGAAGAAATTTCTGATAGGAATGTATTAGATTATATCAATATGCCACCAAGTGTGGGAAATGAAACCTATAAATTGTCTGCCAAGTTCATCTTGTTTAGGATTTCTTTGATACCAACACCAATGACAAAGTACATCTCACTGTGAACCAGACTGTAACGATTTTGTTTGCCCTTGACTTTTTATTCATCTTGGTGTTGTCAGGCTTGTTTCTACCATCTGTATATTTTTTGAAAGACATTGACTGCTGTAAAGTCATCATCCTCTCACCGATATGCCTGAACTAACATGTACTGTACACCAGCTGAAGCATTATCCTGTTCGGGGATCTGGGTATAATGTCATATTTAATACCTCTTCCTTGGAGGAGATGGCTTCAAAGTAAAGATAAATTCAGGAGCTCAAGATCTGCAGCAAACCACCAATACTTGCCTTACATCAATAATGGTAATAAAGCAGTTTCTCCTTTAAGCAAATTTTAAAAAATCAGAAAATTGTAGCATTTGCATTAGAATAACAGATTTCCTAAAATATCTCTTCATCAGACAAAATTGTTTTCTCTCTTCTTTGCTTATCCATTTATTGCTGTGTCTGGAGTGCTGTTGTTTTTTGTTGTTGTTATTGTTTATTTTGTTTGTTTTTCTGTCTGATAGCTTAGCAAATACATCAAATGAAAAAGTTAAATTGACTTTTACTTCCACAGTACTATTTAAGAAACTGATGACAAATAGCACAAAGGGAATAGGTACTTGGTCATAAATATTTTAAGAATGAATTCCAAAATAACTTTCCACTAGTTTCAGCAGTGCAGTTATTATGATTACAGTTTTAGCACCAATCAAGAGTTGCTTCTCACACTGTTTCTTCTGACAGGATTTTCCAGAGGTCCCTGTGTTTGTTGAGGAGGATGAAGCATGAATGGTGACCTTTTCACTCTGTCAGGTAGGCTCCTGATTCTTACCAAGTTTTCATGTTTTTGGCTTTGAGTCTCCAAACCAAAATATCATTGAGAGATTTTTTCCCTGTACAAGTTCAATAACCTTCAAAAGTACAGATATTGTAAGAGAGAAAAAAAAAAAAAAAAAGAATTTGTGTTTTACCTCATTGTTCTGCTTTATTAAACCAGCAAAAACTGTTTTTATTTCACTGGGAATTTTCTGTCTTCTATTTTGAATGCAAATTAAAAGTAACTCACAATCCCTACAGATACAGATTTCTGCAATAAAATGATTGGCCAGGTGGTTCTCTTTGATTTATGAGATGAGATGTGTTTGTATATGCTTTTTTATTCAAACATTACACAGTAACAACTACAGGCAAAGAAATTAGAATGCTGTGACCTTAAATACAAGTAGATTCAGTGCCCACCCCAATAGACCATGTAATCTCCTTGTTAATGACTCTAAATATAGCAGCATTCTTGTCAATAATGTCGTTAAATAACACAAGCAACAATGGAGATTAAGGATGAATGTATGACCTCTCCTGATTTCTGAGGTTTTGACACCCAGCCTGGTCCCCTGAGTGAGGGAGGGGCCACAGAAACCACCCTAGGCAGGTGCAGCACTGAGTTCCAGTACCTTGTGCACACAGCACCATAATACAGCAGGTAAGGACAGATTCCCAGCCTCTGGTAAGTGATGCATCAGGAGGAAGTCTTTGTCCGGAGCATGAACAAGCAAGAAAGTGATCGACAAGGGAAAAGTCCCTGATTGTAGGTAAGACCACAGGACACAACAGCATGTGTACAATCAGGTCAACTTGGAGGCTGGGAGACCTGCTGATTGTCCAGTCTATCCTGGGAAAAGTAGGGATTGGCTGGGAGTGCTGGACACTTCCTAAGCACATGGAAGTGTGGGCCAGGAGATTTAAACAGAGGGAAGGGAGAAATGAGCCCTCCTCTTCTGGGATCCATAGGTACACCCGGGCCAGAGCACTGGCAAGATTGCCTAGGTCCTAGAAGCTGTTTGGGAAGGGCAGCACCAGCCCTGCCCAGGGATTCCAGGAGGGAGCCTGAAGCCAGAGGACCTCAGGCTTAGCTTAGTCCTGAGTCCTCCCAAATCGTGCAACCTTTTAATGAAATCTTTCCTTCCCTTCCAACCTGTTTTCAGAACTTGGCTATGGGTGGCAGTGGGCAGCTAAACCCCACTCTTGCCTGGTAACAGTCCTGTGGCAACTGAAGTGTGTCTGTGCCAATTCTCAGAAATGGTATCACTTGACTGAGGAGATGGTCTAACACACCACCTAGTAATCTCCTTAATGCCTCTAAACAGGGCAAGGTTCTTGCCAATGATGTCATTTAAAAAGCACAAGCAACAATGGAGCTGATTTTTGTTTGTTTCAAAGCACCATTTTTTCATGATTTCCTAGGACCTCTTTTAAGGCAAGAAAATACAAAAATAAACCAGTACCAGCAGCTTCATTTACAAAGAGCGGATAAATTTCAGTTTGTTACTCCAATAATTCTCAATTGCTTTAATTATAATGACTAAATCTTGGTTGATTATGCAGAATTTCAAATTTACTTATTTTACATTCTCCTTTGATTTAGATAACATCACAATGAAGAAAACAAGAAAACCTCTAATATTGTAAAGAAACTGGCACGACTAGATCCCCTATACTTAAAAATCTGAGATTTATAAATTATTATACAGATTCTGAATTATAGTTAACCAGCAACCCTCAAGACACTGTCCTGAATTCAAGGGTAATTAGTTTCCCGGGGCAGCCATACAAATGACCACACACCAGGTGATTTATAATACATTGTCTCAGGGTTCTGGAGACCTAAGTACAAGGAGGGTTGCAATCTCTCTGAAGACCCTCTTTCTATTGTTTGTTCATTTCCTACAATCCAAGGATTTCCTGGATTGCAGATGCCTCACTTCACTCTCTGCCTGTGTCTTCCCATGTCATTCTCCTCCAGGTCTTCACACTGTTTTCCATCTGTTTATGCCTCTTTTCAAATTTTCATCTTTAAAAGAGGGAACTGTTTTGAATTAGGACTTAACCTAATGCAGTAAAACCACATTTTAACCTGATTATATCTGCAAGGACCTTATTTCTGAAAAAGGTCACATTCTGAGGTCAGGGTAAATATGAGTTTTGGTGGGGAGAAACTCTTCAATCCCATGTGCAGGCTACATAGAAATAAACAGTAAAGCTACTAGAAGTTATTTTGGTTCAAGTGACATATTGGGAATTTGGGCTGCCTTAAGGAATTAAGGGCATAAGGTGGTCACAGTGGAGCAGTGGTATGATATAGAGAGATTCTATGTTCTACTGTAAATAATTTTATCTTCTTGGAGGCAATGTAAAGTGTAAAGTGTAAAGGGTTGGTACTTGTGATAAGAAAAACATCTGAGATACTTTAAATTAATTTACAGATGCTGGAGAGCGAGAGAAAGAGAACTGTTAATCTATGAATGGCTGCTGACCAGCTAATTAAAAACTTCTCACACTTCCGTTTTGCCTGTTGGAATTTTCATTAATTTTCAGGTGGCTGTTTGGGTATTTTAGTCAGGCACCATCTAACTCCATATACTGCCCTCCTTCCACCATTTACACAGCCTTTCTGGACCCCAGCTAATCTACAGGAACAGAAATTCCTTTATGCAGACTATGCTGTCTCAGAGTTGGCCCCGTTTACCTTCCTTAACCCTTTACCAATAGCTCATATAAACTTTTTTTAGATCATCTCTTCTTCTCTCTTCCCTAGATCTGATATATAAAATGCTTGCAAAACTCAGGAATGGTGGACTTGGTGCCTTTTCTACCTATCCACACTGCTGGTAGTTTAAACTTCATGCCCTGAGTCTTTTGGCTACAAAAGACTTACAAATACACTTTTAGCCTTGGAAGTTAAAATGTTTTAGTTTAACACTTGTTTTAGTAAAAATTACTCTGATCTAGTACTAAATAGAAGGTAAAGAAGCATGAAGACAGCAATTTTTAAAACTTGAACATCAGTCTTGATTCTGAAGAAAAAGAGAGAGGGCAGTTCCTCAAAGAGAATAGAAACTAAAGGATGGATATTTTTAACAAGCAAGATAATTTGCATATAGTATGTATCAGAAAGATAAAGTTGAACATGCCTGAGATGCAGTGAATAGCCAGTACCTAGTCAGAGCATTTCAGAACAAGAGTACACATGTTTGACCTAGACTGAAATATGCAAAGGATAATCTGTTTTTTGGTTTGTTTGATTTTTCTTTTTTGAAAATGACAGAGAGTTACTGCAGAATTGAATTTTTATAGGTAAAGGCTAAATAGATTGAGAAGATTATGTGTCTGTGAATTAGAAAGTAAGGTTGAATGCTTAAAGAGTGTCAAGTTTGATGTAGCCAGGGACAGATCAGAATAAACAAAATAGACATAGCTTTTGCCATGTAAGAGTTTACAGTTTAGTGGGGAATATAATGATAATACCGGTGATTTTTAAAAAGTGGGGTATGCTACAGAAATACATATATAGAAGAAAGATCAGATGCAGTTTTGCATATTCAAGTTTTTTGAGTTCCTGGACCCAGTTTCAATATGTGGGATTGGGAGGTTATCCCTCTAACCTCCGTTAGTTCTCCTGACACCAGCTGAGTGCACTGACATTTAACAGAATTCTGACACTTTCTATGCTGAATTAGCATCTGGTTCCACAGATAAAGGGGTCAGTCCTACAAGGCTTCTTCCTCCCACTTCAGAGGCCAATCAAAAGCCCAGGTGATTATCTGTAACTCTGACCAACTGGCTATAAATCAGAAGTTCCCACACTCCCTTCGCTGGTTTAATTAATTTGTTAGAGTGGCTCTCAGAATTCAGAGAAATATTTTACTTACTGGTCACTGGTTTATTATAAAAGGATATAACTCAGACAACCAGATAAAAGAGAGGCATAGGATAAAGTAAGGGGAAAGGGCATAAAGCTTGCACGCCATCTCTAAGCATACGACTTTATCAGTACCTCTATGTTTTCATCAACTGGGAAACACTGCAAAATAAGTGCCTTTGGGTTTTTAATGGAGGCTTCGTTGCATAGGCATGATTGATGAAATTATTGGCTGTTGCTGCTTAATTTAATCTAGAGCTCCTTTCCTCTTTCCCAAGGTGGAGGGGAGGGGGCGAGATTGAAAGTTCAACCTCTCTATTTAGGGTTGGTTTCCTTGGCAACCAGCCCCCATTCATAGGTTATCAAAGGTCTTTTCAAAAGTCTTATTAACATAACAAACAACACCTTCATCAGTCTTAACACCAGAGGTTTGAAAGCTGTGAACCAAGAACCCTGGAGGATGCACAAATGTGTATGAGAAATATATTTTGGTCATTTAATGACCTAATACATTTTTTTATAAATCACAATAGTGCACAATGAAGTGGTTTAAATGGAGACATACGGAATGAATATGAATAACTATTGAAGCAGCATATATAGAAAAGGGTATTATAAACATAAGAAACAACATGCCAAAACCCAGAAGAAAAATTATATGGCAATTTCAAGGGATTGAAAGAAATTCAGTGTGGTTGAATTGCTATCTATATGAGGTATGTTAAGGAATAAATCATGCTAAAGTGAAAATATAGGAACCTGATGGTCATAGCAGTTATTTTACATTTAAACTTTGTGCTAAGGAGAGATGATGAACCATTGAAATATTTTAAGTAGGAGAGTAACATTGTTAAATAAACATATTAAATGGTGGCTATTGTTGCTTGTAAAAAATATATAGCAAATCAAAAATGGGAAAGGAAAAAAGAATAATTTGGAGCCCTGGGAAACTGTTCCTGTGAAAGATCCTGGTAGATGTAACTGGAATTGTATAACTGAAGGTAAGACTTGATAAATTTCAAATACATTTAGGAAAAACAATTAATATGGTTGTGTGCTACATTAAATGAGTGAGAGAATGGAGTGGGATCACTCAACGATCACACTTGAGTCATGAGTTACACAGATGAATTGTTGGTGAAGTTGTGTGTGGAAATCTATAAAATCATAAGGAAAGCATTCCAAGGACCTACACACAGGAGATTGTGCTGTGGCAAAGATGATTTATTCATGTAAAACTCTGCCCCTGGGTTTCCAATGTCCCATCTCTGTCTCATCATGGAAAAGGTCCAACTATGTCTGCTTCTCCTCATTTTGGGCTATGTCTTTTAACCTTCTTGTCAAATTTGTCATCTCTAGAATACAAGTATGCCAGCTAATCCATCATCACCATCCACTAGACATTATATATGCCATGTCCCAGGGACAGCAGATTTACCCAAACTTTACAAAATGTCTCTCCTTGTATAAAGATGCTCCTACCCTTTTGCTCCTTTCTTCCTTTGCCTGATAGGAAGAACCTCAGGGACTGGCAATGGACAGGATTCTATTCTTTGACAGTAAGAAGCAGCTACAGAGGATGATACCTTCATCCACTTACCCTTATAAGATTGATTACAAGGTTTAAGGTCTTCAGGGGTAAATGTACTATAGGTAGTTAGCTAGATATTAACAAAGGGACCACAGGGAATTAGACATTAAGTGTAATTAACTGGGGAGCACAAGCCCGCCTGCCTGCCAGGAAGCTACAGCTGCACACCCAGGAGGTCATAGCATTGCTCCACCAAGGAGGTTAACACTCCTCCCTTCTGCCCTCTGGTACTGGATTGTTGGGGAGAATGAGGGGAGCTGTTTGACCATAGAGTTCTGTCAGTCTAACTAGAAAGTGGACCCATCAAAAAACCAGTGAAAATTGGGAAGTTGATTGGTCATTTTAAAAAGCTTATAAATCTAGGGGAACAGAAGCTCTTTCTCTCTCTTGCCCACCTAGTAATGTATTTACCCCACATGTTCATGTGTTTTCTCTCAGAAGCAAGTGAGGTCTAGCAGGTGCTGTGGCCCACAGCAGTCTGCACGGGCTCTATGTGAAGCAGAAACTCTGGACACTGGCTTTCACTTTGGCCTTGCTGAAGATAAGGCTAGACTTTTTCCATGGTGGGACAGAAGAAGCTTCTGTTTTCACCTGAGTAAGTCTCATCCCAGCACAGTTTCCCATGCCTGGGGTCCTTGGAATGCTTTCCTTGAGATCCTGAGGAAGAGTCTGATTTCCACTGACAACAGTCACATGCTGATATACAAAGCTGAGAAGATTACAAATTCCTGGTGTGAAATGTGTCATTTGGAATAGGTGAGGAATATATGAGTGGAGTCTTCCTGAGCTTTAGGAGACTGATGTAGGCTGTTAGTAACTTGGTAGTCACCTGTATAAAGCTGGAAACAGATGCTATGGAAGGGCATAAGATGAGTTTGTAGAGTGACAAATGGGACTACAAGCTGAATGCTAATAAGGTAAATATTTATTTAGTTATTTATTATTTTTAAGATTTTATTCATTATCTTTAGAGAGAGAAGGGCAGGGAGAGAGGAAGAAAGGGAGAGAAACATCAATGTATGGGTTGACTTTCACCTGCCTCCAACTATGGACCTGGCTGGAGAGCTGGCTTGCAACCTGGTTGCAATGTGGGAATCGATGTGGGTGCGATGTGGGTGCGATGTGGGAATCGAACCAGCAACCTTTGGGTTCATAGGCTGGTGCCCTATCCACTGTGTCACCAGCCAGGGCTTACCTACTCTGTTTTAAATATTTAACTTATTAGCCTTGGCTGGTGGTTCAGTGGATAGGTGCCAACCTGTGAACCCAAAGGTCCCTGGTTCGATTCCCAGTCAGGGCACATAGCCAGGTTGCAAGCTAGGTCTCCAGCCAGGTCCATAACTGGAGGCAAGTGAAAGGCAACCATACCTTGATGTTTCTCTCTTTCTCTGTGTCTCTCCCTTCCCCTCTCTCTAAAAATAATAAATAAAATATTGTAAAGAACAGAAAGCATGTAAGTGAAGAAACATAAAGAGTAGAAAAATCTTTTGGAAATTGTGGTTTAATAGAGATAAAAAATAAAGATGTACACATAAAAAAGTTGTGATTAGCTGAGAGGTAAAGTAAAATAGTCTTCAGAAATGTATGAGGTTTTTTTTAAACAAAAGAGGACTTTTATCAATGGACAGTGAAACAAATATATACTATTTTGGGAAAGTTTATATAGGCAATTATTTCAAAAGTTTGTCATGTGGTTTGCTTTTTTTCTGTAGATTTATATACTTTTTTATTTCAGATAGTATATTTTTTTATTATGTATGTTAACTAGATGTGGCTGATATGCATGAGTACCATTGCAATTGTTACAGTGCCTTAGTTTTGACTGTTTTATTAAACTAAGTTATTTCATTACTTTTTCACTTTTTAAGTATATATACTGTCATCTAAAATAATAATTTTATGGCCTCCCATTTTAACGCTAGCTCTTAGTTTCACTTGGTAAAGTGCATTGATTATGATTCAAAAGCCATATGAAATGGGCTTTTGAGAGTGAGAAATAGTTTCTCCAAGATAGCTGGCTCCCTAGATGATTGATTGTCTACTTAGTAAAGAAGGGAAATTATTGAACTTCCTTGATTGCAGTCATAAGTTCCATAAACCTTTGATAATATACTAGTTCTTCCCATTTAGGGCACTGTCTGGTTTCCTGCTCACTACAGTGAGAAGTTACTGACAACCTATTCCTTCAGGGGACTTTAAACAAGCATCTGGACACTTTTAAAATAACAATTTTTATAACTTATTGAACTATCATTTTATTTATTGTTGATGCATTTTTATTGAATGCATTGATGTAATATTGATTAATAAAAGTACTTAGGTTTCAGGTGTATAATTCTATAATACATCAACAATATATTGTATTGTGTATTCACCACTCCAAGTCAAGTCTCCTTAGGAACTATTATTTTTTTATTCATTTTACAAATTTTAGAATGTTTTGTTTATATGCATCTCAAGGTTTTTAAATTTTCTCTTGCTAGAACTTCCTTGACCCACTCATTACAGAGTGTACTATTTTAGTTCCACATATTTTCAGTTTTCTTCTAATTCATTACTAGCTTTATTCTGTCATGACCAGAAAAGATTCTTTATGTGATTTCAATCTTTCTAAATTATTGTAACTTATTTCATGCTCTTGCATATGGTCTATACTGAAGAATGTTCCATGAGTTATTGAGAAGAATGTGTATTGTTATATTGTTAGGTAGAATATTCTGTTTGTTTCTGTTAGGTTCAATTGGCATATAATATCATTCAAATCTATTTCCTTCATGATCATTTTTCTGGTTGTTCAACTGTTTATTAAAAATGTGGTATTAATATCTCCAATGTTCCTTGTAAAACTATTTTTCCTTTTATATATTTTGGGGGCACTATTATTAGGTACCAATTTGTGAATCTCTTTAAATGTAATTCATTCAAGGGGTGTTTCCTGAACAGATACTCTCTCACTCTTGGTTCCCCTGCTACTCAAAACATCATCCAGCAACATAGGCATACCTTCACAGGCTATTAGAAATGGGGATCTCATCTTTCATTCCAACTATTGAGAAAGACTATGGACATTTATGTTTGGAGGAATATTCAATCCTTTTACTGTTTTTATTACTTTCAATTGTACCTATGATTTCTTACAATATTTTATGTAATAATTTGTAATTTTATATGTAAACTATCTTTCTGTGCAAGAACACAATCTTAATCCAAGAAAATCTTTGTTTTGTTAACTACCATATCTTAATATGTAGTCCAATCTAGTTTATAATAGGAACTGAATAATAATTAACTGGATGAAAGAAAGCATGAATGAAAACATTCTTGATATTTATTGTCCTTACTATGTAGATCATGTTTTCTGTCAAATTTTCCTGTCATACTTCAATGTCATTTCTTTTTATTTTCCATGAGACATTGAACTTTCAGGTTCCTTGAATATGCTATAGTCTTATTTCTCTAAGATCCTTTGGAGGTGCTGGTACCTTTGCCTTGTATACTCACCTTTCCCCAATTCATATAGCTTATTTTTATCTATGTTTTATCTTCTGCATCTTTCTTGATCAGATCAGACTAGATCATGTGACCTATGCATATAGCCTTGAGTGCTTTTACTGAAAAATTGATCTTAACTGAATTACATTTTTTAATTTAATTTTTATTGTTTTATTACATCCATCCCCTTTTTACTCCCCTCTCTCCCCTTCCCCACCCACCCACTCCCCCACAAAGTCAATCCCACTTGTTGTCCATGTCCATGGTTCTTCCACACTTGACTAAGCTGCTCCCCTTCTTTGCCTCCTCCTCCCCTCTCCACTCTCCTTCCTTCCCTCTGCCCAATGAAGGTCTATTCATTGTATTCATGTATCTGGTTCTGTTTTGCTTGTTGGTTTGTTTTGTTCATTATTGTCCTGTAATAGGTAAGATCATATGGTATTTGTCTTTCACTGACTGGCTTATTTCACTAAGCAAAATACTCTCCAGTTCCATCCGTGTTGTTGCAAAGGGTAGGGGAGTTCCATCTTTCTTTCTTCTGTGTAGTATTCCATTGTGTAAATATACCAAAGCTTTTTGATCCAATCATTCACTGATGGGCACTTAGGCTGTTTCCAGCCCTTGGCTACTGTAAGTAGTACTGCTATGAACATAGGGGTACATAAGTCCTTATAAATTGGTGTTTCAGGGTTCTTTGGGTGTAGTCCTAGTATTGGAATTGCTGGATCAAAAGGAAGTTCCATTTTTTGTTTTTTAAGGAAACTCCATGCTGTTTTCCATAGTGGCTGCACCAGCCTACATTCCCACCAGCAGTGCACCAGGGTTTCCTTTTTCCCATCCTTGCCAATACTTGTTTGTTGTTTTGTTGATGATTGACATTCTGATAGGGGTGAGGTGGTATCTTATTGTGGTTTTTATTTGCATCTCTCTGATGGCTAGTGATGTTGATTCTTTCATATGTCTTTGGTCCCTTTGTATTTATTTCTCAGGGAGTTGTCTATTCAGGTCCTTTGCCCATTTCTTAATTGGGCTGTCTGTCTCCCTGGTGTTGAGTTGCATAAGTTCATTATCTATTTTGGATAACAAATCCTTGTCTGAAGTATCATTGGGAAATATGTTTTCCCATACAGTTGGTTCCCTTTGAATTTTGCTGGTGTTTTCTTTAGCTAAACAGAAACTTTTCAGTTTGATATAGTCCCATTTGTTTATTTGTTATTTCCTTTGCCCTTGGAGAAGTATCAGTAAACATATTTCTGCATAGGATATCTAAAATTTTATTGCCTATATTTTTCTCCAGTAACTTTATGGTGACACTGCTTATGTTTAAGTCCTTTATCCACCTAGAGTTTATTCTGGTATATGGTGTAAATTGGTGATCTAGTTTTACTTTTTTGCATGTTGCTGTCCAGTTCTCCCAACACCACCTGTTAAAGAGACTGTTTTTACTGCATTTTATGTTCCTTCCCCCTTTGTCAAATATTAATTGACCAGAGTCCTGGGTTTGTTTCTGGGCTCTCTCTATTTGCTGTTCCACTGATCTATATGTCTGTCCTCATGCCAGTACCAGATTGTTTTGATTACAGTAGACTTGTAGTATAGTTTGATGTCCAGTATTGTATTTCCTCTTACCTTGTTCTTCTTTCTCAAGATTGCTGTGGCTATTTGTGGGCATTTTTGACTCCATATAAATCTTTGAAGTATTTTTTTTCTATCTCTGTGAAGTCTGTTATTAGTATTTTAATTGGGATTGCATTGAATCTATAGATTGCTTTGGGTAGTGTTGACATTTTAGTGATGTTCATTCTTCCCATCCATGAACATAGTGTATGCTTCCATTTATTTGTATCTTCCTACATTTTTTTCAACGTGCTATAGTTTTCTGCGTATAGGTCTTTTACCTCCTTGGTTAAGTTTATTCCTAAGTACTTTATTTTTCTTGTTGCTATAGTAAATGGGATTTGTTTTCTAGTTTCTATCTCTGATGTTTCATTATTGGTATACAAAAATGCTTTTGATTGCTGAATATTGACTTTATATCCAGCTTTTTTGCTAAATTTGCTTATTAGGTTGAGTAAGTTTTTGGTGGAGTCTATTTGGTTTTGTATGTACACTATTGCGTCATCTGCAAATAATGACAGTTTGACTTCCTCCTTTCCAATTTGGATACCTTTGATTCCTTTTTCTTCTCTGATAGCTATGGCTAGAACTTCCAAAACAATGTTGAAGAGAGTGGACAGCCTTGTCTTGTTCCTGATCTTAGGGGGAAAGCTTTTAGTTTTTGCCTGTTGAGTATGATGTTGGCTTCAGGTTTCTCATATATGGTCTTTATTATGTTAAGGTATGCTCCCTCTATTCCCTGAGTGTTTATATCATAAATAGTTGCTGTACTTTATCAAATACTTTTTCAGCATCTATTGATATGATCACATGGTTTTTGTCTTTCATTTTGTTTATCACATGGGTTGATTTGTAAATGTTGTACCATCCTTGCTTCCCTGGGATGAAACCCACTTGATCATGGAGTATGATCTTTTTAATGTATTTCTGGATCTGGTTGGTCAATATTTTGTTGAGAACCTTAACACCTATATTCATCAGAGATATTGGCCTACAGCTTTCTTTCTTAGTTGTGTCTTGACCTGGTTTTGGGATTAGGATAATATTGGCCTAATAGAAAGAATTTGGGAGTCTTCCCTCTTCTTGGATTTTTTGGAATAGGTTGAGAAGGATAGGGGTTAGTTCTTCTCTAAATGTTTGGTAGAATTCGCCTGTATAGCCATCTGGTCCCAGGCTCTTGTGCTTTGGGAAATTTTTTATTACTTCTTCAATTTCATTAGTTGTTATTGGTCTATTCAGGCTTTCTGCTTCTGGATTCAGTTTTGGTGGATTATACATGTCCAAAACTGTGTCCATTTCACCCAGGTTGTCATATTTCTTGTCATATAGTTGTTTGTAGTAATTTCTTATAATCCTTTGTATTCCTGAAGTATCAGTTGTGATTTCTCCTCTTTCATTTCTGATTCTGTTTATTTGGGTCCTCTCTCTTTCTTGATGAGTCTGGTTAAAGGCTTGTCAATTTTGTTTATTTTTTCAAAGAACC
This sequence comes from Noctilio leporinus, assembly GCA_004026585.1. Taxonomy (NCBI): domain Eukaryota; kingdom Metazoa; phylum Chordata; class Mammalia; order Chiroptera; family Noctilionidae; genus Noctilio; species Noctilio leporinus. The sequence goes on from PVIW01000986.1 coordinate 357,450, forward strand.
AGCTCTTGGAATTATTAATTCTTCAAATTGTAGTTTTAGTCTCTAAGTTATTTAATTCTGCTCTGATCTTGATGATTTCCTTCTTTCTATTTACCCTGAGCTTTGTTTGTGGTTGCTCCCCTAGTTCTTGCACCTTTATGGTTAGGTTATTCATATAAGCTTCTTCTGACCTTTTTAGGTAGACCTGTATTGCTATGAATTTCCCTCTGAGGACTGTCTTTGCTGTGTCCCATAGGTTTTGGGCTGTTGTGTATTCATTGTCATTTGTTTCCAGAAACTTTTTGATTTCATCTTTTTTAAAAAAAGATTTTATTTATTATTTTTCAGAGAGAGGGGAAAGGAGAGAAATAGAGAGGGAAAGAAACATCAATGTATGGCTGCCTTTCACCTGCCTCCAGCCACAGACCTGGCTGGAGACCTGGCTTGCAACCTGGTTATGTTGCCCTGGCTGGGAATTAAACCAGCGACCTTCAGGTTCACAGGCCTGCACCTTATCCACTGTGCCACCAGCCAGGGCTCTGATTTCATCTTTGATCTCATTGTTTACCCATTCCTTAGTTAAAAGCATGTTATTCAATCTCCATGGGTTAGAATATTTTTGGTTTTTTCCCTTGAGGTTGGTTTCTAGTTTCAAGCCATTGTGATCTGAGAAGATGCTCTGTATGATTTTAATTTTCCTGTGTTTCCTGCGGAGGCTTGTCTTGTGACCTACCACGTGGTCTATCTTAGAGAATGTTCCATGTGCATTTGAAAAGAATGTGTATTTTGCTTCTTTGGGGTGAAAGGTTCTGTATATATCAGTTAGGTCCATTTCCTATAGAGTGTTGTTCAATGCCACAATATCCTTGGTGTTTTTTTGTTTGGAAGATCTGTCCATTGTTGATAATGGGGTGTTAAAATTCCCTACTATTAGTGTGTTGCAGTCTATATCCTTCTTGAAGTCCTCCAAGACTTTCCTTATATATTTGGGAGCTCCTATGTTGGGTACATATATGTTTACCAGAGTTATATCTTCTTGATGGATTTTTCCCTTAAGTATTATGAAATGTCCTTCTTTGTCTCTTTTTATGGCCTTCATCGTAAACTCTATTTTGTCTGAAATAAGTATTGCTACTCCAGCCTTTTTTACATGTCCATTTGCTTGATATATATTTTTCTATCCCTTCACTTTCAATCTGTGTTGATC